>JAQHUG010000177.1:4269690-4319564 GCA_028555095.1 Dicrostonyx torquatus
ACCCCTGGGTCTGGGGACTGACTACTGGGTCTGGGGACTGACCGACTCCTGAGTCTGGGGACTGACCACTGGGTCTGGGGACTGACTACTGGGTCTGGGGACTGACCGACCCCTGGGTCTGGAGACTGACCGACCCCTGAGTCTGGGGACTGACTGACCCCTGAGTCTGGGGACTGACCGACCCCTGAGTCTGGGGACTGACCGACCCCTGAGTCTGGGGACTGACCACTGGGTCTGGGGACTGACTACTGGGTCTGGGGACTGACTACTTGGTCTGGGGACTGACCACTGGGTCTGGGGACTGACCGCTGGGTCTGGGGACTGACTGACCCCTGAGTCTGGGGACTGACCGACACCTGAGTCTGGGGACTGACCACTGGGTCTGGGGACTGACCACTGGGACCTGACTCCTCACACAACCAGTGAGATTGGAAGAGAACTCTCAGCCTTGGATGGCGATCGGCTTCAACCTCCTGAGATCCTGAGCAGCAGATTCGGAAAATCCTTGACCCTGTTTCTAATGCAAGGAAACTGTGAGATAAGAAACGCATGTTGTTGTAAGGCATCAAGTTCATGGTAAGCAAAATGAACACATCTGTCCCTTAAGCCTTAACGTGTAACAGCTTGCTAGATAAACAGGGCAGACAATGCTAATGAGCTTCCTTACAATGTGAAACAAGTTGTCCCGATTTTCTTACTCCAGGTCACTTGGTAGCCATTCATGTTGGTGAATTATTTCTCCCACTCCAGAAACATGACCGCTGACACGATATGCTTTCTGTCCCTTTTGTGTAACTCTTGTTGGATAGACCGTGTGCATCACAGTGGTCAATTGGATGGGAGCAGGAGTAATGGGTATCGGTCTGACTGTGGCCCCTGACTCTCCTTGGCTCTTTTCCCTCTGCTGCAGAGTATACAGATGCCCCCCATGGCCTTGCTCTTGGGGTAAAAGGATACAGGATTCATGCTACAACTCTAATGTGAGGAAAGAATAAATCTCCGGTATTTAATACCCTGTTATCTCAGGTCACTTGCTACTGCAACATAATTAAGCTCATGCTCACATAAAAGGGGACAACTGAACCCATATTGCCCAAAATGTCAGCCAGAGCCACAGAAATGAGAAGATAAAAGGACATCTATATTTTTAATGTTTTTATGAACCTCTGCTATTTTCTTTCATTAAAAAGAAGGAAGGAGCTGTGCAAGTTTGCATAGATGAGAAGACAGGAGACTGCCAACCATCACTCACCCGTGTTGACAATCACAGAGGCTGTGAATGTCTGAGAAGAGCAGTCCACTCTTCTCTCCCCAAGGAAAGAGTGTGGGACACTGCTCTCAGACAGCTCTTCTTAGGGCTATCCTCCACCTTTGGGTGTCCACACTCCCTTAACAGATAGATAGGATCTTCATAGCCTGCTGGGAGAGCTGGTCAGAGATAACTGAAGGGGATTGTGACCGCCCAGCAGAGACTACTAAACAACATACACACACCCAAAAGATCAAAAACAAAACAAAACCCCAGAACTTCTCAGGGGGAAAGACCTCGGTGGAAAAACACTCATTTTTTAAGAGTGAGGGAAGCGGTTGTGGGTTAACAGGGAGGCTGCACTTGGGATCGGCAGGCTCTGCTTTGGGGCTTTTTGAAAGCAATTCAGATGGGTTCTGTGGCAAACTCTAAACTTAGATATTCAAGATGGAGGCTTTGCTGAAATGTACTCTGGAAAATTAACAGAAGTTCCATCATAGCAGGTTTGGATTTTGAAGTTAAAAATACCATTGGCTCTGTGAACGGTCGGAGACTTAGAGCAGACATGTATAATTAAGCTAACCCTATATGCATATCTTCTCAAAGCATTCTTTCTGTTCAGACACATCAACATCATGGAGTCAAAGAGATGGAGGGGTGGAGGAGAACATCCTGCGTCTGGTAACTCCAGCAGCTGTAATTGTGCTGTTCGAATGCTGCTTCTTTGAGAGTCAAATTTGATCAAAGGGACTAAGACTTAGGCCAGGCATAATTACCTATGGCCATGGTTTGAATATGAGATGCTGTTGATGGATGTAGGTCAAAGAATCCCAGGCTAACTCCAAGATATTCCAATTATATTTTCTTTATTATAAGGGGCAAACTCACAAAACAGGAATGAGAAGTCCAACCTCAGCTGTGCAGTGTGGGAACCACAAAGAGAGAGAAAAGGGCCTGGGAGGCCAGCAGTTTTCTCTGGAAACCCAAAAGGTCATGCCTTAACCTGGTCCAACCTCTTAAAGATCATTGGCTGACAGTGGTTCCCCATCACCTCTTCCTTTTTTCTAAATAAGAGAGTTCTAAACCCAATACAAAACTATATACACTAGGAACAGATAGCAAGTGTAAAATTAGGATTACAACCAGCATAAATAATATTAACCAAGGAACATATGCTGAATGTTTAAATAAACATTCTACCCTTGGCTAGATCATAAGAGGAAGGTAACTATGACTATCTAATCTTCAATTCCATCAATGGCCTGAGAAGGGAGATAATATTACTTGAGTAGGCAGGAAGTGCAATCAAGTAGCTTCCAAAGCAAGCAATATATGACAGAGACAATTAGCTATCTGAGCAATCACCCAAAGTCTCATTTTGCAATGTTGAAGCAACCAACTTTGGCTAAGGCCTAGTGTAACTGACAGACAATTTTCAGAGGCAGGAAATGTTTCAGAACCATCTTACCCTGTCTTGGCAAGGTTTGGCAATCTTTTTCCTCATGTCCTGCTTATACACCTTATACTTTGTCAGTGGTCAAGGCATGGGCAGTTCCTTGCCCAAAGGCCAATTGTGCCAAGAAAAAAAACAAGCTCCAAGTGGAGTGTCTAGGTGTTCAACATTCTCTCGGGAATAGATGGGTGCTGTCAGGAGCAATTGTGTCTCATGTCAGCAGAACCCTCAGTTATTTAAATGCTATGTTCTACAGATCCTTGAAGTGGTTGAAGATTACCTATCTATGCAGAATACAATCTCTATGTATCTAAAGAACCTAATTAATTTGACTGTATGTATAACAAACCTGAGTGACTATTGACTTCTAATAGATAATACCTATAGAAATTAAACACTAAGATTTCATATCAGGATAGTAAATAATCTGTAAACAACTGTGCAGTAAAAGAGGACAATGACCTCAAAATGTAAACAATGTATAAGTATCTTGATCAGAGGTAGAAATGTATAATTTCTAATATATTCTAAAAATTCTAAAAATTGTATCATTTTATAAAATATCTTAAACAGAGGTAGAAACATGTATGTATACAATCTGACAAAATAACTTTGCATAGGTGTACAAATATTGTAAACAGAAATAACAAATATAATTTGAACTTAAATCAATATACAAGAAACTATGCCAATGTAAATTGTCCATAAGTAATAGCTCATAAGTATTCACTCCATTACTCACTACTTTTATTATTAGTGTAAATAAGTTTACACTAAATTACCTATTATCCCATTCAATTTTTCCTATTTTTTTCAAAGAGATCTCTGGGCCTACATAATTTCCACCCCAACCCTCTACCCTATACAAGTATACAAGTAATAATCAACCCTTAAATGGTGTCCCCAACCCTGAGGACAAACTTCATTGGGAGAGGGGACATCACCTTCTAGAATTGCTTCTAGCTGTCATGGGGGCAATTTTCTTTCTATGGGATCCTGTACAAAGTAAAGTGATGGTTAAGTTTCAGTATTGCTGCTAGTATAATCACAAATGATTTCCAAGTAGTTGACAGGGTTTTTCCAAAATTCTTATTTGGAGCTCTGACCAGAACATTGTGAGAAGGTGCATCATTTCAGCAGCTAGTACCCAAAAACCTGTCTTTATAGTAGTGTTATCAGCATTATGACGTCATATCAACCAGGTGGAGTTGTTGCTGTGGGGCCCCATCTTTTTCTGGGAAACTTCAAAGACTACTGTAGGAAAAAGATCTGTCCTCATAGGTCATCTTCCTTTTTGCTTGGTGATCCTTCCTGGATAGTTATTTTTTTTACTCTTTCAACATCCAAATGTCCAGGATCTCTTGACTTTTTGAAGATGTGTATTTTCCTTTAAAGACAAGAACAGAACCCTGCTTCAACCCTATATGGTTTCCTTACCACCTGTATGGTTGTCACCGTTGTGGATGAGCTGTCATTTCTTTTTCTTGAGAGGTTTCTCTTTTTCAAAGCAAATCTTTATTAATTTTGATGATATCTGTAATTATTGGAAACAAGAGCAAAACCCCAATGTAGCACATCTCCTAGTTTCCATTGTGAGGTCAGCACATCCTTGAAATACACTGGTTGATTTAATTCAGAAGCTTTTTCTATTATTCAATGTCTCTCTATTGCCGTTGTTTCTTTTCATTAGTGTTAAGAAAATTCAAGGTTAATAAAGCATTATGTAATCTATTTCTGAGGTTATTTTCCATCCTTTTCTGTTTGTTTAGCATGTCTTTTATAGTTTGGTTTGACCTTTCTATAACTTCCTGACCTGTACATGCAGGACCCACAGAAAAATGACTGCTGAAGTTGCCTAAAGAAGGTGAGACAGTCCTTTGGGGTTCTAGCTTCATGAAAGAGACTGCCAGAGATTCTGCAGGACACAGAAAAAGTGACTGACAAACTGCCAATATAGGTGGAACTGTCTTTGAAATTTCCTGCTTCATGGAAAAGTCTGCCAGACACTATGGGCCTGTAGGCTAAAGATGGATGCCCCAATGATACAGAAGAACTCTGGGTGACTGTCCAGGTAGCAAGATGTCTCTGTCAATTCTAGAGTTTTGGAAATTGCTTATAATGTTCTTCCTGTTTACTTAGGCAATATTATATCCTTCTGGAGTTTTTGATGGAGTTGAAGAATAGATAGTTATAATTACAGTCTTCCTTATGATAAAAGATAAAGTAGATATAAATGTTGTAACTGAAATTCTTGCTCGATACCTATTTTGTTATATGTAATTTTTTTAAAGAATTTTTTATATTTATTTATTATGTATACAATATTCTGTTTGTGTGTATGCCAACAGGCCAGAAGAGGGCACCAGACCCCTTTACAGATGGTTGTGAGCCACCATGTGGTTGCTGGGAATTGAACTCAGGACCTTTGGAAGAGCAGGCAGTGCTCTTAACCTCTGAGCCATCTCTCCAGCCCCCTGTTATATGTAATTTTACTATGTTAAAGTTAAAACGTTCCTTTTTATTTAAACAGAAAAAGGGAAATGGTATGGGAGTTCCTTCTGTACATGTATTGCTTTTATTTGTTATTGAGTAAAGAAGCTGTTTTCTTCCAATGGTTTAGTAGAATAAAGCTAGGCAGAAAAACTAAACTGAATGCTGGGAGAAAGAAAGACGCAAGCTGTCAGCTGGAACCTTGATGGTAGGCCACAAACCTCATGGTAAAATATAAAATACTGGAAATGGGTTAATTCTAGATGTAAGAGCTAGCTAGCAATATGCTTAAGCTATTGGCCAAACAGTATTGCAAATAATATAGTTTCTATGTGTTTATTGCTGGACTGGGCGGGACAGAAACCTCCTCCGCCAATAAGATGCCACTGACCCCCAGCATCATGTATTAGGGGCTTGCTTACTAGCTGATGGGCTTGGAGAAGTGATCATATCTAATGCCCCATACCTACTCAACAGATTTATTCCTTGGTAGATTGATGCTATGGTATGAAGTAGGAGGTAAGGCCCAGTTAGAGAAAGCAGGCCTCGAGGGTGTTTCTTGGGGGGCTATATTTTGCCTGGCTTTTCTGGCTTCCTGTCACAAAGTGAGTTTGCCACACCTTTGTCGCCATGACTGACTGCTTCTGAAATCAGAAGCAGAATAAACCCTTTCCCACTTTAGTTGCTTATCAGTTGTTTTTGTCACCTGAACAAAAACAAAATCTAACACAAACACTTGTGGGACGTTTTCCACGGTGAATATGCTGGCTGTGCTTGCGGAGTAAGAGGAAGTGGGATGCTGAAGCAGTGACTCAGTAGCTCAGACCATAATCTTATATTTACAACGAAAACAAACTAATTATGACAAAGTAGGTTGTAAAACTGAAGCACCTAAGTTAATTGCTTTAATTCCCCCACCCCCACCTTCTTCTATAGATGTTCAGTTGCAGCCCTTGGAAATGAGGATACTGTAGATGTCAGCATACTGTCTCAAGGGACCTCCTCCTGAGAGCTGCAAAGTACTTGCTTGCTGCTCGTCCTTTATTCTTTCCACCAAAATGCTGGATGACATGACCACAGCCACCATAGGCAAGGTAGTTCCAGTGTTCTTCGGATTCTAATTTAATTTTATTTATTTATTTATTTTTTCGAGACAGGGTTTCTCTGTGGCTTTGGAGCCTGCACTGGAACTAGCTCTTGTAGACCAGGCTGGTCTCGAACTCACAAAGATCCCCCTGCCTCTGCCTCCAGAGATTAAAGGCTGGGATTAAAGGCTTGTGCCACCACCGCCCAGCTTCTTTGGATTCTATACGCATTTCTCTGGACCCATGTGGCTGAGTCACCTGGCTGATGAGAAGAATGTACAGTTGAGGAATGTCACCTTGCTCTCAGGCAGGATCCATAACACAGGTAACAAGTGAGGGCACACTGAAATGGGACTACTTGCATCAGATTTAATCAGTCAATTAGCTTACCACCGAAGAAATACTAAATAGCGATGGGATGACTTTCAGACTTGAGTCGCAATTAAAAAGAGGTGATGCGCAGGGCTCTTTTGGGTCTTCAGAAGGAATTACTTCTTTCTGAGACCCAGTTATCACCCCACCTATTTCCTCAGCTTGGCTTCTAAATGGCAATGCTGATGCTTTATTAGTTAATCAATAAGACATGATACAGGGCATGGTTATCATAAAATAATCGCACCCTGGAGCATTTTGAGGCATGAGCCACTTGCCTCTAATCAGATTGGGTGGAGATTACCTTTGGATAACCACACTCCTGGGAACTGCCTCGTTTCTATTATGAGTACATTTTATAACGGGGAATATACATTTCTGCAGGGAAATGAAGTTGGCAGTATGAGCCCAGAATCACTTTAGCTGAGCTGAGAAGCTTTCCTCTTTTTGAACCAGTCAAACTCAGCTTCGTCTATGGAAGCAACGTGGGCTGCTTGACATGGAAGCGCTCTCTCTCTCTCTCTCTCTCTCTCTCTCTCTCTCTCTGTGTGTGTGTGTGTGTGTGTGTGTGTTGGAAGTTTGGAATTAGATGCAAACCTTCAAAGGGGTCATTTGAGACTTGGCGTGTGTGTTTACAAAGAGGAACACTTAGAAGGTAGAGTGGCTTTAGGTGTCTAGGTCATAATACCAGAAGATTTCCCCGGGAAAATGGAACAAAACGAAACCTATTTCTAACTCCCTACAAAGCAAGGTCTTAATTTCTTTCTCAACTATTGGCCCACGCAAACTGGAGATTCTGATATAAGGAGTTCCCATCTCCTCCTTCTTGTCAGCTAAAGAGCTAAAAATTTTAAATCAAATGCATATATTGGAGAGTTAAAGACAGAAATGCCTGATGAGTCATGAAATATATTTTACAAAGGTGTGCAGAGCACTTACCCTATTTGTTTAGAATGATGGAAAGAATCCATTTAAAATGTTAGATGAATACATGGAAGGTTTCAGGGATGATTAAAGTCTTAGAGCCAGGGGTTTGAATCCTACACAGAACAGAGCATTCACTTCCAGAAACTTTTAAGGCAGGGTAAAGAAAATGATCTGGTGAAATTACACACGCTAATTGCTTTTTGTCAGAAGTGGTCTTTGCAATTAATAATGAAAGCAGGAGAGAGAGCTGGCCCTGTTGCTCTACTCACAGAATCTGATGACTGACTCTCTGCATTAGACACATAATCAAACAGGATTTCAGGTTGCTTTTTCTTTTTCGCATGAAAGGTGAGAAGGTAGCATAAAGAGAACAATCTCATTTCATGGATTTATTATATTAGAATTAAATTTAGCTTTTATATGGCAATACTACACTTGATTAATGAGACCCCCTTGAAATGTTGGCTGTTTCAAGAGTCTTGGAATGTCTGCCTTGGGTCCAACAATTGCTTCATCGTTCCTACTATTTCATTTCCTCCAAATTCTCCTTGATCTTTTCAAAAACAACCAGGGCAACTGGGCTCCCGGCTTGAAAGAAGTGAGCTCGGCCAGAAAGAAACTGAGCAAAGGTTTGCAATAATCATTAAAAAAATTCATCTCACAGCTAGGTGAAACAGACCATTTTTAATTATTCAAAGAAGAGAAAGGGCTTTCTCCCTCAGAGGCTGCCCAAGTTGGGCACTGATGTGTGTTTTGTGTCTTACCATACCCATTCCGGATGAGAGTCCTGTACAAGGCTCCAGCCAGGCCCCACCTTTGGGGATGCGAGTCACTGCGGACTGTTCGGGTGGAAGCAGTCTGATGAGAGCCTGGGGAAGCTCATTGCCTTGAGGAAATAGGAAAAGGTTTGGCAGCTCTGCCCCTTGTCTGCGGCTCCTCTGAATTTATCGTGTCCAGTTGACGCCTTACAACTCTCACCTGATGTCACCAAGTGCACCACCAAACGTCTTCCTCTGAGGTCACCACACAGTTAAATGCGTGAGCCTCCCCAGTGTCCTCCATCGTGGCCACATTCGCTTCAGCTAATCACGCTGCTGTTGAGCTTGCTTACCGAGCCCGTGACAGTCACCATTCATTTCTCCTGCATGGGCTGATCAGTCTCAGCGGCTCTAGGTTCCCCCTTGCCTGAGCAGTAAACCACTGCATAGCGGCATGCCCTTGTAACCCCAGAACTCAGGAGGAGGAAGGAGGCGCAACATGAATTCTTGGTAAGCTTGGACTAGCAAAAAGACCCTCTTTCAAAACAAAACCAAAACCCAAGAGCTGGACACGCGGCTTATTGGTAGAGTACTTGCTTAGCATATGAGAAGCCCAGTTTTGATCCCCAGAACTGAAAAGAAGGGAATTAATAATAAACCTTTCCCCCTAAGCACCATCTTGGTCCTTTGTTTTCCCCTCTCAGCGAGGCCCCTCTCTCACATCATCAACTGTCAAAGCCATAAGTCAGATCTTGACTTCTCATCTTCCATTGATGCTCACACCTGACAATACCTGAGCCGACTGACAAGTGTGCACACTCAGGTGATTCCCTGGTGTCCGAACCTCTGGGAAATCCTCACTTCTCAACGACGAACAGAGTTGAAGATTCGCTGCTAACCAACAGAATAATGTTAAGGTAAAGGGATTTAGCAGATAGAATGCCCCTAATCACCTGGATTTGATCTAATCAAAAGAGAGGCACTTGCATCTGGGCCTGACCTACTCAGAGAACCCTTTCAGCACTGGGCACAGGCCGCATCTCAAAGAAGAGATGGACACTAGGTAAGAGATGTACTTAGTACTCCTGCCTGTCTTGGAAAACACACATACTGCTTGCGGAACGCCACTTCTAGGGGCCAAGGCTCACACCTCCTGTTGCAGGCGCTATTTTGGCCAAAGATCTCCACAGGCCTAGAAGACACAAAACTCCAGATGAGAGGTTCTTCATTGGCTGGCACTATCCTTGCTGCCCATAGGATCACGAACATGGGCTGTGGCTCATCTGTGCCTTGATTTCTGATCCACAGAAACAGCGAGTTGTTTTAGTGGGTGGCAGTCCTCTGTTTGGCATAGAAAACATACTCTTTCCAACTGTTTTATCAGTCCCCCGCCTGTACTCAAAGCTTTTCATTTCTGTGTAACAAATCCAAGATTTGCCACTTTTTGACCGGCACTACCAAGTCCACTATGTTCTTCAAGCCTCCATTTATCTCACGAAGAGTTGCTGGACCCTATGTGATGATGGACGTGTCGGGCTGATACAAAGCAGAATCCAGTTGAGTAAGCGCACACTGAACATGAAATTGCAAGATGCTTTTGGAGAGGCTTGTGAGGAACCCTCGCCTTTTGGTAAAAGCCTGAGAAATGGCGTCTACCCTTAAACCTCACCTCTTTGTCCCTCGCTCCTCCAGGCACAGAGACACTGGCTCACTTTTCTCAAAGTTTCTCAATGCTTGTTGGAGAACTCTACTTGGCTCCCTATTACATCATAAATGTAACACACTAAATGTTCATAGGGCTCTGGTTAATGTCAGTGTGTCCCTTATCTCGGGATCAGAGACGTTTAAAGACTTAGCAGAAGTCACAGAAGTGGTGGAGACAGGGCTGAGCTCCCTGGGCTCCAGCTCTGAATTGAGCCTCTCTTCAGACAACTGCTACTTTTTTCATTTTGTAAAATGTCTGTGAAAACAAAACAATAAGCCATACTTCTAATCACAAGTATAGAGTTTATAAATATTATAGAAAAATCAGATGTTGTCTCAAAAGGAAAATATCTAACTCGTTTTTGGCCTTATTTTAGTTTACATGATTAAGGCTAAGTAATATCTGGCTGCTATGTCTGATTTCACAAGCCTGTGGTTACAAGACGAGGGCGGTGTTTATATTTATGCTCATTACAATAACTCCGAAACCATCTCCCAGAGAGAGCAGGCACTGGTGCTTGCTTTTGATGCCCCACCCTTCTTTGTCCATGCAAACACCACTAAGGCACAACTGCCCTTCTCTCCAACAAGTAGCTTGGAGGGGCCTCTCACAGTTAGGGGTGAACCTCAGCCAATGGCCAGTGCAGAACAGGAGATCCATCTGCTTGCCTCAAGGGGGGACCTATTCCATGATCAATCGAGACCTCGAGCTGCGGGGGCCTTTCTTCCCCCTTCCCATCCCATCCCACTTGCTGTACTTTTCCAAAACAATGCTCAACCAGGGGCTTCTACCTCAGGGGCTTTGAAGGAAGCTCTTCTCAAAGAGTGGACTTCCTCAGAGAATACCAGATATGCTCTGATAAGCAGCCACAGGAGTCATGGCGACTCCTGTCAGTTGGCCATGGTGGTAGCATGGTGATCCACTGTCTACTTTCTCCCTGCCTGGATATCCTGGTCGTCACTCATGAATCTCATTGACGGAACCTCATTAGGATTCCTACAAAAAGCTCTCGCTCTGAAAGCAACCATGTCCACTCCTAAGGAGCTCATCTAAGATGTTCCCCCAGCCGCCAGCACTGAGCAGATGTCTCTGCAGAGCGGGAAGCACAGCTCCCTCCTTCGCTTCCTGGTCACCTAGCTACCTAAGCCACACAGTAGCCCTGGAGCACTAGTCACTGACCTTTACTCTAACCATGAGGGGCCACGCCCATTTCTAGGGATAAGTAGTCAGGATGATGTCATCTTTCCCAAAATCTTCTTGTAGCCTGTGCAGAAACCATAATCTTCTCTCCCGTGCAAGCTGAAAACCAGCGCCGTGTGGAGGGCAAGCACAGGTGGGGAGGAAGCGCCGTCTACCCCAGTGTCTCCTGGCACCCGCCTCAGTCAGCCAGAGTCTTTTAAATTGGGTTTTATTTTAAGCCTATATGAAGGAACCCTCCTTCCTGGAGTTATTTTGGATGGAGAACATCCGTAAAGAACGAACAGATACAACCTGTTTTTGAGGAACTCTCGTTCGACGAGAGGAATTAAAATGTGCAGAGATCCATAGGAAGAAACTCTGAAGCTGTAATTCTTCTGTGTCTTACAAAGCCTGACTTTAAACAAGAAACTTCTAGAATGAAATGATTTCCATATCTCTTTTATGGATATTTAGAGTTTACAACAGTGTTTATTCTGATACCGCATTGCAAGCTTGTTCAAGCAGACAGCAAAGTTAAAGAAATCCTGTAGAAAAATCTCTATGTCTCTTATCTTGATTCTTTCACTAACATTTTCCCAAGCTTGTTCTAGCATGTCTCTATATGTCTATCTTTCTATTTATTGATGATAACATAGTTTGATGCAGAACAAAAAGTATCTCATATAGGACCTTCACATAAAAATAAATTCTAAATATTCTCTTTTTAATCATAAAAATATTAGTTGTATGGTTTGGTTTTGTAAGGCTACCCTTGCCTAGTGAGAGGATCTGAGACTAGCTTTAACACTTGTTCTGGGTGAGTATTGTTTTAGTGCAATAGGTAGAAGAGTCAGTTCTGCCATGTGGAAGTTGAGGAGACTGCCTAACACAGGTTTAAGTAATATTTCTCAGGATCTCTAGTCTGTTTAGTCATGAATGTGAGAAGCCATTTTCCTTTAACCAATGGGTAAAGGTGTCCAGTCATTAACACCTAAGCATGGAGTCACAAACTGAACTGGCTCCAATGCTAATGCACTAGAGTGAGCCGTATCAACTTAGCACAGTGATTGAGAAAGCTCTCAGTCAGCTCTCTGACATGCTCTAATTACCTGAAAAGTGTTGAGTTAGAGGCAATACAGGCAATTACTTCACTCTGTGGCTCCATTTTTAATAAAGCCCCGAGAAAATTGTTACAGATGTGAGCTGGCAGGAAACAGGAAAACCTTTGGTTTTATCATCATAAAAGTAAAGTATGATCATGTTGACCCACACAATTTTTCATTTCAATCAAATATTAAGTAATTTATGGAAAGAAAGATTTGGCTGATTGGCCTAAAATGACTAGCTGAGAATGCCACAGGAGGATGGCAGTGTCCATCGAAACCAAATCCCCTCCCGGAAACAGAAAAAACAGGGCCCAACCCTAGCGCCAAGGACGATATTTACATGGTTACATGGTGACAGGGGATTTTTTTTTTTTTCTGAGACAGAGTTTCTCTGTAGCTTTGGAGCCTGTCCTGGAACTAGCTCTTATAGACCAGGCTGGCCTCAAACTCACAGAGATCTGCTTGCCTCTGCCTCCAGAGCGCCGGGATTAAAGGGGTGCACTGCCACTGATAGGGGATCTTTATGAACGCCAGCAAACAAGTGGCATGGGCTGTTGTGGATTAGTTACATGTAAAAACTGTGTAAAGATGTGCTACATCTGTTTATGTTGCAGAATATTACTTTATCTGTGTAAAGGAGTGTTGCACTTGTTTAACTATGTAAAGATGTGCTGCATCTGTTTCATCTTGCCAGTCTATGGCACCTGATTGCTCTACTAAAAAGCTGAACAGTTGATAGTTAGGCAGTGGAGGGATGGGCGGGGCTGGTGGGCAGAGAGAATAAGTGGGAAGAGGAATCTAGGCTCTAGAGAAGAGAGAATGAGGGAGAAGCACAGGGAGAACACTGAGGAGGAATCTGGCTCTAGAGAAGAGAGAATGAGGGAGAAGCACAGGGAGAACGCTGAGGAGGAATCTGGCTCTAGAGAAGAGAGAATGAGGGAGAAGGACAGGGAGAACTCTGAGGCCAGACAGACGGACATGGAGGAAGCAGAAAAGTAGGACAGGGGCTGGAGAGATGGCTCAGTGGTTAAGAGCACTGACTGCTCTTCCAGAGGACCCGGGTTCAATTCCCAGCACCCACATGGCAGCTCGCAACTGTCTGAAGGTCTAGTTCCAGGGGATCTGACACTTCACACCAATGTGCATAAAATAAAAGTTAAAAAACCATAAAAAAATATTTAAAAAAAAAGTAGGACACACAGAATGAAAGAAAGGTTAAAAAGTCCCAAGGCAAAATGTCGATAAATAGGTTATATTAAGTTATAAGAGCCAGTGGGACAAGCATAAGATAAGGCCGAACATTTATAATTAATAATAAGTCTCTGTGTCATGATTTGGTGGCTGGCAGTCCAAGAAAGCCTGCTACAGTGAGCAGTTACCAGGGGCCACAGATATATCTAGACTTGGTGAGTAGTGTAAGGCTGAGGGAAGCCAGACAGGACAGCAGGTGACAGATCTCAGAACTGCCCAGGGACATTCGCTGTAAGCAGAGTGTGATGAATGGAAGGTACCAGCTGGAATCCACAGGATTTTATCTGCACCAATAGTGGTCAATCACAGAGGTCAGAATCTGAACGTAGTTCACACAGGGCTCCCCAAGTCCAGAGCCAGACGCTGTAGCAAGATGGTCAGATGTGAATGAAACATGAGAAAGACAAGGACAATGGAGCTCTGCGCAGAGACGGTCCAGGTGAAATTAGGGAGGGGGGCAAAAGCAGGAAACTAAGAATGCATGCTATCATGTTGTTAGCACTGCAGGGACCGAAAGTGACTCTGGGAAATCTGAACTAGGCCTTCTCACACTGGAGAGGATGGATTTCATACCAAAGTAGATAACAGGAAAAGTCCGAAGTCAAAACGTGCAAACCACATCAACCAGTGGACAAGGAGCAGAATATCATCCCCACAGATGCCCAAGCTGGCTTCATCAAAATGATCTAGAAGACTCCAAGACATGGTGACATAAAAGAACATCATAAATAAAAAACAGAAAAAAAGATAATGGAACGCAGGAAAGAAGATTAAATAAAAGGAAAAACCATTTTAGAAATGAAGGGGAAATGAGAACAAGCCGAAGAATAAACCAGCAGAAGGAGAAAGTGAATTTTTTTTTTAATTTAAAAGAAGAGGAAGCCGGGCATGGTAGCACAGGCTTTAGTGTTCTCGAAACCGAGGCAGGAGGTTGATGAGTTCCAGGCAAACTTGTTCTATGTAGTTCAAAGCCAGCATGAGATTTATATCAAAACAAACTGGCACTTGATTTCTTTCTTTCCTTTGTCTTATGTTTTATTTTATTATGTGCATTGGTGTTTGCCTGCATGTGTGTCTGTGTGAGAGCATCGGATCACTAGGAGCTGAGGTTACAGACAGTTGTGAGTGGCCATGTGGGTGCTGGGAATTAGACCTGGGTCCTCTGGAAGAGCAGTCAGTGCTCTTCACCACTGAGCCATCTCTCCAGCCAGTACTTAATTTCAAAAAAAAAAAAAAAGAAAGAAAGAAAGAAAAAGAAAGCACACACAAAAAATTTAAAGGTTTTTTACCTTTCCCCCCTTCCATCCCCTCCCTCTGCCCAGGATGGGCTTGGTTCCCCCAGACTGTGACCACCCTTGCTCCACCTCCCACACACACGCAGCTGTGCCCTGCTCAGGACTGGGATAATGTCTCTGGCACATGTTACCACTGAGGGTCATGCAGAAGTCAATAAATAGTCTGTGCTGCAACCTGAACCTGCATCAATGCCTGTAGGCCATGCTGCCACTGGGCGCCATATTAATGGGAGTGGTCTGTGCTGCCCACTGAGGGCTTTGTCACCAGGGTCTGTGTTGACTTCCCGAAGTTACCACCAAAGGGCAAGCAGATATCCATGGGCCGTGCTGCTGCAGGGGGCCATGTTGATGTGGGTGGTCTATGCTGCTACCTAAGGCTATTTTGATGTCCGTGGTCCAAATAGCCTATGAGGGCCTTGTCTGGGTCCATGGTCCTATTGCAGTAGACGACTATGTTTGTGGTCTGTGCTGTAGCCAGAAACCATGTGGAGGCCCATGATTTGTGCTCCTGCTGACTGTGGAGGACAAGTGGGCTACTTTTGCTGTGATATCAATGACTGCAGGCACACAGTTGAGAGGGACAGGCTTGGAAGCTTCTGTGATACACCCATCTCAATCTGCCCTCCCCCAAATAACAGCCGAGACAGGAAGGCACTCTTAAAAGGTGTGATGGAGATGCCCAAGAAGAGGTCTCCACAACTGATGACTTCTGGAGAAAGCACAGGAGGAGAAGGACCCAATTCTATTTAAGGATTAGGCCACTGAGAATTGGACCATGATCTAGCGAGAATATAGATAACACAAAGTAGACTTTCTCTTTTTAATTTTTAATTTTTTTACTTCTTTTGGAAGGATTATAAGGAGGATGAAGGCATTGTGATCAGGTGTATTATGGGAAACTCCAAGAGAATAATAAACATGTTACATGGCAAAAGTGTTTTAAGTGATAAATGCTAAAAACAAGCAGAGAAGGCAGACAATGTGCAGAGACTGAGAGACTTTGGAGCACTCAGTCCTAATGGGGTGTCTCCATCAAACCCCTCCCCATCTCAAGATTCATGGATCTATGGGGAAGAGGAGGCAGAAAGATTGTAAGAGCCCAAGGGGATGGATGACTCCAAGCAAACATTATCTTCCAGTCATGACTATGAACTCACAGAGACTGTGACAGCACGCACAGGAGCTGTACAGGCTCACTAGACAAAACCCAGCCCAGAGAAGAGAAGTGGGCCCAAAGCCCACCTCTAGCCCAGAAGCTATGTGTGTGATTGTTACAGTGGCCCCCCATGAAGTATCCCGGGGTATATCAACCATACTCATGGCCAACACAATGAGCTTCTTGTTTGGTTCCTGTTGTTGTTTGTCTTACTGGTTTTTGTTTGTTTGTTTTGGGGTTTTCTTTCTTAGTTTGTTTTTGAGAGAGTGTGTGATGGATGGATAGGGAGGTGGGGAAAATATGGAAGTAGTTAGGGGAGGAAAAAACAAAATATATGGAAGTAGTTAGGGGAGGAAAAAACAAAATATATGAAAAAAGGTAAAATAATCCAAAATCTGGACAACAGACATTCTTGAAGAAAAACAGAGTGTCTTTATTAATCAATGGTATTCACAGCATACAGAGGGGAATCCCACATCAGGTAATAAAACAAACAGTGAAAAAATATAATTTAAGGGTATTTCCTAAAGTAAAATGTTGAAGCCTTAAACTCTTTTTTTGATTGTTTACTTTCACTCTCGAGACAGTGTCTCACAATGTAACCCAAACTACATTTCATAATCCTTCTGCCTCAGATTCTCAAGTACTGAGATTATAGGTTTAAAGTACCATGCCCAGCTTTTTAACAGTCTAAGTAGAAGAAAAAAAATTCCCTGGGCGTCTATCCCAAAGGGGGCAGAAAATTAGATTACAATCAGACATTTTGACAGCAATGTTTTATGGCAAAGGGAAACGAAGTGGCATATTTAAGATTTACATAAGTAACACATATTTAAGATGTTACACAAGGAACATATTCAAGATTTGCATCTAGCAAAACATATATTCAATTATAAAAAAGTGTGTGTAAACTATTAGCGTTATGTGGGAACTTTGGGAGTGTCATTCCTATGAGTATTTCTTTAGGACTCTACTAAATAGGACAACACAGTAAGACAACAAAACTAACCCAGGGCCAATAAGATGGTTTGATGAGTCAAGGAATTTTGGAACCAAACCTGCCAAGTTGAGTTCAATACCTAGGAACCACAAAGTGGAAGAAAACAGACAACTCTTACAGATTGTCCTTTGACCTCCACATGTATACTGTTGCATGCATATACATACACACACAATTAAAGAAATGTCATCATTTTAAAGAGTAACTTAACAGCAACAAACTGAGCTACAGATGGATTATGTACATCAAATACATAATTACTTGTAGAACTAAGACTAAAGATCAAAAAGTAATAATTTTATGTTATGCTATAATATAGGTTTAAAATGGAGGAACAGGGGCTGGAGAGATGACTCTGTCATTAAGAGCACTGCTACTCTTGTAGAGGACATGGGATAAGTTCCCAGTGCCCACATGGCAATCAGAACCATTCATAACTTCAGTTCCAGGGGATCCAAAGCCCTCTTCTGGCATCTTCAGGCACTGCACACACACAGTGTCTATACATACATGCAGGCAAACATTCATATACATAAAAAAGTAAATCTTTTGTAAGTGGAGAAGTACAAATAGAGGATATATAAAAATGTTTTTTAACTGTGTCTAGTAATTTTTGGTGGTAATATTAGAATTGCTGTTCTGAGACTATGACATACACTATTGCAGGATATCCTTATTCTCTTATCACGTGAGTCTTTGAGAACCAAGACTCATGGTGTAGAAGAAAAGAGACGTGGCTATAAAGGAGGCTAAATAAAAGTCCTATAGTCAGGAAATGGTATCAAACATGGCAGCGTAAACTTCAGAGGTATTTTAACTTTAAGGATATATTTTACTTTATTATATACCATGTATTTTATTTTTAATACTATTATATTTTTTGCTTCCCTAAAGAGTCCAGAAACAATGACCAGTCTCTGAAAGCATAGTCTTGAAACATCATTTACGAAGTAAATCAGAGCTTCTAGGAAGAAGGAACAGATGAGTTTAGGTTTGGGGCAAGAACTATTTAAAATAAACAAGATTGTGTTGCTGTACCAGATAGAAAGAACACCAACAAAAGTCCATAGCATTGTGACACAGGATGCAACCTGTCAAGGTTCTGAAAATAGAACATTTTGAGTTTCAGTGAGATAAAGTATTTCAATGAGTTGTGACCTATCAAGTGTTTATATAGTCATCTATTTATAATATTAAAACATGCTTGTCTACTTTAGGGTGACAAGGAACTAATCCATCATTGAAGAAACTTTTAAACTAAGGAAAACCCAAACATTTATCTTGTCCTTCCTGCATAATCTGTATTACTGACTTACCAAATTATAGATGAAAAGAAGCAGCTCTTGAAAAATCATTCCGATTAATGAGAGAAAATTAAATGGCAGAAGCATTTCTGTATTTCACCATTTTTCAGCCTTACAAAGTAATTCATGTGAACAATGGTGACATCTCCTAAGGGAAACAACACAACTACCTGCAGTCTTATAGAAAGGACCTAACCTGGGGTTCAAGTGTCTGGGTCCAGTTTTCAAGGAATCCAGAACACAGAGGACTGTAATGAGCATCACCACAAACAAAACTAGAGCATGGGGAACACTTGAGAGGATCAGCTGATTAATTGTGGAGGAAATAAAAAGATTTAGACAGAATTGGTCCAGACTAAACTATAGAGTGTAAGGATTGAACTGTAACATGGATAAGACCATCACACAAGAACATAGAGAAAATACTACCATAAGTCAATGAATGGTCAATTCTGAGCCCATGATAAGACTGCAGGAGGGGATGGTGGGGTTCCTGGGTCTGCTTCATGACCCGAGTGTGGTGGTTTGAATGAGAATGTCTCGGTAGGCTATGACATTTGAATACTTGGTTCCTGGTTGGTGACACTGTTTGGGAAGACTCAGAAAGGTAGCCTTGTTGAAGAAACGATGTTACTGGAGGCAGGCTTTAAGAATTCAAAGACTAATGCCATTCTGAGTCCACTTCTTCTCTGCTTCTTATTTGCAGTTCAAAATATGACTCCTGGCTTCAGCCCCTGACACCATGATGCCATCATGGACTCTAACCTGCTGCACCTATAAGCCCAAATAAACTTTTTAAAAGTTGCCTTGGTCATGATGTTTTATCACACCAACAGAAACATAACTAATATTCTGTGTGATGACTACAATAAAGGTATTTGCCTTATCATATGTTCCCAGACTGTGAGAGAAAGAAGATGAGATGAGATGAAGCCAGATGAAAGTCTAAGACTCATATTGAGATGAGTTTGAATTATGAATTGAGAAGATGAAGATAACAGTATGAAAATAAAACAAGCACTTGTTTGACAGTTTTGGCATGCTACTTTAGTAAACAGAGAAATAAGATTGAGCATGTGGTTCGTGGTGATGGTGATGATGATGATGGTGTTGATGATGGTGATGATGATGGTGATAATGGTGGTGATGGTGATGATGGTGATGATGATGGTAAAGGTGATGATAGTGATGATGATGATGGTAAAGGTGATGATGGTGATAATGATGGTGATGATGGCTGTAACGACAACAATTATTAGGATATACTTAACATTTACCATGAACCAGACACTGTACCCAGCACTTTCTCTGCATTATCTCATGCCATTCTCACAATAGCTTGATGAGATGAGCACTATATTTATCTGGAAGTTTAAAAAAGTAGGATGGGGATGTAGCTAGCACTGTGGTAGAGCACTTGGCTAGCACATGCAAATGTGTGAGAGCCTTAGATTTGATTCCCAGTGTCACAAAGATAAGCCAATCAACCCATCAAACAAACCATAGCTTAGTACTTTATTCACAAACACATAGATAGGAAGTGGTGAGATCCAGATTCGCTCCTCCATCTTATTAGATTTCAAAACTGTGAAGTATTTGTTCAATATGTCTCAAAAATTTAATTTCTATTTCTTTTTGCATCTCTTCTCAATAAGAATGTTCCTTAAACTCTTGTTTACTTCATTTTTTTTAATTCTCACTGTTAATTCACTTAATGGACAATTGATAGAACCCACTAGGGGCTAACGCTGTCTGTACTCAGACAGATAGGATCTTTGTTCTCACAGAGCCCAACAGAACCAGTAAGCAAGAAAATGCCAGACAGTGGTAAATACTGAGCAGGAAGTAATGCAGATGCATAACAGGAAGAGAATTTGTAAGTGGGTTTGTTTGTATGTTTAGAGAAGGCATCCTTGGGTAGATATAGTTTAGTGAAAATTTTAGAACCTGCTGGGTAAAACTGCAGGGAAAGAAACTTCCAGGTAGCCAACGGGCAGCAATTTGGCAGAGAGAGTGATCAATGGGCAGGGACAGTGTTTAATCGTGTGTCAGAAAAGCCTGACAAGGGCAATGAAGGAGAGTCTTATCAGGTGACTGCTAATCCCTCATTCGGTTACTCCAGAGCTTTGCACGGGGAGTGGAACGTTCCCTTTTGTGTGGTCTAAACTCCATTCGCTGCTGCAAGGCCACGTACCTGCTCACCCCTGGCAGAAATCAGGTACTTTCCACTTCATGCCCTTTGCTTCTCTGACCTTGAGGTAGGAATCTTCAGCAATCCACCAGCACTCATGCATATGCCAGGGCTGAGCAGATGACGTCTGTTAAGTCCGCCCTAGAGGTGTGAGGGATAAGACCTAGTAGATACTCGCTTCCTTTCAAACCCCTCAAAGACAGTTCCGAAGCACATAAGGCTCTTCAGGAGTCATCCGCAACTGTGGACACCTCCAAAATATAACTTTGCATTCACCTGTAGCCCTCTGATGCTCAATAAGTTCTTTGTCCAAATAACACCCTCCATGCACAAGTGTTTATTGTTATCGAAAAATAATCAGTGATTTTTCTCACACAGTGACCAAATACCTCACAGAAGCAACTTACTGGAGGAAAGATTTATTCTGACTTATGGATTCAGAGGATTTCAGTCCATTGTGGTGGAGAGAGTGCTGTGGCAGGAGCAATTTAGGCTGGAGCACCAGCATATCACATCTGGAAGCAGAGCTCTGGGGGCCAGAATCAGGAATGGGCTTGACCTCCGAAGGCCCACTCCTAGTAATCTAGTCCTGACAACCAGACCTCACCCCTGAAAACTCCACAGCCATCAAACTAGTACCACAGGCTGAAGGCCAAGCCTTCCAAATATGAACCCATGAAGGACATTTCAAGTTCAAGCCATAATAGAGGGCTAGCATTTTAAAGCAAAACAAAACATCAGCAGCAACAACAGAAAACAGAATAATGTGTTCAGTTGTGTTGAATGCTGTCAAGAGGTCAAGGGTCCACAGGACATAGCTTGGTGGGATTATTGGGAACCTGGGGTCACATGGTTGGTTTCATATTGCCGCTGTACATCAGAAAATTCCTACTACAAATGCAGAGGACTTTTCAGAAATAGTACACTTTAGAATAATTTTTCTTGAAACAATGCAGTATATTTTTTAATTTATTACAAATACAATCTCATATTTACAACAGAATATCATTTTCCCTATCAGTGTGTCAGAAAAAAGAAAAGTTGTATGAGTCTATTCCAGCAGCAGAGGTGGAAACTAGCAAGAAATGCAGTCTTCCCAAACCTGCGGTCTAGGCAGAGAAGTGTTTCTGAGCAGTGTTGAGCAGTGACATCATCGTTTCCTCAGTTAACCAACGTGGAGGCAGAAATGAATAAGCTAGATATGACTGCAATATCTAATGGGGTGGGGGTGTTGTAACTTTTAATGACCATGAGATCTGTAATTCATGTAACTCAAAATGTGGTTACTCAAGACATGTAACCAAAAACTTTATGGGGCCTGTCAAGTTGTTGCTTACGGCATAGGCAAAAAATGTTCTGTATTAATTCATTTACTTTGGTAGAAGCTGAACGGAGATGGTTCAATAATCATAACTGAACTTTTGAGTTAGCCCTTTGTTAGTCAGTACAAAAAAATACATATTTTGTTCTTGACAAAGAGTTAGGAGTAGCATCTAGTAAATAAGATTTACATATTTACTTATATAATTACCTTATCTAACTTACTTATATAACATATCAATCACATGGTTCACTTTCCTTTGCTGCATGGTATCTGCTCATTCAGACACTCTGAAAAGTTGAAACAATTCAGTCCCTACCTTGATATCAAACTCAACTTCACCTTTCCCTTGTTTACTGTAATATGTAACCACCAAATATTTTACTTATTTATTGGCAGTTGTTGACAGGCATTGTAACTTCTTTTCTGGAAATTTCATAATAGGTAAGCCACCATGGTTCCTCTCATTTCAGAGCTAGCAAAAACAAAAGGATTGGCTTTAAATATTGTGCACAAACTCAGAGTTCACTGGGGCCAGCACTTCCACAACTATACTTTTGGATTAGTTGTAAGGTCAATGGGCAAAGAAGACAGTTCCGGTTGGTGCCCATCCTTACACCTGGGATTTGGGAAGTGATGTTTGAATGAGTGCCAAGCTTGATATACATTAACTAGTAGATAAGGCACACTGTTTATGGCTAACAGAAACTGTGTGAAAAGTTCAGCCTCAGTAGCTACTCATCATGCATGCCTGAACAAATATTCTCTACCAGAAATGTAGAGGGGTGTGTGTGTGCATGTATGCGTGTGTGCATGTGTGTGATATTTTACAAGACTTGTCACCATTATCATGGTATCTAACAATGTTATATTATTTGATCAATACTTTTCCTAGTCTGAAGTTTACCTAATAATAAGTTTACAATTATTATCAAACTTTTCCTTGGAACCAAAACAATAGCTTAGCTGTGTTTTTAGTTCATAATTTCCCTAGGAAAGCTTAACCTCTTCTAGAATTTAAGGATTATTCACTATAGACATTGATCTCAGAAAGTCCATGCAAGTGTACAATATATACTGTTTTCACAGGCAAAAGAATCTGGGCATAGTGGCACACAACTTCAATCCTTCGGTAATCCAAGCGGGGAGATCTCTGAGTTCAGTTCTCCAAGGTGAGTTCTGGGGCTGTGTAGTGAGATTCTAACTTTAAATGAAATGGGGGTAGGGTGGGGCACAAAAGAATCGGCTGAAAACCAACTGGTTGAACCAGTAGATAAGTGATAGAATAAATTTTAGGTGCAATATCTTCATTCATGAGCTTCCTCTGCATTCTATTATATGATTCTTTTATTTTTAGTTTCTGATAACACCTTAACACTAATAGCTTTTATTTTTACTAAATTCACAGAATTTACAGCTGTTTAAAGGAGCAGACAAGGCTGGTTGGACAGCTCTGTAGACAAAGGCACTGGCCATGAAAGCCCAATAATAATCCAAGTCCAACCTTTGGATCCCAGGGTAGAAGGAAGGAGAGAAGCCCCCAAAGCTGTTCTGTGATCTCCAGACGTGCCCCCTCCCACATCAAACATACACACAGAACAACCGAGTGAGATTTAAGATCTAACATAAGGAGTGAAACAGCTTTAACAACCGCATCACAAATGCCAATTTCCTTTTTCCCTCCCAACTCCGCCAACCACACCTACAGACAACCATTTCTGACTCTGGTGGCAGTCTCTGTTTTTCTTCCCAGTTCTAATTAATATTGCAATTTCTCAACATTTCCATTTCGGACATTATCTGTTGATGTCCCAATAAGGAAAATAAGGATGGAGTCGTCATTTGCTTCCTCCTCTTCCACAGTCATCCTCTAAATCTCCACGTTTGGCTCGGTGACAATTGCTGAGCTCATTATTCCACACTTACGTGCTATCGTCCTGGTCTGAGTAACACACTATGACTTTATTTCCTTCCTACATAGTTTTTTTTTTTTTAATTGAAACTGAGGTTCATGGGTTTATGTTAAACAGGATTTGTGACACACACTTGTCATTGGGCTATACTTAGTTTTCCTTTCCTTTCTTGCTTAGCTGGTTTCTTTTTGAGTGTGGGTGTGCACCCATGAGTGTGTGTAGGTGCACATGTGCGTGTGTATGGGGTGAGTGTGCTATGTGTGCATGCATGTCGAGGTCAGAGGACAACCTCACATTCACATGGTATTCCTCAGGTGTCATTCACTTTTTATTTTATTTTGATGCAGGGTCTTTCAATGCTTGGAACTCTTGAAATTGCTAGGCTGACTGGCCATCAAGATCCAAGGGATCCAGCTGTCTTTTCCTCCCCAGAACTGGGATTACAAAGAGCCACCATGGCAGGCTGTGTGTCCCCGCATGGGTTCTGGGGCTTGAACTCATGTCCTTGTATTTGCAACCAATGTCTAGACCCTAATTAGCTGTTTGCAATAATGAGCTTTCATCTAGTCACTTTCTTAAATTACTTTCCTAGTTATCCTCTATCCCTTTTCTTTTTCTCTTTTTTTAAAGGAAACTCTCATTACTCAGATAGCAGATCTTTTGCACTGGTCTTTTACTTTTCTTTTCTTTTCCTGCTTTCCCTGTTTAAAAAAAATCAATTTTCTAAGCTATTTTCTAAATTCTACCTTCAATGTCTAAATCAGTTTCGTGTTTGATGACTGGCATAATTGTAGTTTCTAAAGCTAATTAATTTTTCTGTGTTCTCTAAGTGTGTATCTGTTTTTTAGCATCATTAAAAAAACAAAAAATAAGAATTGGAGTAATATTTGAATACAATGGTGGTTGATAACTCTCTGAATTGACTCTGTTTCCTCTAAGATTTTTGGAAATCAGTCACGCCAGAGAAGTTCCTTGTTTTGTTGCCACTGCCTGATTGTTTGCTCCGCCCCAACATTGTACACCAGAAGATTGATTTAAATCTCTGAGTATGTACTTCATTGACCGAAGCCATCCCTGTCCCGTAGTCTAGTTGGGCTGATCACTCGGGGGCTCCCACTATTAAGATCATAGGCTACCCTTTGAGGGGTTCCGGATGTTGGGATAGTCCTTTCCTTCCCTGCCAGGAGCCTGTGACAGGCAACCGTCTGGATGTGGAGAGCGGTGGAGCTGTTGCTGCATGCAGAGCAGGAAAAGAGCTAACAGAATAATTGCTTCATTAACACACTGTCAGGGAGACCTTAACCTCATCTTCACCCTCACTTTCCAGAGTCTTGGGGGATTTTGTAATGTAAATTGAGTTTTCCTTCGGCTTTTCTCCCTTCCCATTCAGGCTTCTGCTCCCTCCAGTCCTACATTGGTACCTTCAATTCTTTCCAGGCCCCAGAATGTTCCGAAATTACCCTCTGTCGGTTCCCTTTTTATCCTAGGCTTGCACTTCTACCTAGAAATGCAAATCACATTTTTTAAAAAGATTGTCAGACTGTCAACAAGCATATGTGGAGCACCAATCATGCACCAGCTGTATACACTCGTCACATTAATGGGCCTGTGGACTTTCAACGGCTTTTAAATCATGATCTGGAACTATGTCTCTCGAAATTCTGTTGTTTTTTCTTACACCCTCTGAGCTATTTTCTCCAGCTCCTACGTGCCCATTGTTCACTCTTTTATCTCCTTTCATTAGTCCCTCCCTCGATCAACTGAAAGTATCTTTTTCTCCCTTTCCATTTTAGTTTGAAATATGTCATCTATTGCTAAGAGCATCTTCTTTTATGCCCCCTTCACCCATCTACAACAAACAGGGAGGACTTTAAGTGTCAGGTAGTGAGGAACAGTGTTACCTGTTTACTCAGGCTAAGAGTGGATCCTCCTCCTCAGTTTGATGGTACAGTGCCATACCCTGGCAGGAATGTCAGAGTGGTCATGATTCATCACGTGATGTGTGAACACGGCTATTAATTGCTAGGGTCCACTGTGAAGCAAGCACCGTGCTAGGACATGTCACAGGTGTCAGGCATCTCAGGGAGACAGGGTTGGGATTCCAGCTGCATGACCTCAGAGTCTTTGTGCTTGTGTCTCCATCCATAAAACAGCAGATGAAAGCAGCTACCTCAGTACCAGCTTTCTCCTCTGTGAGACACAGATAATCACAGAACGAACTTGGAAAGACTGTTTTCCAGATCACATGATTCAATGGCTGTCAAGTCTTTAGAATGGCACAGGTGCACAGTAGCAAGCACATCATTTGGCTATTGTAATTTTTTTTATCATCATCCCACTTAATACAAAAGTTTAAAAGAGCAAATTAAGCCTAAGGCTGGTCAGCCAAGAATGTAAACTCAAACAATTTTGAAGACATTTTCGTCAGTGTCATGATAGCACATATCTATTTCAAAATGTATGTTTTAAAAAACTTATTGGTTAGTTATTTATTATTTGTCAAGTGTGCATGGATAAGATGGAGCTTAAGTTGAACAAAACTGACTTGGCTGGCAGGAATAGTTTCAAAAATGGTTGGAAAAGGAAGGTAAAAAGGGTGTCCAGGGTGCTCGCTTCAGCAGTACATATACTAAAAAAAAAAAAATTGGAACGATACAGAGAAGATTAGCATGGCCCCTGCGCAAGGATGACACGCAAATTCGTGAAGCGTTCCATAAAAAAAAAAAAAAAAAAAAAGGGTGTCCAGGCCATGGAGTAGACGGGCCCAGGGTGTCTGCCAGCCTGGGTGGTGATAGACGGGAATCCGTCTGGGTGGGGAGGAGGTCACTAACTGCAGCAAAGCTCGAGGAGAAAGGGGATATTTGGATAAGGAAGGGATGGCAGTGGGAATGCTGGTCACAAACAGAAGCAGTAATCGAAAAAGATAGGTAGCAGGAGGTGGGATTTTCATTGCTAGAGTAGGGAGCTATAAATATGGAAAGGATAAAGCCCAAACAGACTTTGTGATGTTAGGTTATATACTGTTATGAAAAACAGTCAAGGAAGTACCTCCTAACTTATTCTCCACAGCTCAAACTAGGAATGACACCAGAAACCAGACAAAGTCATTATGATAAAAGCCAACCACAGGCCAAGATTTTGCACTAACAAAGATGTGAACATTAAACAAAAACTTGCCACCTCGAATATAACAATATGCTTTTACAAAGCAGCATGTCACAGTCAAGTGAGATTTTTCACAGAAACAGAGTTGGCTTAACATTATAAAATCATGGAATTCATCATGCCTACAAACAGAAAGGGAAACTCCAGAGGCAGAAAAGGCATTTGCCACACCCCAGCTGAGATTCTTTCCCATCCCATCAAAGTCAACCTCTGTTGAGTCTCCTTGTTAGAGAGAAGGACATAGATAACTGTGTGTTCTATCCCAGACAATAGCAAAGCTGTGTGGCCCTTCCTATTATGTGGTGCTCAAGCAAAATGGCCTTTTACCCAATATATCAGATGACTACCCTGGTGCAGGACAATTGTCTATATTCTGTCAATCATGTTTTAAATAAACGCTGATTGGCCAGTAGCCAGGCAGAAAGTATAGGCGGGACAACCAGACAGGAAGTAGAGGCGGGTCAATGAGAGCAGGAGAATTCTGGGAAGGAGGAAGCCTATTCATCCCCAGTCCTGTCCAGACACCAAAGAAGGAAGATGTGACCTGCCCGCTGAAAAAGGTATCGAGCCATGTGGCTAACATATACTAGAATAATGGGCTAATATAAGTTATAAGAGTTAATAAGAAGCCTGAGCTAATGGGCCAATCAGTTTATAACTTATGTAGACCTCTGTGTGATTTTCTTTGGGGCATAATGACTATGGGAATTGGGCAGGACAGAAACCCCAACAAGCAGGCCCTCATGTTACACTACCCTATAATTCAGTGTTTCCAAACATCTGTTTCCTTGGAACTCCAGCATCTCTTGAAATGTAAAGCTCTTTTTCTTAGCTAGGTGCCAGCATTTGGGAGGCAGAGGCAGGTGGATCTCTGTGAGTTCAAGGCCAATCTGGTCTACAGAGTGAGTTCCAGGAAAGGCCCCAAAGCTACCGTAAACCCTGTCTCAAAAAACAAACAAAACAAGACAAAAAAGCTCTTCTTGGAACACCAAGATGCATAATATTGAAGAATTCCAACTCTAAGAAAATAGCATTTCCATTCCTGTTCGCATGTCATGTAGTATGTATAAGCGTTTAGAACATAGCACGGCACAGCAGTCTGGAAAAAACATCAGAGAATGTTGGGTTCCTTGGCTCGGGCTTTTCCCACTTTTTTGCTGTTGTTATCATAGTTTTGTTTTTTCTGAGACAACTTCTTGCTGTAACTCACTTAAAAGTTGCTGTGTAGACCAGGCTAGTCCCAGTTTTGTGATGATCCTCCTGCCTCTTCTTCCCAAGGGTCAGGGTACCAAGTGTGAGCCACCACACCTGGCTCAGCCGGCTACTTTATCATGACCTTTTCCAGCCTGAGTAATTTCCCATCCTCACCATGGATAACTGGCAATGTTTCTGAGGTATATTTTCCTAGTTCTTTGATTTTAGTCACATTTATGCCCCTAAAAAAAATCTTAAGTGTGTGCCCTAGATCAATAAAAGCAACCTGCCAAGAAGATACTGGATAGCCACAGAAACATCAGTTAGAATGATCCTTCTGCAGGTCCTATGGAAATAGGTGAATAGAGTTTCTCTCCACACAGCGAGTCTTCTGGAGGCCAGGGAGATGGCTTGGTGTGCAAAAACACTTGCTGTACGAGCCTGAGTTTGTCCCCAGGAACCCACATAAAGCTGAATGTGGTGGTATCATTTGTAATCTCAGCACTCCTATGGTGTGATGGTAGGCAGAATCATGGGCAGGTACACGTAATAGTGGCAGAAACAAGAGAGGCCCCTCCTAAAAACAAGGCAGAAAGTGAGAACAGTCTCTTACAAGTTGTCCTCTGAGCTCTAGACGTGTGCCACAGAAAGCATGTGCCTTCACATATATACAGACACACACAGATAAACATGTGAAAGTATATATACACATGTCTATAAAAGTCATGTGGTTAAAAAAACCAAACAAGCCAATTTCTGGTGTTTGCTAGCAGTGTTTATTTTCATAAGCATGGGAAGCATATTAACGAGTATTGTATCCTGTGAAGGTGAATCTGTAATGAGCCTGGGCACCGGGCCACATGGAAACCAAAACAAGAGGGAACTCGGCAGGGCATGGATTCTCTCTTGGTGTTGTCCAGGGTGGTAGGGACTTCCGCTGTGGGCGGTGCCTCGCCTGCGTGTGGAGGCTAGAGGCCCATGTTAGATGTCTTCCTCTATCGCTCCTCGCCTAGTGTTTTGCAATAGGACCTTCCCTGATCCGGGAGCTCACTGATTGGGTAGACTAGCTGGGAGGTGAGCTCCAGGAAGCCTCCTGTCTTAAGCCCCACTCGCACCAGTGCTGGGATGACAGGCACAGGCTACCACGGGACCCGAACTCAGGTCCTCAAGCTTGTACAGCAAGCACTTGACCAAGCGAGCCATGTCCACAACCCCTGGGCGCTCCGTCTGTATGTACGTGGGCCTATCTCTGTGTCCAGATAGCACCTGCCATCTTAGAGCAATTAAAGGAACAGGTGCATGTTTATCACTGATAGAAGAACTGTTTTCAGGGTAAATGTAAGCCCATGAGCACCAAGAGCTGGCAGAAGAGAATTCACAGTAGCCAGGCACAGGGACTTGAGCACGTAACCCCAACACTTGGGTGGCAGAGCAGGAAGTTCCTGAGTTAAAGGTCATACTGGGGAACGGCAAGACCTTGTCTCAGGAAACCCCCAAAACAGACACACAAACAGAAAAGCAAGCCTGAAACAAAAGGTGGTGCATTTATAATGTCCACAGTGACATCATGTGGAGTAGGGACATAGAGCTAAGCTAGCACAACAGAATGGCTGAACAGCTTGGAGTGCGTTTACACAACGGAGTACGACACAGTGATGAAAATGAACAAACCGTCTCCCTGCCCAGCAACACCACAACAAACGGAAGCAAGCAGACGAAGGGGGATGTAAAGCACACGGCTCACTTGTCTGAGCTTTGTGTCTGCACTCGGCGACTCAGGTGGCAGAACTGTCAGAAAAAGCAGAAAGGGAACACGAGTTTATTCAGGGAATGGGCACGTGGGTGGGGAGGGCTGGGACTAAGGAGAAATCTGGCAGGGTCCTGATGTGCTGGTCACATTCTTCGCTCCCCAGCCCTTCTTCTTATCCTTAGTCACACTTACCAGCAGATCTGAAAGTTTGAAAGATGCATGGCCTTTTGGCTGATGGTGGACTTGCCTGGTACCTAGCCCTGAGGTTCTTGCTTCTGTCTGATTTGTTGATCCTGATCTTAGGAAAGTCTCCTTCTTTGGGAAACAAAAACAAAAAACTAGCTAATCTAAGCTGACCCAGGCAACACAATAGTGAATCTGACTCCAACCCTAACCAACCCGCCTCTCTGTAGGTTTATGAAGTTGGTGATCAAAGCTAACTAGCACAGTTTTCTCTTGTTATTGTGTTTTAATAAACCAGAATTCTGCAAAAGGGGAACGGAGTAGGAAATAGACAGTTATAGAATGGTCTTACTTAAAAATTATGGTGCGCGGGTGGTGGTGGCGCACACCTTTAATCCTAGCACTCGGGAAGCAGAGGCAGGAGGATCTCTGTGAGTTCGAGGTCAGCCTGGTCTACAAGAGCTAGTTCCAGGACAGGTTCCAAAGGTACAGAGAAATCCTGTCTCGAAAAACCAAAAAACAAAAAAATTATGTTGCTCTACTTGAATGATAGTCTGTTTGACAAGACAAGACAAACGACAATGGGCCAAGGTATAACTGCATAAGTGACATGATGGGAGATGCCACCCCTAGCTAATAACCTTGTTTCTCAATGTCACTGAATTAACTTCCGGAAATATTATCCACATTCACATACAAACTCCAAGGCTCATTTCAAAGTCAAGGTATCCAGAGATTAGTCACTATTGACCTGAGTATACAATGGCAATATTGGAGTGAAATTAAAAATTAGTAGGTAGGAGATGACATTTTCTGTGCAGTGGCATGAGTACATCCTGCGACAAAATGTAAACTTTTATATTAAAAAGGCATTTTAGTAAAAGAGGAATAAAATTCCACTTTATATTAGAGTAACTAGGGTTTAGATGCTATTGTCATACACTTGTAATACACTACAGCTATCCTTGCTTTCCTCACAGTGATATAGCTAAAGTTTCTCATATAAAAATGACCATAGTAATCTTCATGTCTTGGACAAATGTTTATTTCTAATGAGATGTGCATTATCATCCTGCTGTGGCTTAATATAGTTTGAGTCCCCTTAAGCGTTGAGAGGTGGTGGCACCTTTAAAAGGTGAGCTCTTGGACTAACTTAAAGAAAGAATTCTAAGATAAAGCAAGTCCATAGTGCATGCCTTGTAAAAAAGTTCTCTAGAGCCATGGAAGTGTTTTTTTTCAAGATTTACTATTTTTATTTTATGTGTTTGCCTGCATGTGTGTCTGTGCACTGTGTGTGTCCACTGTCTGCAGAGGCCATAAGAAGGGGTCAGATCCTCTGGAACTGGACCTACAGATGGTTGTTTGTTGTTTTGTGGGTGCTAGGACTCCAAAATGGATTCTGGGAGGAGCAGCCAATGCTTCTAACCACCAAGCCATCTCTGGAGCCTCTCTATCGAGTTCCTAGGAGTAAGCCTGGCCTCTTTGCTCTGGTGCAGATGTGCTCCAGCTGTTGCTATCTGCCCATCACCATGAGATGCATCAGAGCTTTCAGCCACCAAAAACTTCCGTTCTTGCTTCATAAGTATCCTGTGCAATTTCAGTACACTAATACACTCCAAACAGTTATACAGAGAATAAAATATGAGGGAAAAATCAAACATGCACTTCCCGATCAGAATTGCTTCCTGAATGTTTTCCCTGCAGACATTACAAATGATTAGATTACAGTTACATGTCTTGGTTTCCACCCCTCAGTGGTAGCAGGCAAAGATGAATGAAGCACAAGGTGTAGAACTTTTACATATTAGCACAGAAGGTTTTAATTAAAATAGATCAAAATTAAGTACCCATTGTTCCTAAATTGAATAAAGGTTAAAAAATAGTGAAGTGTAGTAAACTTACTTCTAAATTCCTTAACGTCAAGGCCACATCTACTTGGATAATTGCAATCATTCAACAACTTCAATTATAAATTTATTTCAATTTATCTCTCTCAAGGTACAGCTAGCAAAATAACTGAGTTACTCTATTCGTTCTAAAATTTTATAGGCCAGCATGTAATTTATTTGTACATTACTAGAGCTCTAAGCTCTAATATGTAAATTCACCTATGAGTAAACAATTGTTATTATAATTAAAAGTCACACTCCCCTCCATTCCAGATCTGAGTAGTTTTTGGCATAAATAAGTCATGAGTTGTGTATACAAATTATAAAGACACAGAACTGTAGGGTTTCCAATAGCTACCTTTCCCTCAGATTGTGATTCTTAACACAACAGGTGGACAGGTCTCACTCAATGCTCGTAGAACGCCTTGCTTTACTGCCAAGCTGAACAAAGAAAGCTAAAACAAAAATTCCAAAGCAAGGGGATTCTAAAGCTTACAGCATTAAAAACTTGAGTCTTGTTAGACAGAGCTCACAAACTAACTGTTTGAGAAGCTCTTAGTGTCTGAAATTGTGAGGGGGGAAAATACCTTTGTTATCTATCAGTGACATGCTTAGAAAATTGCATCAACCCCCAAACAAGTTTGAATAATCTGCTCTACATCCACCTGTGGTCCTTGACCCTTTAGTTGTCGTTGCCTTTTAGTAACGGACTCCCCTCTGGTCCAGTGTCCTTGCTTAGGCACACGCTCTCAGAGTCCTCTGTGGATGGAGACAATAAAGATGCTAAATGGCCAAAAACATGCCACCAAGGGCAGGGCTGGGCAAGGTGGGAAGAATGAGCCACAGCTGTGCCACCTTGCGATTATCCAAACAGCCCTGTCCAGATCAGTGTTCTGCAAACATGTCTACACACGGGAATGACCTGAGGAGTCAAAGTACTACTGATGCCTGTGGCCCGTCCTTAGAAGTGGTGATTTAATCAGCCTGGACCCTGGCCTGCGATTTAGAATTTTATAGACCTCCATTAGACTCCCTACAGAAACGTTTGGGAACAAATGCTCTATCTATAATTCTCTTACGTTTTTGACAAATTGGGTTCATATCAACTTTAGCATGCCTCTTTTAATACTCTCATACCACCTGGGGAAATGTAGGGAGGACGACTTGTGCTGGAATAACCATTACTATAAACCTGTGGAGGTAAACAGAGGCCCCGGAGCAAGAATACCCCACAGTTAGCTTATGCACAATTGCCACAGAGCCTAAGATAGGAAGAACAGAGGCAGAAAGGAGCCGAGCCTCATAAAGCTTTTCCATGTCAGGAATTACCTACCACCAGGTGGTTTGTCAAAGTCAGGCCACCCTGAATCTGGACAGAAGAATTGGCGACCACGACCTGCAATATCGTGGGATTACATGATGACCTGGTCCAGTTTCCATTTCATCAGATGGAGCCCAGGCAGCAGCCGGAAGAAAGGCCGAGTGACCGTGTGCTCTACATGAACACACCTGTGTGAGATACTGAGTTCATTAACATTCTTGTTGGCAGACATCTAAGTGACTTAGAGGCAGCCAAGTGGAATTGCAGGTTTGATTTACTGGAGAGATACAAGTCAAGTTATGCAGACAAAAGCATCTTTTTTTTCTTTCTTCTTTAACACCAGCCTCAGGCTCAATGTCCAGACCTTGTAATTGTTTTTTCTTTTTCTTTTGCCGCAGCAAGGTTCAGCTGTGTGTCTCTGCGCCTGCTCCTCCTCTTGTGGGGACACAGTAGCTATCCCAACTAAAGGAGAAAGAAAAACAGCTTGAAAAGGTCAAAGCATCAAGATTAAGTCATGGGAATACTAAGTATCTTCAGCACAAAACGAAAAATTAAAAGCCCCCACAAAACGAAAAATTAAAAGCCCCCACACAACAGGTGAGCAGACCGCAGTTGGGAAGTAGGCGTCCCTGTCTGTCACGGATCCACAGTAGGAACGAACGCTCACTCTGACACTGGGGCAGAGATGTTTCAGGCAGTTGGATGTGCTAGACTCTATTGCCCTTTGAAGTAAAAACGACTAGATCGTTAGCAAGAAACAGGAACGCTATCACCCACAAGTCCCCACCCTGAGATGAGGAGCTACAAGCAATTAGTAGCTATTAAGAGAGGGAGGTATCTTTTCCAGGGGCAAGCCCCATAATGGCTAGCCAACTCTAAGTGGCTAGCCCTGGCCTGAAGAGATGGTTTAGACATTAAAGCCTAGGCTCAAAACCAAAATGCCAAGTGGTCAGCCCTAAACACATGTACATATGAGAACACTATATGGATTTGGCAGATTGTGTGTGTGTGTGTGTGTGTGTATAATGGATATATATATATATGAATATAAATAAATATAACAATAATAATTAAGAAGAGATTATGAATTTGAGAGGAAGTTAGGGGGACCAGGAGGAATGGGGGAAAGGAAGAATGGAATAATGTAAATACAGAACTCATGTATGAAATCCTCAAAAATAAAATAAAATAGTGCTAAAAAAAAAAAGCTGATGTTAATGTCAGTTCGAAATTCTATTGATTGCTAGGCAAACTAAGACTTTAGTTTGAACAAAGGTACCTAGGAAGAGGGTATTGAATAAACTGGAGTCAGTGGATGAAAATAAGAGTTCAAAGCAGTGGTGGTGGCTCATCGTGAAATAGAATGTGCTATCAAAGTCAACACAGCTAAGTCTCAGTCTTCGCGAGCACGGTGCCCTTCTGCAACCCCAGCTCTCTGGAGGCTGAGCAAGAGAAGCAGAAATTCAGGGTCAGCCTGGGCCACCTAAATTTTGTCTCAAAAGAAAAAAATAAGTAAACAAATACGTGAGGGAAAAAAGAAAGGGATCTCCCTGTTCTTATTGAAAGCTGTCTACAGATCACTGAAACACTGAGAAAAATGAAGCCTCGAAGTCACGTTCCTTCATGGGAGCACACCCACTCCCATGCACTCTTCCAGCAAATGGCACTGACAATTTAGTTATGTGGAGGTAAAATGAGGAAGTTTGCATCAGCTCTGCCTCGGGCTTTAGCTCCCGTCCTGTGAGCTACGAGCCCCAAGTTTTCTGCTATAGCATCACCAGACTGGAGCTCCTAGACCAGCCCCAGATGCTTTTGCTGCCTATCCTTGCCCACCCTGAGTAACAGCCCAGCCCCCTAGACCCCAGCTCTTCTGCTACCACCATAAGCCCTGTCCTTACCTTTCATGCTCAGACTGCTCAACCTCCAGTTCTGTGTTCTGTGGCCAACCCCTACCCGCTAGTTTCCCCCTACATTCTTTTTCAAATAAGCACATGCCATCTCCGTGCCCATTTGATAACTAGGAATCTTAACTCCTCCAGTTCTTGGCAGTACTTATTCCACCATAGTTATGCTAACTAGTTTTATACTGAAGGCTGGGCCCAACATTTCCTTTGTGAAATCTTTTCTGATTTTTGTCCAGCTGACTTAGGGGTTCCCTTCTCTCTCACCCATCATCCTGAAACTCTATTGGAATATTTGCCATCATTGTACTTATAACCTGTTTTGCATGTCACTCACTTTACCCTGAACGCAGGTGAGCATCATGTCCTAGTCTGTTATCACCTTTATACCCGATGTGCAGAAAGGGCTTGGTAAATTCACCTGCGCTGTGTCTGTGATTCTTCATCCGCCCCTTAGAAATACTTGGGTTACTTTGAAAACCACTGAGACAGGATGTCCACCCAAACCAATTTCAATGGAATGAGTGAAGCTACTTCTCAGGTATCGCTGGGTAGCTAGGCTCGCACACCTCCTGTTTTACTTGGAAGTGATAGTTAAAGCTGTAACACGGAAAATGGGAAGTATGAGGGTCCTTTGTGATTTTTTTTTAAAGCCACTCCATCGGTTATCCATGAATTAGTAATAAATTCTCCGAAACTGAGCAACTTCAAACACTCACCTCACCATCTTACAGGATCGTTTGGCCAGTAATCTCGACACAGCTTCGCTGGATCCTCTGACTTGCAATTTTCTCACAAGTCCACAAACACAGAGTTGGCCCATGGCCAGTGTCATTTCTGGCTCTGTTGGAAAGATGAAGGCATGTCCAAACCCACTCCCACCGACAGGACTCATTTCCTCCCTGGCTGTTGGCTCTTACCCACCCTTGGGTCCCTGCTTTTCATTAGAGCGCTTCAGAGGATGACAACTGGTTATAAGAGAGGGTAAAAGAGGGAAAGCGAGGTGGAAGCCAGAGGGTGGGGGAAGGATCAGAGTGGATTTTCCCCAACTCAGGCCTTGGTGTGTGAATACCATTCTTAACCGACCGGAAATAAACAGGGCTCCTAGATAGACAGCTAGGATCCTAGGAGTGGAGCTGGGACAGTAGACGAGACTGGGAAATCTTCCATACCGAAGAGTGAGAGAAGATGAAAAGAAATGGTAAGGGGGGGGGGGTGAGAAGACAATAAAGAACACAAACGCCACAAAGTGAGCGTGACTGGGGCCATCTTTATTGCCTGTCTAAACATTTAGTAATATTTGGCTTAAAAATTAACCTCCCTTAAAGGAATCCCTGCTGGTCCATCTTAACCCTAGTAGGAGGCCCATCAATGTAAAACCAATGCAGAAGGCTTTTACAGAAACGAACTGGAAGTCAACAGACAGGGATACTCAATAATAACAAATTCATATTTTTGTCTAATTATCTAACTACAGATAGATTAATTTAAAGCTATTTAGGTGAGAAAGTACCCAAGCAGGTCCATCTGTATAGAAGCAGCCTTCACATGGCCTTATAAATTAGATCAATGTGCTTTTCAAAGATTAAAAGCGGTTTTCTTTCATCTCCCTCACCTAACATCTTCTATATGAGTTCCCAGGAAATAGGCCAAGCACTTTAGAGACACAACACAAAATCTGATTTTAGTAAAGAGAAAACAGTTAACAGTAAGGCTAAAATGCCAAGGAAAATGGGCAAGTTCATGTGCCATCAGGCTGGTGAAAAACGTCAAGCTGTGCTTTTCATGTTCCAGGCAAACGCTAGTGTATGGGATGACCATGGACAAGGCTGCTAGCAGCACAGTGCAGCCTTTCCCAAAGACTCCATAAGTATAAAGGCATCACTCACGTTTGTTCTGCTTATGGATTACTGCTAAGATGGCAAGTATACCAGTTACTTTTCTATTGCTGGGTTAAAACACCATAAGCATTTAATTGGGCTTACGGTTTCAGAGGATTGGAGTCCATGATGGCACAGGAAAGGAATGGTGGCAGGGGCAGCTGAAAGCTCGGCACATCAGGGATGGTGGGAGGCTTTGGAAGTCGAGGGCCATCCCCTTGACATATCTCTTCCAAAATGCCGTACCTCCTAATCTTTCCCAACTATGATTTAGTATTCCAGTATATGAGCCTATGGGGCCGTTCTTATCTAAACCACCACTGCAAGTTAAAATTGCTCAAAGGTAGTTAGTAAATTACAACAACTCATCACAAACAAGAAGGAACCCTTATGAAGACACAAGTGACTTGACCTCTGGAAGCTCGCTGCTGACAGCAGATCGCAAAATCCAAGTCTCTGAATTTCTATTCTGACTACAATATGCCACCTCCTAAAGATCAACTGACTTTTTCTTTAGAGTACCAGCCTTCCGCTTTGGGAACACTGCCTTTGACAGCACCTTTTCCTTTGAACAATTCCCTAAATATTTGTTCAAAAACATTTGTATTTTGTAAAATATATATTAAGGATGTGGTTATAATGCAAGGCATAAAAAGACACAAGTGAGAATTGGGCCTCATGTACTTTGCACGGATAGAAATGACTTAAAAGCACTCTATTATGGTGTGCTTCTAAACAAATTAAACAGCACCATTGGGGGAAGTCTGCCCTTTCATTCAGCTGAGGTGGCAGTTCCTAGTGACATGATTATAAGCACTAAGACCCATAAGACAAAGTCGTGATCAGCTACTATTGCCCAATAAAAACAGGTTCATGTCAGGCATGTTTAGTCGCAATAGATTTAAATAGGTTTAAAGCTAGTAACTTAGACAGCCTAGAGTGTTGGGTCCCCAGCTTAGGGCCTACATAAAGATACTTGGGACCAGAGTTTGACTTTATTAACTCGACTTCACAGATGTCACTTCAGTGACCAAGCTGAGAGATGACTGACAAGAGACGGGCCACCTAAAACTCTGGTAAGTTCTCTTTGCCTGATAGTATCAGGAATAAATTCTAAAATTACTTTATGTATCGTGTACTACAGAACATATGAATATTGATGCTAATGGCAGTCAGATTTCTTTCTGCTGAGTGAGTTCAAAACATTGCAGAAGGGAAAACCAGAATACACTCTTAATATGGCCCCGAGGGGATCAGATTACACTTCTGGGCTATTTTGCTTTGTCAAGAAAGGTTTTCACTATGTAGCCATGGCCAGCCTGGAATTCACTAGGTAGACCAAGCTGGCCTTGAACTCACAGAGATCTGCCTGCCTCTGTCTCCTGAGTGCTGGGATTAAGGCGAGTACTACCCTGACTTGCCAACACTTGTGTTTTTTTAATATGTTGAAGTAGTGTGTTACTATCTGCTGAGAACCACAAGAAATGACATGCTAGCAGCAGCAAACCTGGCACAGGGGTTTTGGTTACAGAATACCATTTGTCATGGAAAAATAAACAGGACTCCCCAGAAACCCAGCTGATTCCAGGTTTGGAGCTGGGAATGTAGAGCGTGGGACATCCTCTTGTATAAAAAGTTAGGAAAGGGCCAAATAAATGATGGCACATGAAAAGGGCATCCCGGGCCTTCCATTGGTCAAATCAGACATATTCAGAACATCAAAATAAATAATCATAATGGGTTTTAACCTGCTGATCAAACATAAGTGCATTGTGTTATAAATGAAAAGATAAAGAGGAAAGGAGGGAAAAGTGTTTTCTTTCCACAGAATGTAGACTAATAAATACCTCTGAAATGATAGGATTATTACTCACCGAAGGGCTAGGAAGAACGAGTTTCCATGGAATCTAATCTCTCTAGGGCTTAGTGCCACAAGCATAGCTGTCCCACTGGGGATTCAGTTCTCTGTTGCAAGTGGCACCACCCTGCTCCAGATCTGCAAAGCTTGAGCTATGACTCCCACACTGGAGTTTCTATAAACTCTCCATCATACCTTTTCTCACTGTGGTGGTTTGAGAGGAAATGTCCTCCAAAGGGAGTGGCATTAGCAGGAGGTGTGGCTTTATTGGAGTAGGTATGGCTTTGTGGGAGGAAGTGTATCACTGTGGAGGCAGGTTTTGAGGTCTCATATATGCTTAAACCATGCCTAGTGTCCCAGACTACTTCCTGTTGCCTACAAAGATATAGAACTCTCAGCTACCTCCCCAGCACCATGTCTGCCTGCACACTGCCATGCCCCACCATGATAATGAACTAAACCTCTAAAATGTAAGCCATCCCATTACATGTTTTCCTTTGTAAGAGCTGCTGTGGTCATGGTATGCTGACTGAGGTTTCTGTCCTACTAGGTCCTGTGGCTGTTCCGTCCCAAAGAAACACACAGAGGTCTACTTTAAGTATAGGTTGGCCTATTAGCGCAGGCTTCTTATATATAACTCTTACAACTTATATTAGCCCATAATTCTTGTCTGTGTTAGCCATGTGGCTTGGTACCTTTCATCAGCGAGGCATTCTCATCTTGCTTCCTCTGTGTCTGGGTGACGACTGCAATGATGTTTCTTCACACCAATAGAAACCCTAACCAAGATAACACTATTAACACTTCATGAGCACAGAACCTTGAAAAACCTTTCTTAAGTAGGACAGCTCAGGGTTGGGCGACAGCTAAGTCAGTGTTTACAAGCATGAGGATGAGAGTTCAGTCCTCAGAACACATAAAAATGCCAGGCATGGTGGGATGTGCTTGTAATCTAAGTGCTGGGGAGACAAGAGAGGAGGACCCCTGGGGCTCACTGGCCAGGCAGCCCAGCCTAATTTGGTGAGCTCCAGGCCAATGAGAGACCCTCTCTCAAAGGAAGTAGATGACATTCTTGAGGATGACACTTGAGGTTGCCTTCGGCCTCTACATGCATGCACACACAGGAAATGCCAGCATATTTTTTAAAAATCAGGAGAACTTTTAATCTCTTTAGTGTTTCCTTCCTTTCTCTGGGGCACATGCTATGAAGGCATCCACCATAGTAGCTGTCCTTTGTCCATCATCCATTCAGTACAATGTGTCCTAAGGAATATTTAAACGATTCAGATTAATGTGTTAAGATTGAGGGTGGAGGAGTTAAAAGGCTTGAGGCAAAAGTCATCCCCATTAACATCACTGTCTGTATTCTGTGAAGGTGAACTATTTCCTCTTTTCTTATTGGGATAGAAGAAATACGCTTGCCAAATCAATGGTTGCAAACTTTGCATTTGTGGTAGTATTAGTATGCTGAAGCATGAGTCTAGGCTAGAGGCTGGGATCTGGTTTTTACTTGGTTAAGTCAGCAATAGTCTACAGCCTTCTCTAAGACCACTAGAGAGCAGCCTGCTAAGTTAACAGCTTCAGACTGGAAGATCTCTCTTCTATCCTTTAGGTCTTAAATGGGGGCATGGATCTCTAGCTTCCTCCAACATACATGTTTGCTTCTTATCTATCTTGGCAGAACAAGAAGCAGTTTCAGTTTCTCATCTGGCTCTCTCTACCATGAGAGCTTGCAATCCACAGAAACCAGCACCGTTAATATCTAGTCCCAGGTGGACGCTCCTGGTTCTTGTCAGGATATGCCAACTTGTCTTAGTTGGGCTATGCTGGGATTTAATCCTAATGATTGGTTTGGCAGCCAGGAAGGTAAGTGAAATGTAGTTCAGGGAGGAGGGAGGCAAGGGCTTTTTCCCCCCCAGCACAGCAGGCATGTCAGTTAAACCAGAGAGAGTCTATGGGTACCGATCAGATGACCTCACCCCATGTTTAGGATCCTACATCTCTCTACCTTCATATTAACAGACTTGCCTAAATATTCAATGCCTAGACGTAGGTAGAGTGCTGTGCTTCTTACCAATGAGTTCTAAAGCTGTAGTCTAGCTGGGTCTGTCCTGCTTCAGGTGCTAAAGGACTCTTTATAAATCAGAACACACTTATAACTTAACGGCACATCTCATTTCTTCGGGACTCCATCACAAGTTAGCCCAGCCAACTCTGTTGTCTTTGTAGGCATCACTGTCACTTTATTTTCCAAATCCTGTATCCTTACACCGACTAAAGTATTTACCGCCACTGGGATGTTGTCCCAGGTCAACATAAGCTGCAGTCTTATGCCAGGGGACTATGAATGCCCTACACACCAAAACTGATGTCTCGATTTTTGTTACCCAAGGAGATGCCAAGACAGGTTTATATGTGTAGGTTTTTTGTGAGATGGGGAGGGAGCTGGGAAAGACTGGGTGAATTATCACTTGACACTTCAAGTGTGACCCCAAGTGTAAGTGACAGGGAAGGTCTGTTGGGTGGAGCATCCTAGACTACCATGTACCTAAGGGAGATTTAGAAAAGCAAAGGGTGTAAGCTATTAAAGGGATTTTCTGTTTAGAAACAGGCTGGCTTGGCCATGTTCCTCATGATCAGTTATGGAGCTGGAGGTGCAAAGGTCTTGATACAAACAGTGATGGATTTCAGAGTATAGCTGTCTGTTGTCTCTACGGTGTGTTCTTGTGGTAGCGCCATTTTCCAGTGATCTGTAGTTCAAACTAGGTAGTTTGATACTCTGACTCACTGCCCTAGAAAGCATCTCAGAATGGCAGAGATCTGCAGGAAATTGGCCTCTGTCACCCTGAGAATTTGCACGGAAGCTTGGTCAGTCTGTTAAATCTTTGGGTTTCTCTAAGGATTTGGTATTTCATCCTATTGTGTGTGTGTGGGGGGTGCACATTACAGAGTAACATATATGGACAAATTACATATGCATTGGATATACACATGAATAATTTATAGAACCATATGTGGCTTTAGTTTCCTGAAGTATAAAAGGGGTTAGCAGATTGGAAAACAGATGCAAGCAAAAGTATTTCCTGGACTGCTTATAGAGTAAGACGTGTCCCTTGCACATACACTAAAATGGCCAGAAGATGGTGGCTAAACATTCATACTTTCTAAGATACAAAAATTTGAAAATTAAAGAACCTATACAAATTCATTTCCCACTATATTCTTTGTAAAAATCTTACTGCAGTAAAAATTGAAGCAATAAAAACCAATTTTTTTTTAAAAAAAAATCATTTTCTTACAAGTGTTAGAAATAGTTTTTAAATTTTTTTATTTTTTGCAGATTCTCTTCCCACGTAGGTTGTGTTAAGTATGTATTTACAGTCTGAGAAGACTTTCATGTTTTGAGACAGGGTCTCACACAGCACTGAACTCCTGACCCTGTTTTCCCCTCTCAAGTGCTGGGTTTATAGGCATGTACTAGCTTGAATGAAGATAACTAACAATAAACATCAGCTCCTTGCTGATCACGTAAGCATCTAACAAATTCCACAAGTGGAATTCTTTTTTTTTTTTAAGAACTAATTCTAAAGTTGGAATTGCTTTTTGTTTTTATAGAGCTATATATTTTTCTCCACTCCCCTCCTTTCCTCTCCCCTCCCCTTCTAACCTCTCTCATGGTACCCATGTTCCCAATTTACTCAGGAGATCTTGTCTTCCACAAATGGAATTCTATGGAATGCAATATTTTTTATTGTAAAAAGGGTTCATTTACTTATTAATTATTTTACAGGAAATAGGCATTGCTGCTATTATTTTATGGCTATGGCAACCAACGTACAGAAATATTTGATTTGCTTGCTCCCCAAAAGAACAAATATAAGCTGAAATATTAAATCAGATACTTAAGCACCTGTATTTATTAACAATATAATTCTACAATTGAAATATAATCTTACAACAGGATATTCAAAAGCAGACATGAAAAGATAATTTCAAGAGCACTGATATGTCCGGAGGCAGATACCATTGTGTATTATGTATAATACAGTGGAAAACTAATGTTAAAAACATAGAAGTAGAAAATTAAAAGTCGAAAACCTAAAAAACTTAGAATTCCCAATTCACAGCCTCCAGAAAAATGATAGTATTACTTATTACTTGCCAAGAGGACACACACAAATGCAAATGGAGGTTCTGAAATCAGACCCTTTAACTTAAGTTCACTAAGTCCCAAAGCTAAGAAGGATGCTTGCTGTGCGTAATGGTCTCGTGAGCTTTACTCGTAGCCGGGCATCATTCAGTGCTCCTTTACTTTAAAAACTAGATTCCAAATATATACTTTACACTGCGAGGAGGGTGGTACTAAGGACACAGCTGCCCTTCATAATCAGACATCGCGTGGCAGTTATGATTCCCTCAGTTCTTTAGTTTGGAATTTGAGCGAGTGGTTCTTAAAATAATACAAGACTGAAAAAAAAAATTAGGATCAGTGGAAGAGTTTGAAAAGCAAATAGCTAGTTGTTCCACATCAGGTTTTCTGTAAAACATGGAATTTCACATTTCACTTAAAGTTAACCTACACCCCTGCCCCCTTACTTAACAAAGGACTTAAGGTGTCTTGTTATATGAACAGATGTTAAGCAGGATGCCTATTCTAAGAAAAAATACCGTAAAGAAAAAATGTGGAGGCTCAACATGTTGATCACGGCAGAGTAAGGACACATGAAGTTAGGATGAACGCTCAATGTGAATTTCAAATCTGGCTCAAGTTTCTTGACAATAAAATCAGTGAGACCCAATTCTATCAGAGTAGTTCTCAAACCTTTTCTTATAAGCACGTTCCAAAAAACTTAAGTGGGGCTTTAAAATGTCCCTGATACTAGACTTCAGGAAATATAGCTACTTCTAAAAACTGGTATTTAAGCTCTGTGCCTATATGCAGAAGTTTAAAGTTCAAAAGCTACATGATGAAGGAGACGATGTAAATGGTTTTAAGTCAAAGGCTTCGAATACATGGATTGGTTTTCCCAATGGCAGAGCGATTCTATCCGGTGGCTAGGAAAACCAGGCAGAGAAATGAAACGCATTTTGACACAGCAATCCAGCTGGCTCTTGTAAGGATAGGACTAACATCTGAGCATCAGGATTCAGGAAGAAAGCTTGCGGCCTCTCAGACCGTACCAGGATCACAGCCCCAGCATCACGGGGATTTACTACAACATTTTGCTCATCCCAATGGGCCTCCTCCAACAACACACAATTTGTTTGCTACATGGAAATTAAGACTTAGAAAGTGTTAAAAACAGCAGGCGTCCACTTTTCAGTATGTTAACAAGAGTCTATAAATGGCCCAAATCAGCAATACAACCACCTGTACTGACTGAAAAAACATAAAACAAAGCATCAATCTCCCTCCCCCAACGGGTTCAAAGATCTATGGAAATAGCCCAGGCAGACGAGGGATCAAGAATAGCACCTGCTATCTACTGCTTCTCATGCTATCTGCACTGAGAATATAAGGCTGAAAACTATCAGGAAAGGGCATCTAGTCTGCATATACATCCTCATCCCATTTGCAGTATCTCCGTTTGGATCACTAGTCTGGCTGCTCGTATCTTAAATCTTAGCACCTACAGTCTAGAACTAATTCTTTTTATCTTATCAATGAAAATGATGAATCACCACTCTCCTTCCTGTAGATAATTTTACATACTTGGAAAGCATTAAGCAACTACATTTCTTTCATTAACGAGATATAACCACATGCATTTATTGATCTACAAACAGCTTTATTAAGTTTTACACATGACACCCTTCCCCGGGCATCTCTTATTGCTTCCAAAGTCTCCCAGCCTCAGCACTTTAAAACCAACTTCACAAATGCTCAGGATTTAATTAAATGTGTTTCAACACTACCTGTTATTTGATACCCGAAATAAACTATTTTAAACAAGAGCAAGTTCAAGACTAGGATGGCCAACTTATCCAAACTGAGTGGTGGTATGAATGAGAATGGCCCCCATAGGTTCATCTATTTAAATATCTGGTTCTAGTAGATGGGCTGTCTGGGAGGGATTAAGAGCATGATCTTGTTGAAGGAAATGTGTCACTGGGTAGGCCTTGGGGCTTCAAAGGCTGGGCCAACCTAGCCCAGCTTATTCTCTGCCTGCAACTTGGGATTCAGATGTGGGCTCTCAGCTCTCTCCAGCACCAGGCCTGCCAGCCTGTCATGATAGCAGACTAGTAAGCAAGCTTCCAATCAAGTGCTTCCCTTTGTGATTTGCCTTGGTCATGGTTTCTCTTTATATCAACACAACAACTCTGTTTTAAACAAACACAGGAGCAAAAATATTAGATTACAAAGGGCTTAGGATATAGGTCACACATAGGACTAGGCATTTGTCTGGATGTGCCACATACCCGGGTTCAACCCAGTACTGCGAAAATAATACAGTGATGTTTATACATATGTGTGTCCACACATGTATACACATATATATGCATATATATTTGGGGGAGGTGTTTCCAGACAGGGTTTCTCTGTGTAGCTCTGGCTGTCCAGTATAGATCATACTGGCCTTGAACTTACAGAAATCAGCCTGCCTCTGACTCCCAAGTGCTGGGACTAAAAGCATGTGCTACCACTGACTGCTGATATTCATATTTTTGAAGCAACTAATTTTGTAGTTTATATTCTAGTGGGAAAAGACAACACACTGGGAAACAAATATCAGACTGAAGAGCTGTGGCAAGAAGTGAAGGGGTGTGGTAGTCACCTGTGGGGAGGTAGCACTTGCTTGGAAGCCGCCTTCAAAGGCATAAATGGAATCTTCCAAGAAACTTTCAACTAAAGGTTGAATTTAAAAGCAAGCAAGCAAACAAAACTAAGCCAAACATTTCTTTGTGTGTTTGACCTTCCATCAGCCGGAAATTTAGGGATGGAACTCAGCCTTAACTGACAGCACCTCTACCCTCTCACTGTCTCCCCGGCCCCATATACAATAATCTTGCATTACTTTCTAATGGGTTTCTTGTTCTTCTCTTGAATACCAATTCTGTTTTTCATAAGTGCGTTCACTGATGTATGTGTGTCCAGTTTAAGCAAACAGTTCTCAGTAATATTAGCTAATGGTAACACTTTTAGTGCTTTTGCCCAATAACATCAAATAATGGTTAAAAAGAAAACTGTACCTGAAATAAAGCTGTCTCACTGGACAGGTCCTAATGAGTCTTCTAGTCAGACTCTGATAGGTAATTCATAGATAAAACAAGTGAAAAGAAATTGCCAGAGTGTGACCTGCCCAGAAGAGGCTGCAGCAGGATGAATCACTGCTGGACTGACACACAGATGGAGGGGCTCTACAGAGAGAGACAGACAGGCTGGGAAAGCCTTCCCAACACACTAGCTCTTTGAGGCATGCTGCCACCACCTGGGCAGTAGGCAATTTTTAAGTCAGGGATTTTAGTTATTGTCATTTAACAATGAGAAGACTCAAAAAAAAAAAAAAAACCATCACTTTGTGAAAAAGCATTTTTGCCCAGTCTCTGAGTGTTAGGAGGGAACAGGGATTTTGGTGAGGCACATTTAGAACCCTACTTACTTTTTGAGTCTCTGGTTCCTTATCTGCAAAATCAGTGTAAGAACACAATTTTTGATAGGTGACTTAGCCTCAGGATTAGTAATAGTATTTGAGAAACACTGACCTCAGCACTTGGTACACAGAAAGTACTCAATTGATTTTTAAAAGTTATTCTTCAGCATGCTCTTCAAAACATAAGGAATTCAATTAATGTTGCAAATATGCCAACTAAGAAATCCATTTGCATCATGTTTGGATGGAAAGTAAAGGAATGAAAACAAACATTATGAAATAAAACCTCAGGGATAGAACCCAATTCCCTCAAAAGTTCACTATGTAGTTACTGTAGGCCTAAGGACAGGTGAGACCTTTCAGAGCAAATAATTACATTACTACAACAGACTCTCGTTCAGGGCACACTCCTTTCAGTTTACACGTGGTTAGAGCGAGATTCAACTTTGTACTTACAAACTGAAGAAGAGTAAAAAAACCAACAAATGACAAATCTGCTCGGCATTACCTTCTCAAGAGAACACCAGAGCAGACTCAGTTTTTAAGGCTTGCTCCTCGTCAGAGCAAACGTGTATATCTGCTTTCACATCAAAGTTCCCTTTATGGTGGTGTCGTTTTCATCTCAAACACACAGCTCTTCCTAGGCCAGTCTCCTAGAGGACCTTAACATCCGACCTCCTCTCTGAGACAGCTCACTGTGTGCTGAGGACACTCCACCCCTCATCTTCCCGTCTTCCCCTCTCATGTCCTGGAGTTACAGATGTAAACTATTACACCCGGCTAAAATTCACTTCTTAAAAACAAGGCAGAACTTGTTATCTAAAAATGATTTTCTGAAGGATATTTGGAAGAGAATAAAAAACAGTTCAGAGGACAACTGTAGAGGTATGTGCCTATAATCCCATCACATGGGAGGCTGGGCCAGAAGGATCCAGAGTTCAAGGCAAGCCTGGGATACACAGCAAGTCTGTCTCCAAAACACAAAACAAAACACTACCATTCCCTCCTTTTCAGAAAGGACAAGGAGTCAGAGGACTGGCAAAGACAGACTCATTTACTGATCTGTAGGGGCCCAAAAGGACACTAGAGCTCAACTAGGATTCCTTCTGGGTACACACAAGGAAAAGGCTCAGAGATGAGTTCCACAGGGAGATCAGTTTGGAAAGTCAGAAGCTACAGCCACCACTGAACAGTCCACGGTTTGGGAGCCTATCATATTATCTTCGGTTAAGGTAACACAGACCACGGTAAGAGAGTAGTGCTCTGTGGCAATGTCTAGGCTTGCACAAGTCTGCCTAATATACCAGAAGACAGATCTGTAAAATCAGAAAGTGACAATAAAGTCTCCAATAGATCAGAGCCAAAGAGGCTTGCTTCTTTCTTTCCTTTGCATGTGTGTGTACTACGCATGTACACGCCAGTGAGAAAGCTCGGTGGTCTTCAGGGGCTTCCTTTTCACTCCCAAGATTCCTGGAACCCTGCGACCTTGAGAGACAAAGCAGGGAGGTAGTACTTGAGAGAAACCATCTATTCCAGTGAAAACTTCATTGATACAAGCCGGTTATGGGCCTGCTTGTTCTGGCTGGTTCCGTTTCAGCACTACTCTAAGCCAACCTTCCCACTTTCACACAAGACTAAGAAAACAACTCCAGTGCCACTAATACAACACGCAGACATTAGCGTACCCGAGGAGCAGTATTTCAGATCGTTAGGTTATCTGCCCAAGTCTGCGTCTTGGCAAATAATGGTTACTGTTGTTATACTTAAACTGGTCATACATGTCTCGGCTTGCTCCTCAAAGAGAACACTCAGAATCTCTCAGGAATCAAAGTTGCTTTATTTGGCACACAGCAGTTAGAAGGTCTTGCAACATTTGCCAGAGGCACTCAAACAGAGCAAGCAGTTCAGGCAAGCAATCACAGAATCTGAGGACCAACCAAACCGGAGCGAATCTTCCAGTTCTTGTAGATTAGGAGGCCTATTTAATGCACTCCTTCCTGCGTGTTGACTTGTGTGGCCCTTTATTTATGTGTTGGGAGAACAAGTTCTTCTGTGGGATCTCTATGCCCTGGCAGTTTAATTATTGATAGTTTACTTTGGGCAAGTATCGACCATTCCTTTGTGAAATAAGCTAGGCTCTTAAATTAAAAACAAACAACAGAACCTCTTTCCCACAGCGTGGCAGCATTTTCTCCCGGTAACAAGGTTCAGTGGACACATCCCGGCCTGGCTGTTGCTTTGTGTGACTATTTAACTACTGCTCAACCATAATGATTGAGATGTGACTTAGGGAACCAGCCAGGGTCCTTTCATCGCCTCGGGCTCCGAGAAGTCTGTGGGGTCCACCTCATTTCTTGCTGCCGCTCTTGGGGCTGAGTGTCCCCGGTCCGAACACTTCACCCACTCGGCCCACTTTCCGTCGCCTCGCCTTCCTCAGCGTCCCACTCAGGAGGCCAGGTCGCCGGACCCCACCGGGCCGCGCACACGAAGCTCCGCGCAGCCTCACCTGCCGCTGCCTGCAAACCTCCGCGCCTTGTCGCCCCGCCCTCCCATTCTAGCGATGGCGCGGCCGGAAGCCTGCCCGCGACTTCCTCACTCCGCCCCGCCTGTGGGCGGGACCCGAGCGGAGCGGCTTCCGCCTTCTTCCTAGCTGCCAGGCGGTGAGTGGGAATGGGAGCGGGAGTCCCTGGGGTGTGCTTGTTCCCAGCGGTGGCCACGGCTGGGCGTGTGGCGGGGCCACCCCGGCTTCGCGAACTCTCGGCCGGCGGGTCCTGCCCGGCTTGGCTCGGTGGGACGACGCCCTGCGCCTCTGAGGCCGAGGGATGGCGGTGGACGTGGCCCGGGGCAAGGGAAATTCTAGGGAGGGAAAGTTAGAAGACGCTGTTGGTGTAGTGCCGCCAGGTGCAGCTCCGGGTCCCCCAGGCATTTTGAGGCGGAGGAGTGTGCCTGAGTGAGGCGAGGACGTTTTGGTTCGAGACTGAGGTGCCCGCGAGATGTGTGGCCCGTGGTAACTGCCATAAACCATGCCAGTCAGGCGCGCCGTTCTGTTTGCAAAGTTACTTGCTTTGCGCTGAAACTTATAGTTAGTTACCGGGCTGGAGAAAGGTCGATCCTTCCTGGGCCTTCCTGCAACCTGGCTACAGCTGGACGAGGATGTTACACGTATCAAGGAAGTTTAATGTGTTGAAAGTAAAGGCATGATTTCTAATACAGATAGGAAGAGAGCATGGGACTATGGAAGTTAAACTGGTGTCAGTTTTCTTGATGTGACGGAGTTGTGGGTACCATAGTTATTTTGGTAGCCTTTAGTTTCCCATAAGGTACACTAGTTGTACTATGGACCACAACACCTTTAAAGAACAAGGCAGGGTGTTTGACTTTCAAAC
>JAQHUG010000177.1:4335439-4352678 GCA_028555095.1 Dicrostonyx torquatus
CCACCACTGCCTGGTAGGGTTCTTCACAAGACACTCACAAGGCTCTGCATACAGCTAGAACCAGTGTAGTTCTGCCCATCTCCAGGGTTCGCTGGTGCCTGGCAGCTTTGTCTCGTTTCACTCGGCCTCTTCCCTATCACCTGCTTAACTACAGACCAGCTTCAAGGCAAAAACCCATACCATGCAGACAGCCCTGCGAGTTAACTGTCCCCTCAGAATAGGCTCTGCCAGATCAAATGCATACAGTGGGCAGGCTCAGAGGAAGAGGTGAGAGGTAGGAGGAGTTAGAGGAGGACGGACTGGGGGAGCAAGTGGGAGTTGTGAGGACAGCAGGTAGCAGTGCTTCAGTCAGCTGCCCTGGCACCCTTGTGGGTGTCTACAAGGCTATCCCTGGGTCCCCTCCCCTCCAATAGCTACCAGCACTAAATGTCCTGATGGTTGGACGGGAGCAACTAAATCTTACCAGCTCTTCAAATTGCTTCTTGAAATCACATTTCTCTCCACGTCTTTTGGCAACAGCATTTCTTGTCTGGACTACAGCCCCGCCCCCCCACAGGTCTCATTGGGCCTCTATGATATAATGTTCACATGGCATCCCAGTTCCCTCTAACAAGTCTTCCATGGGTTATTAGAAGTTACGTCAGATTAGCATGTGGCAGATAGAGAACACGCTTGAGAGTCTTTCCAGCTGCAGGGGAACAGTGACAAGACAACTCATGTCTGTCCACAATGCTAGCATGTGCGTCAGTAGCAGATGGCTACCTCGCTACTGCTTCAAGGGCAGCCTGTCCAGACTCTGAGATAGGCAGGGACACAAAGCCAGGACACAAGAACCAGATAGGCAGTCTAAACACTAAGGATCCCCATGAGGTGGCCAAAGCTTGGCTGGGCCTCCAACAGTGATCAGCTTTGCGCTGTGTCCACACCTTCTGCTGCAACTCCACCTCGAGCGTGCACACACAATGAACCAACCACAAGGGTCAGGTGACCTGCCTGGGGTCTTCCCCTCCAGTCACTGTTAGTATGTTCCAGCCTCCACTGGGCCCTTTCTGCCTGGAAGGCTTTTCTTCCAGTTATTCAAATGGCTCCCTGAGCCTTGTGGCTAAGGGGAGACCGATAGTAAAACTAAGCAAAATGGCACAACCAGCAAAATTTATGTTCCACTGTTGCTCTTCCATTCTGGGCTTTTCTTCCTTCTCTAATCTTTATTCAAACAAACAAACAGTTTTCTACATATTTTCCATTTGTTCATAAAAAGGCAAACTCTCCGCTCTTCACCTATCGTCTGTACCCATCCACAATCAGTACTTCGCTCACCTGAAACCATCAGGGCACTAACTCCATATTGCTACATTTTGTCATTTTTTAGTCGCTGGGAACCTCCTTGTGAGGCTACACCTTTGCTTTTGTCTGATAATTGAGGAGATTTCTAGAAGCTGGATTGCCAAGGCAGAAGGTAAATGTGTGCACATGCAGTTTGGTGGCCAGAAGGCAATGAGTTTCTGTCAGCCCTTTCTGGCTCTCTTCCCTTTTGTCCCTCACATGTAGTGCGGAGAACAGGGCCTCGCGAGGAAGATGCAGCCAGTATGCACTTGCTGAGATGCAGCCAGCATGCACTTGCTGAGATGCAGCCAGCATGCACTTGCTGGATGGATGGATTTGCTCTGCACGCTGCACTGTATTACACATGCAAGCCTAAATCTAAAGAGCTAACAAGAATAAATTTATTTCACTGTTAATTAAATTCTGGTTCTAAATAATTTACAGGCCTTTTCTTCATAATGAGAAAAATGCCATATATTCTTGAAAACCAAATGAGGTATTTATACTCTTAGGAATTTATATTAGATTTAAAAAATAAATGTGGCAAAGATGATGCTTTTGAAATTGGGGGAAATCTATCTTTGTGTACTCTTCACTTGTCAATCATTAAGTATTTGGCTTTGAATATATCAACACGCAAATACAGAGTTCCTACATTAGGTTAAAGGGAAGATTTAATGATCAGCCACCTTCTTAGACCCCAAAGATTTCACATCCCACCCTGCCTAGAGAAACAGGTTATAATGATGATTATATTCTGTAGCCCAGTGTGCACAGAGTAATTTACCCAGGATAGCTCATCTGCAATAACAACACAAATGTGGCAGATCACAACATCCATCCCTAGCGCCTGAGACCAATGGGAACATGGCAACAGGTACCCAACAGCTCAAGAAAGCCTAGTGGTATTTCCCAAAGAGGCATAGGTCGTAGGAAAGCATGGTTAAATGACTCTTGGTCATTTAAAGTGGAACTCAGTACACCTACCCACTACTCAACTCCCCAGACAAAGCCTTTCCCGCCCTATAAGAAGACAGAGTAGGTAATGGGGAGGGCAGTGGCAGGGGTCACAGATGATGATGTGACTACCTAGAAGTGCAGAGAGGCAAACACGACAGAAGCTTAACAGTGGCACCTGCCCTGGGCAAGGTGACTAGTGCTGGCAGCCAGGCAGCTGGAGCTCCCTGAAGCAACTCTACTGGAGGAAGTGGTAGTCTCTGAAGGGCAGCATCTGATGAAACTGACTGAAATGATACTGAGGGAGGGATGAAGGGAGAGGAGAAGAAACCACAGTGGCAACTCTTCTCCTCAGAGAAATTGAAGAAGCAAGCATATTAATTAGGATACAGCGACTCCTGAAGGGCAGGCAACCAGGTGTATCCAGTGGAGCTGGGCTTTTTTTAGAATTGGTGCCAGGAGTAAAAGAGGCTCAGGCATGATGTCCCATTGATGGAGACTAGAAGATGAAATAACAAAATCAGATGAGAATTCTCATGGGAGTTGTGGGAGGGAATCAAAATGGTTGATGACGAGCTGGTGAGGTAGCTCAGTGGGTAAGACTCTTGTCACACAAGCCTGGTGACCCAAGTCCTGTCCCTGGAACCTATGTAAGGTAGAAAGAGAACTGATCCACAGAGCTGTCCTCTGCCTCCCATTTGCTGCCAGGTCAACCCATGCCCTACCCTTTAAAACAACAGCAGCAGCAATGTTAAACAAAGGAGAAGAGACAAAGGCAAAGGAGGGCTCAGCAGATGTATCCTGCATCATCTAGAGCGCACACTCCGAGCCACGGACCACTCTAGATACTACAGATGCAGCAGGGTCCAGACCACAGGACCTGTTCTCGCGAGCCTTAGACCCTAGTAAGAAGAGACAAATGACACAGAAAGAATGCACAGCTAGGGACTGTATGTAAGCTGATGACTGACATTGCTGTGTCCTGATTTAATCAGCCAGCCTGCCCTGCTGCCACCTAACAAACTGGAAACATAAAGGAAGATAGTGCTTGCAAAATGAGTAAACTGGAACCTTTTTAGAACTCTCAGCTCCTTCAAAATGCCCCTTTTACCTTTTGCTAAAGAAAAACTATTTTTCTTTCCCTACAAAATACCTTTTTATTTTATTTTATTTTTTCTGAGACAAGGTTTCTCTGTAGCTTTGGAGCCTGTTCTGGAACTAGCTCTTGTAGACCAAGCTGGCTTCAAACTCACAGAGATCCACCTGCCTCTGACTCCGGAGTGCTGGGATTAAAGGTGTGTGTCACCACTGCCCAGCTCTTTCCCTACAAAATACCTTTAAAAGAGATACAGGAATCCAAACAAACGGAACTTCATGACGTAGAGAACAAGAATCTCTTACACTTTTATTTCTTCTCCTGAAAAGGCCAGAATGCATCACTACATACTCTCCCTTCATGGCCTTTATACATTGCAAAATGAATACGAGGTGTCTCATTTACAATAACAATTGTCAAAAAAAATAAAGCACACACAATGCATACTGTCTCCTAGCTTTTGATTTAATATTCCTCAGATATCTGTGTGTCCACAGTTAGGAGCACAGTATTCTTCTCACTGGTTACTTTGTAGCTAACATAACTGCAGAGGAGTGTGGCATATCCACTCAATCCTGTGCAGGTGCATGCTTAGAATACTTCATATTTTACAAATACTACGTCTCTGTGTAAATCTCAGCTCACTTGCCATTCATTCCTTGGCACACCTTCTTAGGCCTGGAAGGTCTAGATGAGAAAGTTTTTTGGTATTTGGAAAACTTGTATCTAGCACTAACTTACATCTATTTGTGCAGCAAATGAGAGTAGGTCCTTCCCCATAGCTTTGTCAATTGAAAAGGTGTTTCTTGCCTTCCCTATGAATTTGCTTCACCTCTCTTCTGTATTAGGAAATGCCTTAGGCTGTCACTTATGGGTGAAGTTTTGGTGTCAGCCAGCTCTGCATCCTGAGCGCTCCTTTTTCATCCTTCAGGTCTCAGCCTGGCTAGCTCTCCAAGGTAGCTTTCCTGAACTTTGCCTTACAAAAAGAAGGCTGAGTCTGTTGTTTCTTAGGCTGTTGCTTCTCTCTCATAGTCCTCGTCACATTTGCAGTGATTCATTTTGTCACACATAGTTTCCTAAGTACAAGTTCCAAGATGACCCTGATGTTGCTAGGGTCATCATCTGTCAACATCCATCCTCCGCCAACAGGTACTCACAAGGTGTTTGTTAAGCAAATTTGAGCTTCTCCTTTCTGTGAACTTACTGCTGGTTTTCTTTTGACCAACACTCTCAAAGGCAGCTGGGTTAACCTTACTCTTAAAAAGGTGTTCAGAAGGAGGAAGTGAATCTCCCTTTTCCTCCAAAGCAAGCACTTCCAGATTTAGGTTATTCAGGGACTCAACAGCAGGGCTTGACTGAACACTGTGGTAAAGAAACTGGTCTGGTCTAAGAACCACATGGCTTTCATGATAGCCAAGAGGGTATCATAGTCTAATGTCAAGAAACCTGATGCAAAATGTATTTAGTTAACCTCTGAAAAAATGATTATAAGCCACCCAACAGCTTTAGAATAAAAGGAGGAGTGTGATGTCAGGGCCCTCAAAAAATTAGGAACCGATAGGAAATTGTGACTGAATTTCTATTGCTAGTCATTCTGGGTTGACAATAATTCCCTTATTTAAAGGCAAGTGACATTTCCTTCAAGTACTTAAGAATAAAATTCAGTAACAGAGATGGCCAGTCCCTGAATATTAATCAGGTAATCAGGACAGGATGGGATCAGAACAGGCGGCATGCTTTGCCACCTGTCAGGGAAGAGATTGTCTCATAACAGACGGGTTACTTCCGTATTTCATGCCGGGACTAAAAAGCTTTATTCTCAGGCTGCATGAGAACTTTCAGATTTTCCTTAGGAGCATCTTTCTGGGCTGGTGAGATGGCTCTGTGGGTAGAAGTGCTCGCTGCCAGTCCTGACCACCTTAGTCTGATCCCCAGGACCCACAGGACGGAAGGAAACCGACTCCTGTGACCTGCTCTCGGTCTTCCATACCCACTCTGTTAGCCACAAGTGCCCTACTCAATGTAAAAAAAAAAAAAAGTCCCATTTTGTTCCTTTCCTTGTTACTTATAAATGTGTCAGGAATTATCAAAGCTCTTATTTCAAAAAATTTTCTAATACTGGTGTTGAACCCTGTTTGTGCACACTGTTAAGCAGGCTAAGTACATAAAATATTATAAGAATATTAAAGCTTATATAATTATATTTTTAATTAAGAAGGTATCTAATATTTCCATAATATTTCTTCTAAGCCTGACCTTTGTATTATGTATTAATAAGAGTAATTTACTTAGAATTTTTACACAAATGGCTATAAAACACTTTTTTTTTCCGAGACAAGGTTTCTCTGTATTTTAGTGCCTGTCCTGAAATTAGCTCTTGTAGACCAGGCTGGCCTCGAACTCACAGAGATCTGCCTGCCCCTGCCTCCCAAGTGCTGGGATTAAAGGCATGCGCCACCACCGCCTGGCTCAAATAAAAAGACCTAGCAATAAATTTACATATACATTTTTAAAAATTCTAATACATATAAGTAACATCTGATATTAGAAAGCCTTTAGTTTGAACAAAGCTGGGTTGAGTGTAGCCTAATAGCATTTACATTTTATGTTTGTTTAAGTGCTTATTAATTAATCAGTTAATTTTTAGGAGAGGTCTTCCTGTGGAAAGGATGGCCTTGCTTTCTTCGAGGCAACAATTATGTTTCCTTAGGTAAATCCATGTTACTACTCAATATATCACTGAGCTTACTATCTGCAAATATTTTGCCAATACACAAATGAGTTTTGTTAACAAGTATTACTCTAGTGCGATAATGTCATAGCTTTAAAAAATTATTGCAGTCAAATGGCTATACAGCATAAATGTGGCAAAAGCATCCAAATGCTGATGAAAATGCAGAACTCCTTTGCTGTGCAGACATCATTAGTGAGGCTGTTTTAGACAAACACTAATAAGTGTTTTTATGATGAATTGCCATGTAATTTGGCGAGCGCTGATAATGCAATTAGTCTAATTTTGTGGGGAAGACAATTACTGAGGCCACGTGCTGTTTTTCAGTCCTCTCGAAACATACCTTCTACCCGTCTGAAAAAGGAAGGCTGTCAAAATACGTAATTATAGAAAAGCTAGAAATAGTTGGGAAGACAGGGCCTGTCATAAGAACTTCATTCTCCTCCTGAACATTTCACCTTATATCCAACTGTGCAATTCTGAGAACACTGCATTTTACTGGTGCGTATCAAGAACGTTATACATTAAAGATGGAAAGCAAAATTTAAAAGCCAAATGCATTTTTACTTTCTGGACACAGTGATATAAAAATATTTTAATAAAAAGAAATCGAGCAAAACTCTAGGATGATGGCATTTATTTTAAACAAAAAAGCACTATTTTATTTTTCCATCAGAAATGACTCATTTTTGGGTATATATACATTTTAAAAATACCTTAAAAAATGAAGGTCAACCCTGAGCTGACCCCTAAGCTGTGTCTGACCTGCAAGCCTTTTCCCTGAGGACTAGCTTTCATGGTACCAGAAGACACCATGAAAGCTTCCAAAGGAGGGAAACAACCAACAGTCCTATGATACCTATGAGCCACAGCCATGACCATCATGGCATAACCCACAGCCATGACCATCATGGCATAACCCACAGCCATGACCATCATGGCATAACCCACAGCCATGACCATCATGGCATATCCCACAGCCATGACCATCATGGCATAACCTAAAGGTGCAGCAGTGGCACACATACCCTGGCAGTGACCAACAGCTCTCGATTGGACTGAAGACGCACTCAATAGGAGGGAAACCATACCTGGCCCCAGAAACCAGGACAGTCCAGGGTCTTGGAAGAGGACCTCCAACCTCTGCTCTACTAAAAGAGAATAATCCCTAACTACGTTCTAAACTTTTGTCCTTATCTCACAGACAAGTGTACTCCCCTTTGCAACTTATGAGCCCATTACAGAAAATCACAACTGATCAAACTGCAGAGTTGTGGAGCCCAGTCCCAACTGGTATTCCTGCAGCACAACTCACAGGAAAAGAGGATCAACTCCACGAGGTCAGCTTGTACAGTTGCAGGCTACACCAGACTTGTTAGTGAGTACTAACCTGGGAGTTCTCCAGCATTTCATCTCCCGAGACGGTCTCGGTCACCAAGTTGTCCAGCACCCCAACACATCGCTTCAGTCATGTTCTTAATGAATGTACTGTTTTTGTGAGCATAACCAACATTCAGTCAGATTACAAAATGAGTAGACCTGCTGAATTTAATGACCTGGTACTGACTGGTAATGGTTTGAGCTCACGTCTGCTAACGACAATTTTGGTTTTGATTCAGCTGATGTTGAATAAGGGATCCCAGAGAAAGGAACACGATGTGGCCGAGTGGGAGGAAGGGAGCCCCGCATCAGCATGTGCTGTTGCTGGTCAGCGCACTGGCTGCTGGGCTCTGAGAAGGCGAAGCAAATGTGCGCCAGCTGCCTGAGTGGGTTTCAGCTGCTTGCCCAGGCGACAGAGGGAGCATTCACCCCTTAGGCCTATCCCTACTGATTGAGGGTACTAGTAGTACTGTGGAGTTTAGATCTATTTCTGTAACTTTACATGAAATTAAATGTCTTGTGGAATATATATATAAACATATATATATGTATATATATATATATGAATTCTAAACACTTCACTTATTTTGGGTGGTGGCAGCACCCATGGAGGCCATGGGAGTCATTTCTCTTCTCCCACTGTGGGTTGAATTCAAGTCATCAAGCCACTGAGCTGTCTCAAGCTCCTCTTGTGGACTTTAATAGAAAGTAGAAATGACAATAAAATAATAGTGATTATCATTCATTGAACATTTGCAACTTTGAAATATTCTGGCTAGTCACTTTATTTACTAACTCATTAAAGAACTATCCACAAGATGACTAATTATCAAATTTCTGGGTTCTGAGTTTATGTAAATGAGAAACACTGCGAGGAGTGGGTGTCTTACCTCAATCTAAAAGCAGAAACAGGCGCAGTCCTGACAGACACCCTCACACAGGTACAGTCCTGACAGACACCCTCACACAGGGGCTGTTCCAACAGACACCCTCACACAGGTACAGTCCTGACAGACACCCTCAAACAGGGGCTGTCCCGACAGACACCCTCACATGGGGCTGTCCTGACACCCTAGGGATTACCAGGACTGCTCCCGTAAGATCTTCAACCATTAGAGGCCTACCCACACATTGTAGGGTAGTTCCTTTTACTCAAATTCTAATATTTTAAAAGTTAATTGTTGTAATGTACAAAATAGTGGGTTTCATTTTGAGATTTCTCTCTCTCTCACACACACACATGCCCGTGTGCTTGTATCTTGCTTTTATTTAACTCCCATTGCCTTCCCCATGGCTCTCTTCCTCCCACCCCCTGAAATAATCTACCTTCTGCTTCCTTGTCCTGTCCGCGTGTGCACCTGCTTTGCTTAAATGTAGACTCTGCACAGAGAGGGAAATGTGGTATTTTTGTCTTTCTTTTGTTCCATATCCCTCTCTCATAATGAATTCCCCTCCTCACAATTTCTTTTCCACCTTCATGTAGTATGTGGTAGCTTCCTTCACTAACAGGATGCTCTCCAGTTCTGCCCATTTTCCTACAAATGACATCATTTCATTTTTCTTTATGGCCGCACAGAATCTCACTGTACACATCTATGCCCACTGCCTTACTCCTTGTGCTGATGGCCATCTCGGTTCCTGTGGGCAGGGCAACAGTAAACACAGACAGACATGCATCTCTGTTGTGCTGACTTGGATTCCTTTGCAATCCAAGTTTGCAGAGTAGTTCCCTTTCTGTTTTTCTGAGTAACTTCCAAACTGATTTCACAGGGGCCGCTCCAGTTTCTGCGCCCACCAGCAGTATATTAGAGTCCCCTTTCCCTACATCCTTGTCAACATCTGTTGTTTTCTTGATGATCCTGACTGGTATGAGATGGAATCTCAACAGTTTTAATTTACATTTCTCTGATGTAAACATTGAACATTTCCCCAAATATTTATTAGTCATTTGTATCTCTTCCTCTGGGTGATCAGCTATGCCTGGCCTTCTAGGGGGTGTATCAGCAGTGCAAACAGATGTCCTTCCCAATGAGAGCTTACATCACATACAAGTGATTATCAGTCATGCTTTTCTTTAAACTGGGATCACATAAAATCATTACTTCTCTAGTATGGAGATGAGGGAAAAGAATTAAGAAATTTGATGAAATAACAAGAAAAGTATGAATTTAGAGACATTTCCCAGCTGGACTCCCTCAACCATTCCCAATCTGAATATAACTCTGGCTTATGAGACTTGTCTTACTGACCGTTGATATGATTTAGATTAACCATTCAGAACTAATTTTGTATACTATTTAATATGTACCTAGTATGTTTTGATGAATCTACCTAAAAATAATAAATAATAGCACCTTACTTACAACTTACTCAAAAACTCTTATTCTTTTATATATTCATATAAAACTGAATATATTCATATTCAAACTATACTAAGAATAAAATGTGTAGTCTGCTCAGACAGACAGACTTGGGAGCAGCACCTCTAACCAAGAAAAAACAAGAGCTTTGGAACTGACAGGATGCTTCTTAGCAATGCTCACCTGCAACCAATGTTTTGAAAATGAGAAGAAACTCATTTTCAAATAGTTCTTGAATGACTAATGATAGTCATACTTACAGGCAGGAAGACAGACGGACTTAACAGTGGACAGAAGAGACTCAAGATTGTGACTCAAAATGCGTCCAGGATTCATTTTCCTCTCTTAGCACAGTTCTCTAGGAAGCAAGGTGAATTTTACATCCTTGCTGTTTGCACTGAGCTGGAGGTTAACACCAAAGAAGGCGGACAGGGAGAAACAGCCTCTCCAATACAAAGTGTGTGTGTGCTGCAAGCAGGTACTTGTGTGTTTTCATTTATCGTGGTAGTTAAGGGAGAGTAGAATCCATGGGGCAAGTACTCCCGCTGGCAATGAAGCACTAACGCATGCCTGAGTCAATTAACAAGTTGTGGAATCTACCAGAACTTTTGGGGGTAACTTATTATTTCTGTTTTTTTTTAAAGTAATTTTTCTAGAGTTAACATTTTAGTAAGATAAAAGACTAAGTCAAGCAGAGTCATGGTGTTGGCTAAGGGAGACGGCTTCACAGCACACCACGGTTAAGGCAGGAGCCGAATAAAGACCAGGTCACTGAGCAAGCTTTTCAGCCCTGCAAGTACAGGATCCCAGAACAACACTGCCACAGAACACACGGCACTCCTGTGTAAACTGCAATAAGATCCCATGTTTCTAAGGGTGATACATGAAGAGTTTTTCTTCGCAATTTTACTATTTCGGACTAATCAGTTTCACAGGAGGAAAAATAGATACTAAAGTTAGAAACAAAATATAACTTAACGGTATTATGTTCAATGCATTTAGATCAGGTTGGCATGTGCAAAAGAAGTCTATAGGAAAAGTACATTAACTTTTAAGTCCATGTGAGGTATTTAATGGTAACTGAATAAATAATAAGCCTAATTAAACATTACAACTTTCAGAAGGAATTTCAAAAATTAAGTCCTGCTGATTTGTTTTCTATGGAAGTTGCTAAGAAAATTCTTTTAAGTGCTTTTTTTTTGAATTTCAAATATATCATTTATTAGTTTAAGAATGTCTAATGAGAGAAAGAAAGGGTGTAGGAGCGGGTAGGGGAACCATAATCAGATTAAATTGTATGGAAAATATTATCATTCTACCAGAGATTCAACCTGATCTCTGTCTCTCTCTCTCTCTCTCCCTCCCCCCTCCTCTACAACAAGGTTTCTCTGTGTGTAGCCTTGGTTGTCCTGGAACTCACTATGTAGACCAGGCTGGCCTCACGATTATAAGTCACTGTGGCAGGGTCTCAAACTTACTGTGTAGCTAAGATGATCTTCCTACACTTTCAGAGTACCGGGTTAACAGGCCGCACCGCATGCCTGCTTTATGCAGTACTAGGAATTGAACCAGAGCATGCTAAGCAGCATTCTACTAACCAACCTACAAGGGCAGCCCTCTTGTTAATTTGTTTTAAACAGAATATTTCACGAACAGAAATATATATAGCTAACAATATACTCCTATGTCCCCACTATCAAACTGAATGGATTAAATTCTGCTGATATGATAAAAGCACCTGGTGGTCTCTCTCGCTTTCTCCTCCAGTAACAACGGTCTTGTGTTTCCTTTCCTGCCTGTCATTTCCACGCTGGCTTTCACTGTATCCCGATACATCCGTTAACAACAGCAGCTCTTCTATGCTAAGACTTTACAACCATGTCACATTTCAGGTGGCAAATCAATGGCAAAGCCCGCATCAGTAGTGACTGCACAATGAATGTAGACTTTAAATGTTCTTTAAAGCCTCAGAGTTTCAGTTCAGCTTGTTCAATTTACGCAAGATATAACCATATAACTTAATTGGCAAAGCTGGTCCTGATTGTCAAACCTGATCAGCCAAGTCTGACTTACTCTTTGTCAGAAAAAGTCTGGGTTAATTTTAAAATTCAAATAAATGTGTTATTATGCATCCCCATGACAAGTTTCGCACCTCTGAATTTTAACTTTCGGATGCTAAGCGGACAGCTAGCTAGCTAGTTGGACAGATCAGCCACTGTCTTGGAGATGGCTGCAAGTCTGTGGCCTGAATAAAGACAGTGTGCTGCTTCTCAGATCATTCCCATTGAAGCTCTGTCTCTGCTTTGCTCTTGAGGGACTCTCCCTCAGGTGAGATTCACTCTTCAAAGGCCCAGGGGTGCCTGGAGAGTTTTAAACCCCAAAGCAAGGTCCCATAGTCAGGTGTAGCATGGACAAAGGATAATCTTTCCTTTTAAAAGGTCGACACTTCTAATAGTAATTTTAATGTAGGCCTGATGGCAACCAGCATGCCAGGAGTTCTTGGGCACTTTTTTTTTCTTTTAAGTGAAAGACTGCATATGCAGAGAGAATATGGAATTGATTTCCTTAAAGCTATTGAACCTGAAAACTAGACAGGAATCTTCTCCATGCCCAGGCTGACAGTCTGGAAACCACTGATTTGCGGCTGAGTTGGCAAACTGACCGCTTTCACTGACCTACTGTTTTTGTAAATAAAGTTTTATTAGGCACAACCACAATCAGACACATTTTGCAGTAACTGCCATATCTATTACAGAATGGTTTGGCTTACAAAGCTTAAGCTGAGAAAGCCTGTAGGAGGGTATGGGACTCGCCCATAAGACCCCAGCAATCGGGACAGACTGAGACAAGAAACCTGGTGTGAGTTCAGGGACAATCTGTGTGTGCTACAGTGTGAGACCTTGTTTCACAAAACAAAACAAATTCTTTTTTTTTTCTTTTTTAAGTCAAAGTTTGTAGGGCTAATATCACAGAAATATTTGTTATGGAAAATACTATCACTCATTCCCTCAACGCAGTTACTCGACATATTTGACCTGACTCTAGATGGTTGCTGGCAGACTGGGGATGAAAGCCAGGGCTCATGTGTGCTGGTAAAGCACTCCTAGCACAGGGCTCTATGCCACCTATGGTCACAGCACAGGCCAAACCAAGGAACCAAAGGGCTGCCCAAGAGCTGTAAGGCAGGCTCTGTCCTAGGGACTTTGTAGCAGCATGTAACCCTTCATGATCACTCCCTTGTTATTTGGATTTAAGCTTTATGTGTTAACTCCTTATAATGGGTAATGGAGAGTTACCCCAGACTTGTTTTCCCGCTACCAGTTCCAGTTCAATATTCAATATTTACATTATTCTGGAAGAATACTTTTAACTAGTGACTTATGTATGGTTACTTCCCTTTCTACCCATGTAGGGGTAGTTTGAAAGAAAATAGCCCCCAAAGGTAGTGGCATTGTTAGGAGGTGTGGAACTTGTTGGAGTAGGTGTGGTCTTCTTGGAGGAAGTGTGTCACTGTGGAAGTGGGTTTTGAGGTCTCACATATGCTCAAAATACTGCCCAGTGTCTCACACTACTTCCTGTTGCCTGCAAAATGTAGGACTCTCAGTTTCTTCTCCAGCACCATGTCTGTCTGCATGTCACCATGTCCCACCATGATGATAATGGACTAAACTTCCAAAACTATAAGCCAGCCCCAACTAATATTTCCTTTTAAAAGAGTTCCCAAGGTCATTCTGCCCTAAAACACCACATTTTGCTCCTACTGGAGCTAATGAGTGAATTCTATTTTGCACACACTGATACGTAAGTGAGGCTCACTTACTGTCTTCCGGTGTATCACATCCTCTGTGTATCTCAACACTCTCCCTGCATTTCTTGTCCCCCACCACCTAGTGGTCTAGCTGCCCTTGTACTCCAGCACTCCTTGCCTAGGCTGGAACCCTGTCTCCCGTTCTCTCATCTTTGCATTTCCATAACTTCCTGACAACGGGTTTGTAGAAAAGAATTCTGCAAGACTTCCCATGCTTGAAAATGCTTTTCCTTAGTCAAGCTCAGCTGATAATAATGAGTACAGAACTGCAGGCCGCCACTGACCTATGCACCAAGGGCACTGTCTCCAGCATCCAGTGCTGCCAACCATTTCCTTTTCTGTAGCCACCTCTGTCCTTTGTCCTGCCTTATAGAAAATGACCTCAATATAACGTTCTAATCTTTCCATTAAATATCTCATTTATTATATTTTCCCCAAAATCATTTGAGTGATGAAACTGTACTTAGCTTAAGCAGCAGTTTGTTTTGTTTTGTATCTCTGAAGATGGTAGTAAGGTTTTTAAGCAGTTAGTTTTATCCAAGTTGCCTTTTCCTATTTACTTATTTATGTAGGTTTCTGTCTTTCATATTAGACATTCTCCAGATGTTGAGTATTTCTATGTAAATTTGTTGGGCAGATCTATATATAACATAGATATAAAATATATATAAGGCTGTTAACTCAGTTTCATTGACTGAGGTTTTAGATTGTTCTCGGTTGCTTGAAACCCCCACAGAGTATCTTTTAGTACCTTATCTGCAACATGAAGGCCTGTTTGTTTGGTTTTAGGATCTCAGCAGTGAGACAATTAGATCTCATTTTCAATGTGCCCATATTCATTTAATCACTGTTTTCAATATTTTTAAAATTTATCCATCAATATCACCATCACCATTATCCTTGTTGTTGCTATGATTATTGTTTGTGTATGAGCATATGTGTGCATGTGTCACAGGGCGTGTGTGGAGGTTTTATGATGTGGGAGGTCCTTTTGTATATGTGTTGCTTTTATCGGTTAATGAATAAAGAAGCTAGCTTGGCCACTGATAAAGCAGAATAGAGCTAGGCAGGGAAAACTAAACTGAATGATAGAAGAAAGAAGGTGGAGTTGCTAAAGGAGAAAGATGCTAGTCGCCAGGACAGCCAGAACCTTACCGGTAGGCCACATACCTCGTGGTAAAATATAAAATAAGAGAAATGGGTTAGGCAAAGATATAAGAGCTAGCTAGCAACATGCTTAAGTGACTGGCCATGCAGTGATTTAAATAGTATAGTTTCTGTGTGGTTATTTCAGGAGTCTGGGCAGCTGGGAAACAAACAAGCGACCTCTGTCAACAGTCTTTGGCAACTTTCAGATGTCAGTTCTTCTTTCCACCTTAGGACCTGGGAATTGAATTCAGGTTGGTGAGCTTGCATGGGCAAGCACCTTTACCTGATGAGCCGCCTTGCTAGCCCAATTGCTCAGTTTTCACAATGTTCTCTTTTCCTTTGATTTGTCAAGTAAACAGCAATTCAATGCCTAAACTGTTTTATCTTTCATGAGCATGAACTTGGAGTTTCTAGCTGGATAGAAAGGAGACATTGCCTGGTAGTATACTGTTACAAAGAGAATTTAACAGGTTTCCTGCAGATTGTAGCACTGATTTTTGTTATTTTCTTTTTTTTTCAATTTTTGTTATTTTCTAATACATGGCACAGGTCTCAACTTCACCAGTTATCCCTAACTATCCTTCATAGAAAAGCCCTACACAATTGAGATATTAGGTTTTCCCACCTTAGTTTCCATGATTCTGGCACGACAGGTATGATGTTTGATGGAATGTTTCCCAATTTAGGTTTGCTGGTTGTTTCCTCATGACTATATTAGGGTTATGCATTTTGGAAGATTATTTTATAGATGATGCCTTATTCTCTGCCTCAAACAAGGAGGTACTCATAACATCAGTTTTCTACAGCTTAGCAAAACATTTGACCATCTGGCTAGGGTTTTGCTTGCCAACTTTGTCTATTAGGAAGTTCTATTTCCCCTTTTATAATTCACAGGACTATGCCTTCAGACCATGAGACTTATTATTTCAAAGAACAGAAACCAGTAGTTTTAGTATCTGCAGATGACTCCTCCCTGAATCAATGATGACTTCGATAGAAGAAAAGGGCAATATTTAACTTTATTGGTTCTTCTCCCATTCCTAATTTTTTGCACCAGGTCACCAACATTCCAAGTTCCTGGACACTGCCAGCTACTGAGCATGTTGAGTTCTGTGCTTAAGCTGGGTTGCTTCTGGGCTTTCCTTCCTGACTCTTCTGTTAAAGCTGTTACCACTCGTCTGTGTTTTCTAGCTTCCAAACAGTTGTCGTCTTTGCCTTTTAGAATACATCCTGCTGCTGTCATTCCCACTAGACTTGTAAAAATGGACCCCTGTGTTTAAGTCCCCACCTTAACTGATGAATGCCCACCATTCTTTCCCTACTTTCAAGACTGTATGAACGGCATACAGTACGTAATCTTCTGTGATTTGCTCTTTTTATGCAACACCATGTTTTCTGAGATTTGCCCATGTCCAGACATCAGTTCTACTTTACCAATTTTTAATTAATGATGCTAGATTCCAGAGTGTGAAAATGCTGCACTTTTCTTCTAAATTTCTACCACATTTCTAAAACTACAAGATTTGGGATAAGAGGGGTGACTACTCTTTGAAAGAACACATAGTTCACCTGATGTGGGATTCCCCTCTGTGTGCTGTGATTACCATTAATCAATAAAGAAACTGCCTTGGCCTGTTGGTAGGGCAGAACTTAGGTAGGTGGGGAGGACTGAACTGAATGCTGGGAGAAAGAAGGGTGGAGTCATATAGATGCCATAGATCTGCCGGTGGAGATAGATGCTGAAACTTTGCTAGTAGGCCACAACCTTGTGGTGATATACAGATGAATAGAAATGGGTTAAATTAAGATGTAAGAGTTAGCTAATAAGAAGCTAGAGCTAATGGGCCAAGCAGTGATTTAAATAATATGGTTTCTGTGTGATCTCAGTTCTGGGCTGCCAGGACTCCTCCAACATTCACCTCTGTAATTTAAGTCAACAGGAAAGTAGAGCCATATATGCAAAATGTCAAAATTAGGACATTTCATTTTGCTAACTTATAAAATGAGCCTAATAATACTGAACATACAGAACTCAATGAATGCCAGTTACTTGGAGACAACACCAAAATAGGTTTCAAGAATTTGGAATCAATATTTTTCTCTGAATATTAAGCTGCAAAATCAGCATATTATAGGCAAGAGCAGACGTATGAAAAGGTAAAACCAAAGAAGAGTTTCAGGACTGGTAGCATCTGACCATAGTACAACAGCCTTAATAGTAAAAGCAAGGTGTCACTCAGAATGGGAGCAGCAAGAAAATGAGACTCAAGAGACAAAAGTTGGCAGATAATCGATATAAATACTGTCCATGAGAGTGGGAGCTTAACCAGCACCTGACAATTTTCTGTTCCAATCCACAAGGGTCTGCTTGTATGAAGAGAGATAGTGATAACAACATACAATTCTGCTTGTATGAAGAGAGATAGTGATAACAA
>JAQHUG010000177.1:4355206-4385987 GCA_028555095.1 Dicrostonyx torquatus
AAGGAAAGGAAAAAGGAAAGGAGGGAGGGAGGGAGAGAGGGAGAGAGAGGAAGGAAGGAGAGAAAGAAAAAAGGAAAGAAAAAAAGTTCAGAAAGGTATCCTAGCATTCTAAAGAGCCTTTTAAGAATTAAATATAAACAAGTAAGTGTCTGCTGATGGCAACAGGAAACAGCATTAAACTGAGAGACTCCCATAAGGAATATGAGTAAAGCAGGTACAAGGTCAGGAGATGAAGTCAACAAGGGAGGAATTAGATCTTCCTCTGGCCAGAGCACCCCAAGAACTGTACTAGAAACTGATCCCTTCCCCCTTCAAGTTGACCAGGAGAGAACTAGTAATGTTACAGTATTTGAGTTTATCACAAACTGCTAGGCTTCAAACATATACTATTCTAAAAATCTAAAGACTGATCTCCCCAAGGTTCTCAGGGTGGCCTCAAACTAGCCATCTTCCTGACTCTGAGATGACAGTATTATAGGCAACTGACTTAGAAAATGGTTTTTATTCCTGTTAAAATTATTTTTTATATTTGTATCAGTTCTATGAGATGTGCATTTATTACAGTCACGTGGCCAAACTGCCTTCTGAAATATTCACATTTTACTTGTGGACATAGTAAAGCAGGTACAAGGTCAGGAGATGAAGTCAACAAGGGAGGAATTAGATCTTTCAACCTCGGCGAAAGAAGATTCTTTCCCCAGTGCCTTTAGTCAGGGCAGACACATGGAATCCGCTAAGTGCTGAGTACAAGAGACTGATCAACACCTCCTCCCAACTCCAAGGTTCAGGGACTATGAAAGACTAAGAACTGGAGGATGGGGAGAGGTGCTCCTCAATGCCGTCTTCTGGACGATCCCTGTGCAGGGTCAAACAAGCCAAAACTCCAGCACGTGTGGGTGGGCAGTGTGTTCTCCACGCCCCGCCCCTTAACAGAAGCTGTGGGCACTTGATGGATGCTGAGAGAGGGAGAATCATTCCCTTTTGAGGATATTCCCACTGGCAAGCTTTCTGGGGCCCCATGTCCATGCACATATGTGCTAAAAGGACTCAATGGATTATGGGAAAAGAAAGAATAAAAACAAAAAGAGACATGAAGTTGAGAGATGGGAATATGGGAGGTGGACACAGGGTAGTTGGTGGAGAGAAATGGGAAAATGGATATAATCATATTTCATTGAATCCATGCATGAAGTTCTCAAGAATAAAGAAAAATTATAATACAAGAATATGTGCATATATTTTAACCATACAATATTTTATTACTATGTAATGTTAATATATTATAATAAATTATTTTTCTAGAAATACCTGAGAATTACTTCTTACAGAGTAAAATTAATACTGAGATGTATTGTATATTTTCCCCAAGAATTTATGTATGTTTAGTAGCACAAGCTCTCAGCTGAAAAACACAGCATTATAAGAATAAACTATTTGAATATTTTCCCATGTATTCTTACCTCCATAGTAGGTGGAGTCTTTCTTGTTCTTCTAATCCATGCTAGAATGAAAAAATAGCATTTAAATGTCTGTTTTCCATAATATCCAAATTAAACAATTTTTCTTTTATACTTTTTTAATGGGGGACCCAACAGCATGTGAGGAGGTCAGAGGGTAACCCACTGAAATCAGTTCTCTCCTTCTACCATGTAGGTTTTGGGGATAAAACCCAGGTTATCAAATTTAGTGGCAAGAGCTTTTACTTGCTCAGCCATCTTGCTGGCCATACATAAAGCTTTGATTCACTCATTTCTATAAGATATTTTTTAAACATCTATGATGTACTGTTTTAAATATTGGAGCTTGAGCAGATGAAATGCCTCAATCGACTGCAGTACATATACTAGGGAAGTGAGGTACAGGAAATAAACACACAGATGTATAAAGGCAGGTGTGATATGTGTTGTGAAAAAGACACTAGACTGTCAGGAGGACAGTTTCATGTCTTCAAAACCGCAGTTTGTAATCATCAGAATTCAATTTAGTCTATTCATGGCATAAAGAACAAATCACAATAAAGTTCAAGGCAATATCAAAATTATATTATTCTGAAAATCTGAATTTGTAATTGCCCAATTTATCGAGGATTTAGAAAAGTTTTTTTACAGGAATTTTTCTTCTTATGTGGTCTAGTAAGTCGCTGCCAGCTGTGTCTGGAGAATACCATCAGTCTTCACTTGAACTCTTGGGAGGCAGGATTCAGAGGTGGAGCACAGACAATGGTTCAATGCCCACTTGGTAGACAGTGCAGCAGAGGGAAGGAAAATAGAGCAGCTGCATCCAGAAAAGCTACACAGCACGGTCTAGACCAGGAAAGCTACAGAGCATGCTCTAGATCAGGAAAGCTACAGAGCATGCTCTAGACCAGAAACGCCACACAGCATGCTCTAGATCAGAAAAAGCTAGAGCATGTTCTAGATCAGAAAAGCTGTACAGCATGTTCTAGATCAGACTGTCTGGGTTTTCCTTTCACCTCCATCACTTCCTAGCTATGGTGCAGGGAAGGGAGTGGAGCAGCTCTGTCCAGAAAAGCTGCACAGCATGCTCTAGACCAGACTGTCTGGTTCTCCTCCCACCTCTATCACTTCTAGCTATGGTACCCAGGGCAACTTAATTTTCAAAGCATCAGATTTTGATTCTGTAAAATGGAAATTAAAAAGGTATCTATAGCAAATAGTTGTTTTATCTTCAGCTCATTGTTTAGCATATAAACATATAAATGTATTCTTATTGTTCATTTTATTCAGTACATCTATGTTTGTTTTTCTGTTTTGTTTTGTTTGAGGCAGGGGCTCACTATGTAGTTTTGGCTGGCTTGCAATTGGCTTTGTAGACCAGGCTGGCTTTGAACTCACAGAAATCTTCCTGCCTCTGCCTCACAAATATAAGACTAAAGGTATACAGCACCACTCCAGTCTAATATATTTTCTATATATGTTTTCAAAAGCAAAGACCCAATAACATCTGCTTGTCCTATGAGGGCTTACAGGAGATTCTGAAAAGCTTACTGTTGGCAATGTAGTCTCTAGAGCAGTGTTTCTCAACATTCCTTGCTGCGACCCATTAAGTCAGTCCCTCAGGTCATGGTAACCCCCAACCATAAAATTACTTTTGTTGCCATTTCATAACTGTAATTTTGCTACTTTTATGAATTATAATGTAAATATCTGTGTCTTCCAACTGTCTTAGGAGACCCATGTGAAAGGGTCATGTTGAGAAGCACTGCTTTAGAAAGGGAAAAACAGCTTTCTAACTTTAATTGACTCAGTCTTCTCTGTAAAACTGTTGTGTCCTTCCTTATCTTATAGGGAAATTAGATGAATTCTCCAGGTTTGAAGATCTGCTCCTGCCCCTGGCTCTAAAATCAACTATGCCTTCCTAAGCAGTCTGTCAACCTTTAGCAGCAAAGGGTAACAAAGCAGGAGGAGGGTTAGCTGCAAACTTAACCACGGCAGAAAGGACAAAACATTGACCGTTCCACACACCAGGGAACGAGGTTCAGACAGACTGAGCAGGCTGGGAATTAAACGTGGTGAATGGCTGTGAAGACCGAGCTCTCCCTGCTGAACAGACCAGACAACACTCTTCAAGTCAGCTGAATGCCTTTATCACACAAATAATAACACCAGGACCTACCTTTCTGCAAAGTCTAGTTCTGCATAGTCATGGGTGTGGAAACAAGCATTCCACTGTGGGCTGGGATTACTGCCCCTTTGCTGTGCTCTCCTGCACTGACCCACGTGTGCATCTCCAGCAGGTTCCATGCTCAGCACCCTCTACTCCATTTCTGAGCTACTCTACATCTGATTCTTTTCTGCATTCTCTTTTTACTACCCTTAGCTTCTATTCTACCCATCTGAACTAAAACTTGCACAGATTTTATATGACTGTAGGTTGTCAATGTCAGGGCACACCAACAGGAAATTTATCTTTCTATCATGCAAATGCCTTGAGAAAGTAAGTCTTTAATATTTACATGCATACACATGTCCAATGCATATTCCAATATATATTACAATGAATTGTAATACTTCTTGCACATTAGAGAAAAAAAGGCTTAGTAACATCAGAACTCTTCGTCATCAAGGAAAAGAAGTGATTTACAATATTTTCAGCTACTTCTTTATTGTCAAAATGTTATTGATATTTGTCGATTTTTCCCTCAGGAAAGAGGTTGGATTAAATCATTCAGTGTAAGGCCTACACCTCTTAAAAGTTTCAGATAACTCTTCAGCTTTAATTCACATTAGGAAATTAGTTCAGAACAGTCAACCACCAAGACAGTATCCAGCAAATTTGAGACTCAAGCTATCTTCAGTCTACTGCTTGTTTTTACATCTTTATGTGGTGTTTTTAAATGTCAAAAGATGCATACTTCATGTTACATGAAAATTATAAGTAACTTAAATTTTCAGGGTCTATAAATACAATTTTATCAAAACACAGCCATGCTGATTTGTATCTATGGCTACAGCAGGAGAATTGAGCAACTGCAATAGCCCAAATGACCCACAAAGTCCAAAATACCATCTGGTCCTTTAAAGAAAATGTGTGCCAACCCGCAGGGCTGTCATTTAGTACATTCCGTTCAGTAACAAGTATATATCTAATGCAAACCACTACTCCAATACTTAAAACAAACTTCATGATCAGCTATTATATATCTACTAATGATTACTGTATATTCTAGAGTCTCTAAACACATACTAGTGGCATGAGACTGTGATGAAGTGTAATGGCACAATGCAAACTATGATTAGGAGAAAACACCGCAAAATAACTGCTTTACCAGGAAGTCCACAGAGCAGCATTTTCAGATTTCTTCCAAGATTGGAAAAAGATGTTTTAATGAACACAGAGCATTACAAAAGCTCCTCCTGTCTTTTTCAGTACTTGAGGATTGAACCCAAGGGCCTTGTGCATGGTAGGCAAGCACTCTGCACCACCAAGCTGCACCCCTACTTATTTTAAACGGTTTTAATAAAGGTGAAGACATTAGGGGTACTATCTCTTGTTTTATATCTTTAAATATTACTTTAAAATAATGAAGGAACGTTTTATGAGATAATAATTATATAGAATTAAAATTTTCAGTATCTATATAACATTGTGTTGACACATGTGTTTTCTGATGTTTATTGGTTTTAAGTTTAAAATATCCATTTATAAGTTTGAGAATGTAACAGAGACCAGATGCTGAGTGTTGGGTGCCAGCCAGTCACTGTCACAGCACATCATTCTCTGAAAAAGGACCACGGGCTTCCCTAGGCTTCATTTTAAATGATCATTTCATGATCTTTGCTTTAAATGGATATATGAACATTAACTGCTGCAATAAGCTTGTATATTTATGAGTCTTCACAAGCCAGATACCTGAGACAGCTTTAGATGATGGCTGGTGGCACTACTGTTTGTTATGAATCCATAACTAGTAAAGATCACAGCTGGACATGCTCCATGTGATCACTCACTCTGACAATCACTTTCTCAGCTACCGCAGGTCACACACACATATCCTGGTGAGAGCCGGCAAAAGGCAGAAGAGGAGGGGATGGAAAAAAGCAGTAATACTGAAGCATGATTTTTAAATCTCAAAACAATCTAAACAGTACCTCTATCCAATTATGAATCATAAAACATTCTTACTATTGGTAAAATAACTATAAGGTGATTTCTGTACCAGTCCTCTTTATGTACTATTCTTGAAAAAGAATTCAGCAAAGGGACTGGACAGTTAAGGCCCTAAGATCCTAGTGGTCTTTTATCGCATCTGCATCCTCATCACTATGCATGGACTTTAATATTCCCGTTGGCACATACAAACTACATTGAGTATAGAGGTGAGCATGCAACCAAGGCTCCCATTGATCATGTAGAGAGACAAGAAGAAGCAGGAAGAAGAACGCTTCATGAGGCATCCTTTCCGCAAATCTCTACAGGCATTAGGGTCCTTTCAGAAACATTGCTAACCATGTATGGTAAATTAGAAATCCTACCACCAGGTTACTAAGTGAGCAAAATCAAAAGTATAAAGAATGTAAACACGTTAATGGTTTGCACTCGAAATCTATAAATTTGGAAGAGATGTTTATTTTACTCATAAAGTCCCATAATTAGGAAAGAAAGAAAGAAAAAAGTGATCTTCACCAGTTCTGAGTGTCGACACTTCACACACATAAATAGATAGGTAAATAAATAAAGGTACACTTTCTTCAAGTTTGAGAAATTCTTCAAAAGACATATTGTGAAAAGAGTTGTTCTGGCAACTGAACTTTAAGTATATCTGACCGATATACAAGAATTATCTGGTGACCTTTAGATTCAAGGTGACTTCTTAAATACGCAGCAAAAACTTGACGCTTCATCCTAGAAGTACAAGGAACTGATGCTGCCAATAGACACCCAGGTGGGAAGAAGGCAGATCAGTGCCTGGCTGCTACCTTCATCACAGTCTCACAGGATCCTCGCTAGAGCACCCAGCTAAGCTATGCCTGGGCTCCTGACTCAGAGATTCTGGGGTAATAAGCATATGCTGTTTGGAGTAGCCAAAGTTTGCCAGACTTATATACAGCAAGAGGAAGCAGAGCAAGCTCATCAGTTCATTCTGGCATTGCTGTGCCTTATACTCCATTGCACGGAAACAGGACAGTTTGTTTCGCCACGTACAAAGTGGGTAACTGAAGCTCCCTATACAGAAGCTGGGACAAGTGCTTAGGTAGACAGATACGTCTTTATGTCTCTGGTATAAATTCCTAGCAGAATTTCTAAGCTGTGGGGTAGGTGTATGCTCACATTTATAAGGAACTGATAAACTATTTACCACAGCTGTTGTCCTATTATTTTATATTTCGGGCAGCAATTTATGATAGGTTGAGAGAATTTACAATGGTGAAATATCAGCTCCACTTTTTGCCCATTCTTAAATTCTAATGTTCTCAGAAGTAAACTGCCTTTTTTTTTTTTTTTTTTTTTTTTTTGGTTTTTCGAGACAGGGTTTCTCTGTGGCTTTGGAGACTGTCCTGAAACTAGCTCTTGTAGACCAGGCTGGTCTTGAACTCACAGAGATCCGCCTGCCTCCGCCTCCCGAGTGCTGGAATTAAAGGTATGCGCCACCACCGCCCGGCTAGTAAACTGTCTTGATAAAACATTTACATTCTCTATCTCCCAGTCTTATTCTTGTTAAAAAAAAAAGTTTTAGGAATCTTAGTTTCCTATATTGATATAAATCAAGTCAGAATCAGCATATCAAGTTTTTAAAAGCTAGCGTTGGGGGAGGTGCTTATACACCTCTACACATGATATTGACATCAGACATCATCCTCTATGACCTTCTACATTTAGAAGACGTGAGAGTGTGCACGTCAGGAGGTGCATGTATGTGTGGAGGTCAGAAAACAACTTGCCTGAGTTGCTTCTTTCTGCCATGTGGGTTCAGGGGGATTGAACTCAAGTTGCCGGACTTGGTGGCAAGTGCCCTTTATCCATTGAATCAACTCACTGGCCCTTCTCCCCATCATTTCTTAAGATGAGTTGTCTCACTGAACTTGGAACTCACTGATTGGTCAGGCTGGCTGGCCAGCAAGCCCTATTATTCTCCCTTCTCTGCTTTCTAGCACTGGGTTATCAGCATGCAACACCACACCTGGCTTTTCACCCGGGTGCTGGGTGCATGAAACTCAGGTCTTCACGCCTGCTCAGCAGCGCCTGCTGAGTGTCTTCCCAGCCTTTGACTTTCCAGTGATGACAACCCAATAGACTGAATAACCTAACCAGTTAGCATAACCTAGCATTTGGGGGTGGGAAGTATTTGGGGATTAAATGCAGAGTCTTGCACATACCACCAATTGACCTACCACTGAGCTATATTCCCCAGCCCCCATTCTTACTTCTATTTGGAACAGGTTTTATTAAGTAGTCCAGCCTGGCAAGACTCACAATCTTCCTGACTATACAGCCACCCGAGTGTTTGGGATTACAGGTATACATTATCACATCTGGCTCACTTTTGGTATGTTGCAGGTTTAGGTTGCTGACATTGTGTCAGTGGTTTCTATGTCTGTGTTGATGTGGGATTCTGGCCTGTAGTGTTGTCTTCATTGTTTCTGTCAGGATAGATTAACAGGATAACCTGGGCTTCATAAAACTAGTACTGGCTACACAGTGATCCAAAGTGAGGAGAAAAATGTCCATTCTTTAACTGCTCAGTACAGATCTAATTAGGTAAAACAGTTCATTATAACTATCTTTTACATCATTCTGACAAGCTCTGCCTTTCACATGGTCTTTTTAGACTTAAATTTATTTTAACTACTCACTGTTATAGTTAAAAGTAAAAATGTTTGTAAATGTCTATTTATAGCTCCATCTTGGACAATAACCAAAAGATGGAAGCAAGCTAAGCCAAGTGTGCTCTTTTCGAGGAATGCAGAAACTGTGACAATGTACACCCACAGTTTACCTGGGAATGTAAGCACACTGTGCTAAGTGAAAGAAATACGCCTAATACAGAAGGATGACCACATCTGAATCTACCTGGATGACAAGTCTAGAACGGTCAAACACATAATGACAGAGGGTAGAGTAAGTGGTTCATTGTTAAGGGAGGGGTTTCAGTTTGGAATGATGAAAACATTCTGGAGATGGAACAGTGCTGAAGCTTGAACAACAGTCTGAATGTGCATGAGGTCTGAGATGTACCGCTCAACACCACAGAGACTAACCCTAAAAACCACCGTACTGCATGTCAAGTGCTGAGGGAGGCCCTGAAGTCACTGATGGGCAAATCAGGACTCCACCATAAAGAACTGTCAAGTCCAGGAGACCGAGGCAGCAAAGCAATCAGGAAACTTGTTAATGTGTTAAGTGCTATGAGGGGGAGAGGAAATGAGCGACAACACAAGAAACACCTCATCTGGGGCTAGGGATTGATTGGCTGAGAGTGGGAATCAACGTCTACCCCACAAAAGGAGAAGGAGGTGTTGGCCGAGGTAAATCATAACTTAATTAAATGTAACATCATACAGTTAATAAAAGGGAATGTCATACAAGGCAATGAGTGAAGGAGCTGGGACTGGGGCTTGGCAGTGCAGCCGTGCCTTGCACGTCCAAGGCCCTAGTTCAGTCCCTGGACCAACAACAGGAGAACAAAACGTCACAGACCTGGAGGACAAGATTTGTCGTCAAATCTTGTAGTGGCTGTTGGCTTGGGGAAGGTTGTAAGCACTCTTGACTCAGCAGGAGGAACGAGGAGTTTACAAACGTTCTCACTGTCTCATCTACCCACAATTCCTACTGATGGAACTTCTGTGTTCTTCCAGCTATGGACCAGGGCTTGCCCAGCTTCCCTTCTCAAGGGTTTTCAACTGTCTTTGGGATTGAATCCTCACCATCACTATTGAAAATTTCCTCTCATTTCCTGCCTCCAAGACAGCCACCATAAACCCTCTTGTCACCTGCCTTCCTCTCTAGGTGGGTCTCATGTCACCTGCCTTCCTCCCTAGGTGGGTCTCATGTCACCTGCCTTCCTCCCTAGGTGGGTCTCACGGCGTAACTTTCTTTACAGACAACCTCCTCAAAGCACCATCTTTGCTTACTTCCCCCAAAGTCTCTCTTTTCTCTCAGGCTCCGCTAGTCTACTGATCTGTTTTGTTGAGAACAGTGCTGGCCTGTCTGATCTCAATGCAAATGGCTAATGTGTGACATGTTCTTCACAGTTTCCTTCCCGATGCCTGGCTTCCAGAATGGGAAGTTTTACCTTTTTCTCCTAATTTTCTTGTCACTCCTCTTGTCTCCACTGTTCTGAACCTGAGGAGCACAGGCTACAGCCTGTCACGCACTTCCTGTTTGCACTCACTGTCTCTGTGACCTCATCCAGCCTTTCAGGTGGCATTTGTTTTCTGGAAACTTCCACATTTTTATTTCCAACCCAGATATTTCCACTGAATTCTTTTTTTTTTTTTCTTCTTTGAGACAGGGTTTCTCTGTGTTGTCTTGGCTGTCCTAGATCTCAGAGATCTGCCTGCCTGCCTCTCCTTCCGAGTGCTGGGACTAAAGGAGTATGCCACACCGCCCGGCTCCATTGAATTCTTGACTCACAATTCACCATTTCTAATCGGATGCTAAATGGGCCCCTCAAAGTTATCATTCCCAACACTGGTTTCCCTTCCCTTCTAATTCATTGTTCCTGTTAGTTATTCTCCAGGTGGGACTAGAAGGCTCAGATGCTTATTCACAATCGTGTGTCCGTGTGTCACAATCCCATTAGCTCTACTTTTGTGTTGTTCCAGAATGTATCTACTTCCTTCTATTCCTGCTGCTGACCTGCTCCAAGTCACAATTATTACTTGCCTTAGTATTAGAAAACGTTCTGTCTCCATGTTTTGATGTCATCGCCCTCAGTTCTTATAATTCACTAGCCAGCTAGATCCTTTTAACTATAACTCAGCACACGGCTGCTCCTCCAACTTCTCAGAGGCTTCCAGTTTCCCTGGAAGAAAAGGCTTGGGTCCTTATGATAGCCCACAATGCTGCCCACCAGATCAGGCATTCTCTTAACACTCTAAATTTATCTCCCATAGCTTTCTCTCAAATTGGCTTCCTTGATATTCCTTAATCACCAGGGAAGGTCTTTGCCTCAGGGCCATGGTACTTGCTTTAGTAATGCCCCTCTCTGGTTAGGGCAGGGACAGATCTTTCTTCAGTCTTTATGCAAAGGAAAAAAAAAAGGTACTTCCTCAGAAAGCTCCCTCTGAATACTAATTAAAATTGTAAAAGCTTTCAGAGTACTCTATTTGTCCCTTGCCTGTTTCATCTCCTATGGTCATTAGTATATATGTAGTGTAGTACTTAATCCAGTGTCTTGCTCCCACTCCTGGAAGCAAGGAAGTCAATAGCTTCCTAGATAAATGAATGAAAGCCACACTATTTAATACTTATTGTATGACAGCAGACAACTGGTAGGTACCGGCACTTTAATGTTAACAATTACAAATGGACTTTAATTCATCTGGACTAAAAGCAGGTTCATTTGTTGCTGGTATCAATGACTTCAATGTACAGCTCCCCCACTTCCCAGTACATAGTGTTGTATATATTTGCATGGCACAAAGTACTTTTTTTTTTTTTACTTAATTGATGTGTGCCACTGTAAAAGTGTTTGTGTTTCAGTATTTGGCTGATTCATAATTTTCAAGAATATGCCCCGTGGGGATCGTATGCTGAATTACTAGATCAGGACAGAGTCGTAAAAAGCATTAAAACTTCATTCCAATTCTCTGAAAGTCTCAAAGGCTGAAAAATTAGCCATTACCTATTTGTTTATTTATAACCTAATTTATTTCTATAAACACTTTAATTCTACACTATTATTGGGAAATGATGAACTAGGCTCATAAGAAGACTCAAGCATTACTACTCGAGATTTGCAAATGTTGACAATCTGGGAAAATAAAGCTCAACTGCTCCTTCTACAAGCTGCCAACTTAGAGACCTCACTGCAGAAGGAAACAAGCTCTGTTATCTACCACATGTAGCTGCCCTCTCAGAGTGCTGGTGTTCTAATAGTCAGTGAGCAGAAATGGCTGTCACTGAAATGGTACTGACCGGCACATGCTACCATAAGTGGAACATAATGCTTATGGCTACCGCATGGAAGTTATCATGGCTATCATGTTGTGACCACCAAGAAGTAAGGGCTCTAAATGTATGAAGCTGCAATTGAACTAAACTTACTGGATCTTAGATGCTCTAAGGTTAACCATGAATAAATATAGTGTCTGAATTAGAGGACTGCTGCTATGATCAAGCATGATAATGACCACAGGTAACACTTGGCAAGTGTTAAGCAAAGGAGAAGACAGATATTGGTATTTCAGTTAAGAATTTTACTTTTAGTGTCTGTGCACTTATTTATCCAGGCCAGGGGAGAACACTGAGTATTCTATCACTCTCTGCTTTAATCTCTTGAGACAAGAATTTTGCACAGAATCTGGAGCCAGGCACGAGGCAGCACATGCCAGGGATCCTCTTGTCTCCACTCCAGACAGCACTGTAGTTACAGGTGCACAGGCAGCTGCACAAAGCTTTGTATGTGGCATCTAAGGTCCTCCTGATCTTTTATATATATATAAAAATTGTTGTTTTTGAGGCAAGGTCTCATACTATAGCCCAGACTAACCTGAAATTTACTATGCCGCCCAAGCTGACCTTGAGGTTGAGGCAATTCTCCTGTTTCAGCTCCTAAGTGCTAAGATCACAGGCAAGAGCTGTTTTATGTAGCACTCCATATCAACTTCTGTCTTCAGATAGGGGTCACACATCTATCCTTAATTTAAGAGGAAGTCACTTCACAGGTTCCTTGTGAGTTATATAAATACTTCCAAACAGTATCTAATGTAAGTGTTTTCCACAAATTATATAGGAGAAAATGAAGACCAAAAATATGCTACTTTCTCAAGTTTGGGAGTTAGTGAATGCTGGAAAGAGAACTCTCGTCGGGGGCTGTGGAGGTGCAAGGGCCAGGCATGAGCACACTCCTTGTGTCTTACATGGTAGGAGCTTGGTCTGCCTGCCTCACCTCCAAGTCCCGATGGAGCCTTACAACTCTAGGTGCCGGACATGCACTCCCTTATTAAAATTGTTACCTTTACAAGTTTCAAATAAATGCAATGCTCCAGAAACAAAGTTGTAAAGTGTTTCCATGGAGAAGTAATTCTATATACTCTAATTTTATAGCTCATTAAATGTTTTGCTTTTCAGAACACCCTATTAGAGGTGAACACTTACCTTCCCACTCTGTTGGGATGTCTCCTGCTTCATAGTCTAGCTCTTTTTTGTTTGCTGCTTCTACAATCCTTTTTTCTCGAATAGTCTGTCCTGTAAGATCAAATGAACATTTGACATGAGCCTACACTACACCATGACAGGTTCTATCTTCTTTTTTGATTATTGTACATTATTATACACCACTTTATATGTAATATTATTAAATTATCAGCAAAAAGAATAAATTTTACTTAGAGTCATATGGTGGAGAAGGCAGTTCCAAAACTGCTGTAAATTTTAAATACTTTTTAGCATTGTATGCAAAATTAATTTTTATAGAACAAATCTAGATTTTATTTAAAGAGAACAAGCAATTAGTCCTGCAGGACACTAATAATAAAGATACTAATGACGTGCCTGCGTCCCCAAACTCCCAGTGTATATATTACAGGAGTCAACAGCTGTTGCGACTGCCCAAGGGAGTTAATTCACGGCCCTTATTAAGTATGTAAGAGACCCAAGACCTTGCTGCCTCTCTCTTCCCATTGTACGCAGGGCTGCACTCTGTCCCCATAGCACACTAGACTGGATCCTGTGGTCCTACTTTTCAGATTTGGATTCTGTGGCCCAGCTGGTTCGCTACCTCAGGGAATGTAAGGACAAGAGAAAAGGACTGGAATGTCTCAGATAAGGAATACCAGGTGAAACTTCTTCAGGTTTGGAAGTTTTTGCTCTGCCATCTCTTTTCCTTATCTGTGTCCACAGCTGATGTGGACAGGGAGCAAAAGAGATGTAGGAAAATAATGTAAAGAGAAATATGGAGAAAAGCTACAGGCAAATTTCCTTGATGAACACAGGGAGGTCCTGAGTAAAGACCATAAGCCATGACCAGTGAGTGTGCGTGTGGAGGCTATAATCCACCATCAGCTGCTTTCCTCCACCATTACCCACCACCTTTCGTGCGTCTCTTTATTTTATCTCTCATTTCATCTGGAGCTCCTTTATTTGGCAAGGCTAACTGACCACTGGACTCCATGGATCTGTCTTCTCAGAACTGGGATTGTAGGTGTGTGCTACCACAATTGGCTTCTTACTTGAGTAATGGGGATCCGAACTCAGGTCCTCATGCTTATGTGGCAGGCATTTTACCTACTAAGCCACTTCCAAAGACCCAAGATACATACAAATACAATGGGTTACTATAAACTATGCCTGCACATCACTTAACTAAAATGTCTGAGATCAGAATACTTAAGTCTTCATATAGCCATTGTTTACTACTAAGATACAATCATCTAAAATACAAAACAGAACATGTGTGGCTTATAAGCTTTTAAGTATATGTCAATAAGTTTGGCACAGGAGGAAGAGAGGAAGGTCTGCAGCTCCCAGGAGCACCACTAAAATATATTTGCTATAGGTATAGCTATGACACAAAAATTAGCCTTTTGTTCCTATTTTTTGTTTATAAATTCCATGTAAGGTCTTCAAATAATTTGAAAATACAAGTCACAGCTACTTGCATATGTATGGATAGAAAGACAGGCAAAATAATTAATGAGCATTTTTATTTTTATTTGTTTTTACTTTTTATTTGTCTGTAAGTAAATGAATTGTCTGTGTTTGTGTGTGTGTGCGTGTGTGTTTGCATGTGAGGCCACAGGAGGGTATTGGGTACTTTATTCCTTTAAGGCAAAGTCTCTCCCTGAACCTGGAGCTTGTCAGGTTAGGCTGGAAGCCAGAAAGTTTATGAGGACCCAGGGCACAGAGACAAGAATGAGACTTCAGAGCACAAAGTCCAAAACCTACAGTCAATTTGCTTGTTCTTTTCTCTCTCTTTTTTTTTTTTTAAAGTCCCAACCCTGCCATTCAATATCAATTTTGCCATACTTTACAATATTCTAATTGACATTCTTAATTAAGTTGACTTTTAGGAGTCACTTTTACCTACTCCTAAAAGATTCCCATCCATATGCTTGCTGTGTTTTTAGTTCATAAATAAATACATTAAAATAGATACAAAAGTTATAAATCCAAAGAGTCATCTAGAAACTCACTAGTCTGTCTAGACACATCAGTAACATATGAAGGGCGCAGGAGACAATATAACCAGGCTGGAGTTTGTGGAAGGCAATGTCTGATTTAACATCAACATTTTGTTTGTAATATATTTACTCTTCATTTCATAACATTGTGTTATACACAATTATCTTATGATAAGTCTAAAAAAGGCAGAGTCCCAATATGACTAGGTTTAAAAAGAGAATACAAAACTAATATTTATGGTATGTCATCTACATGCCAGGCATTCCAGGCATTGAGGTAAGTTTTACCTCTGTAAAGTTAGCATACAAAGTATTGGATTGCATTACACCATTTTCATATACATACAGATACATGTATATGCCATCATGTTTTTTCACCATGTGGATCCTAGATATCAGGCAAGTGCTTTTCCCAGCGGACCTATCACACTGGCCTTGTGTTTTGAGGTGGCGTCTTGTGTATCCCAGGCTGGCCTCAACACTGTGCATCCAAGAATAACCTTGAACTTGAGTTCCTCTGGCTTCTACCTCATCACTACCAGATGGGCCACACCCAGCCCTTTGTTCTTATTCCTTTCTCTCACAACTCTCCTGCCTCCCTGGCTGGTCCCCATTTCCGCCAAATAGGTCTCCACTTCAGCTTTCTTCTTACACACAGTCTACCTCCCTCCAGCCCCACCCAATTCCCCTTCCTTAAGATATCTTCCTTCACTCCCAGGGCTCCTTTTCTATTTTTACTTTACACACACACACACACACACACACACACACACACACACACACACACACACGAGACAGAGAAAATATGGTATTTGTCTGAGTGTCTTATTTTGTTAACAGTCTCTAGTTGTGTCCTTTCCTGTAAACACTGTTTTCTCTGCCTTCACAGCTGAACAAGCTCCCTTGTTTATGTGTGCATTTTCGTTGCAGTTCATTAGGGATTGATAACTACACAGGTTCCATTTATTAGCTATTGTTAATAGTGAGGAGTACACGCAAACGTGCGAGTGTCTCTGTGGTGTGACTTCAGGTCCACCCCAGGAGTGTCAGGCCCTCATGCAGTAGTACTCTTTAGTTCTCTGACCAAAGTCCACTGGCCACACCACTTTACTCTCCCATTAGCAGCGTAGAAGGTTTCCTCTTTCACCAGCATTTCTGTCATGTGTTTTCTTGACAAGAGCTATTCTGACTTGGGTGAGATGGAAGATGAAAACAGTCTGAATTTCATTTCTCTGTCAGTTAAAGATACTAAACACTTTTCAAATATTTAGTTGTTCTTGTAGTTCTTCTTTGGAGAACTGTTAAGTTCATTAACCTACTTATTGATTGGACATATTTAGGGAATTAATCTTTTCAGCTCTTGATATAGTCTAGAAGTTAGTCCCCTATTTAGACCTGGTTGGCATTTACTCATTTTCCCATCTGCAAGCTGTCCCCTCACTCTGGTGGTTGTCTTCTTTGCTATAATAAAGTGTTTAATTTTATTTAATCATTTGTCAATTCTTGGGATCGTCACTGTGTCTTTTCAGAAAGTCCTTGCCATTCCTACACCCTGGCATGGTGCAAAGCTTCAGCTCCTACACTCAGGCCTTTGCCACCCCCTCAAATGCCACAGCTCTATGGAGCACCGTTAGCTTCATGAGGCACCATTATCTTAGTTTATACATAAAGACATGGCGGCCTACAAGAACTTAAATCATTAATGTGAGGTAAAACCATCAGCAAACAAGCTCCAGGAGGAAAGTAGACCTTCTGGTCCCAGTCCCTGCCACTGAACTTTTATGTATCTGTAACTGTTCATCTGTAGACCTGCACATTTAGCTAGTAAATGCTAAAAGCACAATTAACTGCTATCTCTAAAACAGTTAAAAATGAAAACCTGCTACCCTTTACCAAATTTTAAGGATGTAGAAAACATCCCTTAAATCAGTTAAGATAGTAATCACCAAACACTAACTGCAGAATACAGGCAACTTTCAGAAAATACAAACCATATAAAATCCCATCACCTGAAAGAGCCTATTACTAACACTTAATAGACTATATATAAATACACATACCAGACAGACAGACAGACAGACACACACACACACACATGCATACATACATACATGCTGACAAGGGTATATCCGTGCAGAAGTTTTCTGATGCAGAAAATATGAAATTTTGCATGTCATTCTCCCTACTGTAAAAAAAAAAAATTCAGTACCCAGTTTGAGTATGTTTTGACATCTTGAGGAAAAGAAAGCTCCTGTGTAAGTATGCTAACATTTTCCTCCCCTCTGTTGTGTTTTAATGTGAAGATAAAAATAAAACTTGCTGCTTTAAGAGTTAGCAGTCAAACCCACAAGTGTAGTTCCAGACCCATGACTTGTGAATGCGTTTTGTGCACAAGCCACCTGTCCTGGGTACATGTTGCTACCATCCCTCATCAAAGAAGCCTCTCTTCACTGCAAATGCAAACCACGGCAGAGAACAGCATTTCATGGTGAGCCCAGCTCTAACAGCGACATCAACATCCCAGCTGCTGCATCTATGGCTCAGGAACACGGTGAAAGAGGGGGTGAAAGGTTGTGAGACCCTTAACACCAGTGTCTTAGTTATTTCTCAACGGCTGTGACAAAACACCAGGACCAAGGCAAACACCTTTTCCAACAAGGCCGCATCTCCTAACTCTTTCCAAACAGGTCAACCTACTGACAACCAAGTGTTCAAACACGTGAGCCATTCTTATTCAAACCACCACAACCTGAAAGTCCCTTGTGAAATGGTTTCTCCCAGAAATGGCTGCATTAACAAGACTGGAACAGTGGCAATATCAGTGGACATGTGTATGAGAAATTTCACGGGGTTCTACCTATAGTCAAAAAAACCAAGTAACCAATAACTACTGGGAGGAGAATTAGCTTCTCCAGGGAGAAGCCCCTTATTGGATGTTCAATGCAGAGTGATCAGTCTTGAAACCGTATGCACACAAACAACAAAATGGACTTAGCAGGTTGTATTTATATATACTTGTGCAGACACATACATACATGAGTGTGTATACATACATGTGTATATATATGTGTGTATATATATGTGTACACACACATGTATGCAGCAATAATAAAAGACAAAGAGGCTATCAATTTGAGTGGAGAGACATGGGACAGGTTCAAGGGAAGGTGTAGCTACAAATATTCTCTGTCCCGCCGGTTCCCTTGGACTGGGTTGTCTCTACCTGCCTGTTCCTGAAGTTACTTATGAAATAACCACTCTGAGACTTAATATTAATTATATACTCTTTGGTCTATTAGTTCAGGCTTATAATTAACTAACTCTTATATCTTAAAGGAACTCATTTCAATTATTTTATATTTTACCATGAGGCTCGTGGTTTGTTACCTCTTGCTTCTTGGGCAGCTCCATGGTGCCTGCCTGACTCCACCTTCTTTCCTCCTCTATCCCTGCTTGGATTTCCTGCCTTGCTATGTTCTGTCCTACCATAGGCCAAAGCAGCTTCTTCTTCCTTTTTTTAAAGATTTATTTATTTATTATGTATACAGAATTCTCAGTATCCTGTCTGCATGTATGCCTGCAGGCCAGAAGAGGGCACCAGATCTCATTACAGATGGTTGTGAGCCACCATGTGGTTGCTGGGAATTGAACTCAGGACCTTTGAAAGAGCAGGCAATGCTCTTAACAGCTGAGCCATCTCTCCAGCCCCCAAAGCAGCTTCTTTATTAACCAATGCTAACAAAACATATTCACAGCATACAGAGGGGATTCCAACACCAGGAAGGTAGCTGGGAGTGCTGAAAAAAGGAAAAGGAGGTGAAAACTGATAAATTTTCTTTCAATTGAAAACACATTTAAAACACACAACACCAATACACTGAGTTAAAATAATACTAAAAGAAAATTTATGTCAATTAAAGAACATGTATCAGGTATGCTATTAAAATTTAGTTTTACAGCCCTTTAGCTGCTGCGTCCACAGCCATGAGTATGCTCAGGCTACAGAAGAGGCTGGCCTCTAGCGGCCTGCGCTGTGGTAAAAAGAAGGTCTGGTTGGACCCCAACGAGACCAATGAAATCGCCAATGCCAACTCCCATCAGCAAATCCGGAAGCTGATCAAAAATGGGCTGATCATCCAGAAGCCTGTAACTGTACATTCCCGGGCCCGATGCCGGAAAAACATTTTGGCTCGACGGAAGGGCAGGCAAATGGGCATAGGAAAGCGGAAGGGTACTGCCAATGCCTGGATGCCTGAGAAGGTGATCTGGATGAGAAGGATGCAGATCCTGTGCCGGCTCCTCAGGAGATACCGTGAATCCAAGAAGATTGACCACCATATGTATCACAGCCGGTACCTGAAGGTCAAAGGGAATGTCTTCAAAAACTAGCGGATTCTCATGGAGCACATCCACAAGCTGAAGGCAGACAAGGCCTGCAAGAAGCTCCTGGCTGACCAGGCTGACCAAGGAAGCAAGAAAGCGCTGGGAGGAGCGCCTCCAGGCCAAGAAGGAGGAGATAATCAAGACTCTGTCCAAGGAGGAAGAGACCAAGAAATAGAGCTTCCCTCATGTCTGTACATAGTGGGCTGCCTGTGCCCTCAGGTGGATCAGTCATTAAAATAAAACAAGCCTTTGTCTGGTGAAAAAAAATTTCGTTTTACAAACTGAGGCATAACTTTGAGACCTGGGAAGAGATAAACGGCAATAATACATTTAGCAGATTGGTCACCAAAGGAATTCTCTTCTGGGAGACAAAACTCTACTACAGCAAAACAGTGTTCTGTGTCCCCAGCCCTACAGCCTGCCCATCATCTTTTTAATCCTGACTCAAAAAAGGAAGGAATAGTAGAGATAGTAAATTGTTTTCATAAATTTCATGAAATTATCAGGCACGCACCTTCCCTTACATGGTGTGTGTGTGTGTGTGTGTGTGTGTGTGTGTGTGTGTGTGACTGAATTGACAAGCCACACCCCACTGACAGAGATTAAAAGTGCTGGGATCCTTTAATGTTGGATAAAGTTCTACAAAACAATCAATAATCAGAATATGTTTTGTTGGGAAAGATCTGATGTTTTATTGTTTTATGCATCATTTCCAGAGCATAGATGTTGTTCTTAGTCTTAAGGTATTTTCCCACAGGATTCCATGGTTTTGTTTTGCTAGGTAAAGCGCTCTGCCACTGAGCTATAGTTCCAGTCCCATTAATTCTTATCAGAAAAGATATTTAAGAAAACTTATAATTAGTTTTCTAACAATCCAGTGCATGTATACAATGTATTTTCATCATACTTCCCATCGCCCTCTCTGAATCACTCCTATTCCTGCTTAGCGCCTTTCCCCACTCATCCCCCTCCTACAGTCATGTCCTTTGTGTGGAGTATGTGTGACCCACTGAGTTTAACTAAGGTTTCTGGCATGAGTATGGTTTTTACTGAAGCACAGGTTATGGTGATATTTTGTTTATGCTATAACATAACATAATATAACAGCTTGCCTGAAGATCAGAAGGCAGAACTATCTACGAGTTAACCATAGAGGTCAGAAGTCTGTACAGACAGACAGGAAGTGATTATGGCTGGGTGGAGAGGGAAAAATAAGATGTGAGGAGACAGGAGCTTGGTCCTTTTTTTGGATGAGGAGTTAGCAACGTAAGAGTTGACTATGGCTTGCTCCTTTGTCTCTCTTATCTTTCAACATTTATCCAATATTTGGCTCCAAGTTTTTAATTTTTAAGACCAATTAGAACTTGATGTTATGAATATGTGTTATTACCATTGGTTAGTAAAGAAGCTGCTTTGGCCTATGGCAGGGCAGAATAGAGCTAGGTGGAGAAAACTGAACTGAATGCAGGGAGAAAGAAGGCGGGGTCAAGGAGTCGCTATATAGTTGCCAAAGGAAAAAGACATTGGAACCTTATGTGTAGGTCACAGCCTCATAGTGATACATAGATTAATAGATATGGGCTAATTTAAGATGTAAGAGCTAGCTAGGAATATACCTAAGCTATTGGCCAAGCAGTGTTATAATTAATATAGTTCTGTGTTATTATTAGGGTCTGGGTGGCCGGAAAAAGAAAAAGCAGCCTCCGTTTACAAGAACTCATGCTGTAATAGGCAGCTTACTAGTAACGCCACCACAATAGAAAAGTACTTGGCCTCCCCTAGCAACTATTAATTGACAGTAGTTCTTCAGCTAGGGGTGGGGACTCATGGGTCCCTCACCATTCATGATGGAATGCTGAAGGGCCTAATCTTGTGTATGTCTTAGGCAGGCAATTATAGCTACTATGGGTTCATGAGTTCAATAGCCACCCAAATCCAGAAGCCAGTGTTTTATACCACTCCTATCCATTCAGACTTATATATATTGTGCTGTGTCTGGGGAATAATGGCAAGGGAAATATATACATGCTTGATACAGATGGCTTAATTTAAAAGCTTTGTTTTCATATGAGCATTACAATTCAGTATGGTGGTATATTACACATGTAACTTCCAGAACACTCCCTTGTGCATTCCGGAGAGTTATGAGGCTTGGCTATTTAAGTCATTTTCAGTACTTTGTAACTGCAGCTAATGCTGTAATGAATACATGCATGCATATGTATTATTAATGCAGTTATTCTTAAATATATAAAAGAGCTCCCATGAATCATTAAGAAAAGACCAACAGTAAACAGAAAAACATTCCAAGGACATGAACAGATAATCCAGAGAAGAGAAGGACAAAGGCATATAGTATGAAATGTCAAGTGCCGGCACAAAAAGGGCAATTTAGTGCCCACTGTAGGAGCTAAACTTGGCAACTTTTATAGGCAACAGTTTAGAAAAAGTTGTCAAAATTACAAGTGCAATTCTGGAAATTTTATCTATATATTCTCGCTTATTTGGAAAGATATATGAAAACGTTACTCATTGCAATACTGTTTAATAATGGCAAAAGGCCAGGAACTACTTATATATTCCTCAATACAGACTAAGGAAAGACTGGGCTGCACCCATTCTCTGTACTATTCCAGGGCTATTAAAAAATAATAAAACTAAAGTAAAAGAAGAAAAGCAAAAGGTGCAAGATTGGAAAAGAGAATTGTGATAGGTCTTTTCTGTTCGTGTGCAGAAGCTCTGAGGCAGGTTACAAAAGGAGAAAAAGCGACATGCACAGCAGTCTGAGCCATCTGCTACCATCTGTGTCATCTGTCCGTCCCCCAAATCTTCCTACACTTTTGCTTGTACAGCTAAAAGTGACCCTAGAGGACAGCTTCAGAAACAGACTCCGGTTTGCACCAGAGAGACCTGAATGGCGAAGAGCCAGGATGAGAAAGGAGACACCCATACTTGTGCCTACTCAGCATGCATGCATGATGCACCCATAAATGTGCCAATTCAGCACACACGCAATGTCTTCACTCACCTGCAGAATTTAGATTTTAAAGTAGTAAAGACGAACATCTGGAAAGAGGAAAGGGACTTGTGGGAGGGCAGAGAGTCCCACAAGGAATGACTGCAGGTAAACTGTATCACACATATGTATCTGTCTGCCACAATGAAACCGTTTTCTACAATGAAAGTATGCTGAAGAGCTGCCAGCTTTGTTACAACACATCCTGCTTCATGCGATCTTAGTTACCAGGTAGGGGAACAAGACTACTGACAGATCCCTGTGGCAAGAGGCCCCAGTGGCCCTAAAGAACGCAGGCAGACTCATGCAACTGGACCACCACTCCTTTCTTTATCCACCATCACAGGCCAGGGCAGACACTGAAGTCATCTTAAATCTTCAAATTTCAGAGCTTCAGAATTCCAAAGGTATTTCTGCGATGAAGACCATGAGGAAAACTGATTTGGAGAAGTTGTTTTTTCATCTTACAGTTTACAGTCCATTAGGAAGGGAAGGCAGGGCAGGAACTCAAGAGGAGACTTTGGCGGAATGCTGCTTACTGGCCTGCTCCCTGGATTGCTCAGTCTGCTTTCTGATACAATCAAGGAGAACCTGCCCAGGGGTAGAACTATCCAGCTGGCCATCCCAGATCAATTGTTAATCAAGAAAATATCTTCCTAGTTGAGGTTAACTCTTTGCAGATGACTCTTTGTGTTAAATAGATCAAAAAACCTAACCCACACATTTCTCTTTCTGGAGACATAGTAAGTTCTTATAGCTTACTGTAGCTGTCCTGGACTACAGTGTGAGACCCTGGCTCCAGGATGGGAACTGGGGGATGGGGCTGGTTAAGGTGGGGGAGAAAGATGGATACCATGATAGAGATAAGCAGGGTGAGGGCTTTCACTGGTCTACTTTCAGCCCAGTACTCCCCAACCAGTCAACAACATGAGGGCTGAGTGTAGACGAGGTGGGGTTGCAAAGGGAGATTGGGCTGAGTGGGGTGACATATCTGAGATTGCTGTCCCTTGTAAATAAGCAAGCTCCAGGCTTTTGATGTCTGATAGGAGCTCCTGGCTTGGAGAAATGGTTATGAAATAGTTAGAAAAGCCAGGATAAGATCTTTAAGGTCTCACTGATTTTGGCCTTTTATCACAGGGGCAGCAAGCAGTGCAGCCAGCTGATAATTTTAACTATAAAAGATTCCATTCTGCATATAAAAGGAGGCTCAGAAACATCCATGTATAATGTATGAAAGTCAAGCCTACTGAAAAGTCAACTACAGATACTAGATTTGAACTTCTAAATTTTGTTACACTCTGAATCATTATATATAAAATGAATCTCAATTTTAAGAACCAAAATAGGAACTCTTTAGACTGAAAGCCACTTTACATATGACTTACAGCAGAATTTGATGAAAGTTCCTCAGATGCAGCATCTATTCATTAGGACACAGCCAGGGACCAGACAATGTTTAACTGTCTTTCATATATTACATCTCATCTTTAAAGTAACTTTTTACAAATGAAAGGGGCTGAGTGATTAACTTATCCCAAGACATCTGGTAAAGATAGCAGATATTTTAATGGAAGCATTTTTCTTATTTCTAAGCATAAGCATGTTCTGTTTAAGAATTTTAAATTAGTATTTACACATATATTATAAGGAATCATTACAAATATCAAGTTGAAAACTAACATTTATTAACAACTATCATAAGCTATTATTTTCCTATAGTGATTATATGAAGCATTCCTGCTTGGAAAGTTGAAGACTCCATAATTTGACATATTCTACACAAATATTTATGAAAGCTTTGAAGATGATCTTGGCGGATCTTAGTAGGTAAAACATTTTAAAAAACAATTAAAAAGGCCTTGCAGATATGCTTCCTGAATTCTTAAGACCACCAATGAGTTCACTGTACCAGGTAAAACTGTGTTAGGTCTCCCACAGTGGTGTAGGAGGGTTCTTCTGTATTTCTATTGCTTTCATTGGTTAAATAAAGAGACTGCCTTGACTTTTTGATAGGGCAGCCCTTAGGTGGGCGGAGTAGACAGAATGGAATTCTGGGAAAGGGAAGGCTCAGGGAGCGCTGCCATGAAGCCGCCAGGGTCAGACATACTGAATCTTCCTGGTAAGCCCACTACCTTGTGGTGACTTACAGACTATTAAAAATGGGTTGAAATAGATCTGAGAGTTAGCCAATAGAGGCTAGAACTAATGGCCAGGCAGTGTGTTAAATGAATCCAGTTTGTGTGTAATTATTCCGGGTATAAGCTAGCCAGGGCCAAAAGCAGGCTGGTGGCTGGGAGCCAGGTGCCAGGAACACAGCCCGCACTTCTTACTACACCACAGTGATGGGTCCCCAAAATAATCTGAGGTCATCTCATGGTAGAAAAACAAAGAAACTGTACCACAAAGCTTGGCTATTCTGAAATGCCTGATATAACATGGTTTAAGCTCTTGAGCTGCAAAAGCTGAAGGACCTCAAACATTATGTAGGAAGAGACAGAAAAATCTCAAGCAATTTGCTTCCTCTATCAGTGAAAATGCTCTGTGGCCAGTTAGTAACATATTGGTGTTCTTTTCTTGACTCAAAACAAACAAACAAACAACCAACAACAACAACAAAAACACAAGAGACCAAACTTGAACTCATTCATATTTTGAAAAAGCAGTAAGCGTGTAATAATAAAATGTAACTCTGAAACTGCGTATCAAGAATATTACAATTTAAGAAAGAATACATCAGTTTACTACAAATTTCCAATACAAACTTTCTTATTTACTACTAAGAAAAATTTCAAAATAATATTGCACCCAAACAAAAATTTCAGGTTCTATAAATAGCTGGGAATGTAGCATAGTCCGAGAATACCTGCCTAGAATATGTGAGGCCCATTCAAACCTCATTACCTACACACACACACACACACACACACACACACACACGCATATGCACACACATAACAGCTGTAATGTTCAGAAAACATCTTTTAAGCAGCAAAAATAATGGGTAGTTTAAGCTGCACATTTGGGAAGATTTACAATAAAATGTTAAACAGGTTTATTGATAGATGCCCAGATCAAACATATATATCTAATAAATGTCCAGTACTTCATATTGTTTATTTATTTTCATTACTGCATAAAACACCTGCTTACAGTATGTTCCTAAGAAGCACTCAATTTTTTTTTTCCAAGTTGCAAGAGATTTTTGAGCCCCTGAAGGAGTACATGGGACTCTGTTAAAAAGGAAAAACATCAACTCGTTGGGTGGTGGTGGCACAAGCCTTTAATCCCAGCACTCGGGAGGCAGAGACAGGTGGATCTCTGTGAGTTCGAGGCCAGCCTGGTCTAGTATCAAGAGATAGTTCCAGGATAGGCTCCAAAGCTACAGAGAAACTCTTGAAAAAAAAAAAAAAACAAAAACAACAAAACCAAAAAGCCAAACCAAACCAAAACAAAAAACAAAAGAAAGAAATCCAACTCACTTGGAAGACCTGAAGATCTAAATTTCGCTTGAGGTGGAAGAGTTGGAAGTATTTTGTTAACATATTCTATACTTGTTTGTAAAGCAACTTATAAAGTTTCTTTATAAATGAAAATTTGAACAGTATAAAATACCACAAGAAACATTAGGAAAGTCTGGAATAAATGCATGTGAATTATGAGTTCATATATCTTGCACATAAGTAAGGAAGAGAAGGATGCATTTTGTTTTAGCCAAATTAAATAGATCATAAAACATACTATAAGGAAGTCACAATTTTAAAAAGCCAGCCCTACCACCCTCCCCCGCCATACACATTTAGCTCTGGATGGCCTCAAACTTGCTTTCTGTATCAGGTGACCCTGAAACGCAGAGATCTGCTTGCCTCTATCACCTGAGAACTAGGATAAAAGTGTGTACCACCCACATACTGTGCTAGTAACCAATTGCTCTCTAACTGGATTTAGGATCCACTCAACAAGAGGGGTTCCAGGCCTGGTACTAGAAACCCACTGTAGTAATATTTCATTTGTATTTATAAATAAAGCTTGTCTGAAAATCAGAATGCAAAGCAGCCACACAGGCCAGGTAGAGGTAGCACACACCTTTAATCCCAGGTTAATCCCAGGACTCAAGGCCACCCTGGGCTACTTGAGATCAAATCTGTCTAAAGAAAAGAAACAGAACTCACATAAAGGTACTCCCAGGACTCAAGGAGTCACAGGCCTCCAATCCCAGCACTAGGGAGGTGGAGACAGGAGTGACATGGCTGGGTGGAGAGAGGGATATAAAGTGGAGGAGACAGGAGCTCAACTCATGGAGGCAGGATTGCCCATTTTCAGTCTGAGGTATAAGACTTGACTAGTGACTTGACTGCCTTGTTTTTCTGATCATCAGGTTGAACCCCAATATGTCTCTGGGTTTTTATTATTTATGCTACAACCTACCTAACTACTCAGTGCTGGTGAAATCATGGAGGAGAATTTACAACCCCTAATTTATGAACCAACACAATCCCTAACAATCTACAAACATTTGTCCTTCTACTCACAGTCTTCTTGCCTCACCAAGGGAACTTCTCTTTGTAACAGATGGAGACCACTACAGACAACCAGAACCAATCAAAATGCAAATGAAACCCAGTCCTGATGGACACAGCTACAGCGAAAGCTCGGAGAACACTGCAGACGTGGGAGAGGAAAGATTCTAAGAGCCGGAGCATCAGTCACTCTCCTGTGAGATTGTGTCTCCTTGTAATATCACCTCAAAGTGAGCCTAACAAGAAGTAGACCATGAGCACACCAAACTGTATGGGGGAAACCCACAAAGCCACAACCCGACAAAGAAAACAAGGGTCAACTGAGGAAAGCTGGGGATGGGAGAGGAGGGCCTCCCCAGAGAAGAGCACACCAACTGCCAAACAGTCAGCCCTGAAAACATACATACAAGTTATATTATATTATATGGATGCAGTGGGTTATATTTGGGAATATGTGTATATGTGCATACACTAACAATTTATGACAAAAGAGGCCATAAATTTGGAGGAGAGTGGGAAGGGGCATATGGGATGGTATGGAGGGAGGAAAGGTAAGGAGAAATGTTGTGATTAAACTATAGTTCCAAAACAAACAAACAAACAAACAGTGTGCCACCAAACCCAGCAAAAAGGCTTTTAAAATAAGAGTAAATGTGTGACTGTGATGGAAAAGCTTTGTTCTAGAACAAAGGAAACAAATTCTAATTCATACCAAATTCAGCAAATACTCACAGTGAAGCACAAGTCAGTATAATTAAGCATTTGATTGTGCATTGAACACGGAACTTGAACACGCGGGACTGCTAATAGAGTACTAAAATGAGGAATGGAGGGATTAGTGAAAATGGTAGCAAATATTACTACATTTGGAGAGATATAAAATTACAACAGTGTAAAACTAAAGAAGTAAAAAGAGAAATGGCAATTAATTAAAAAGAGAAGCTTCCTTTTGCAGTAGATGGGAATTAACAGAGACCACAACTGGACACGGTGCAGAACCAGAGACTTGGTCCTAAAAGGGATACCTCCATCAAGCCTCCTCAAGGATCAGGGAACCACGGGGAGATGAAACATTGTATGAGACAGAGGGGATGACTACCACCAAAGAAACACTGTCTTCCAGACACCCCCAAACTCCCCACATATGAACTCAGAGACTGTGGCAGCATAAACAGGACCTACACAGGTTCAAACCAGACAGGGACCCAGTGCTGAGACACAGTGCTGAGAATGGACACAAACTCCAGAGTTCTTGCCCTTAACCAAGAAGCTATCTCCAATCCAATCCATTCACAAAAGAGAAATTAGTTTTCTCCAATGGAGTCTGATGGGGATAGTAGCCACACACACTTAAAGGCAGACCCCACGACCAGCAGCAGAGGCCATCACAGAATGAACTCATTGGTATTTTTGTAGCCTTTTTATTTCACTCTGCTTTGTTTGGGCCGTTTTATCTTATGACTCTTATCTTTTTTGTCTTATGCCTATATATTATGGTTCCCAGTTTTGTGTTTTTATAAGTTTTTGTTTCTGTGCATGTTTCTTGTGCTTTCTATTTTTATTTTTTTAATTCTGGCTTGTTTCATTTGCCTGTTTTATAAAGAGAGGGAGAAAGAAGGGCATGTGGTTGGGAAAATAGGGAGGACCTCAAAGGAGTTGGGGGAGGGGAAATATAATCAGAATATATTGTATAAAAAACACTATTTTCAACTTAAAAAAAGAGTAGCAATTACTAGGATGTAGAGAATTTTAAAATTACAACACTTATAAAGCTCAGCCCAAACTTTGCTTTGTTTTTAAAATGTAGTAAATATATTCTGTTATTTCCAGACTAAATTGATTTCTAGACTCAAAAGTTTTCACAGAAACCAAGGAATTGGTCATTCATTATAGGCCATAAGAGAGTCAAGGGCTGTACTGCTGGCTATTGTTCCTAGTTCACAGGATAGATGACAGATTTTAAATACAAACAGTTTAATGAAAATAGAATACATTTACTGGTGCATTAATCTTAATTTCTTAGAAATTATGTTTATCAATCCATGAAATTACTAATATCCTTCATTAATCTGTTTAATTTAGCTAAACACCAAGTAGTATTTATCATTAGTAAATGGAAATCTATTCTGATGTAAGAAAGATCACATAATCGTCTAATGGAATGTGATAGTTACCAACTGAACAGGACCAGCCTTGGCCTCAAAGTGAGACCCTGTCATGGACCAGGTTGGGTGGTGGGGGAGGGCAAGACCTAGAAACCAGCAAGAAAATGGCTACAGTCATAAGATGAAGACCTGCTGTAACTGGGATGGGGATCTCAGAACACGAATGAAATCTGCCTCTTCCCCTGTGCACTGGTCAGATGGATAGTGGGTTCATTACCGAGACACAAACAATAGACTAAACGTTCCTTATGTAAGTAAGGCACTTTCCCTATGTAAGACTGTGCGGTCCAATGGAATATAACCTAGTGCAGTTCAGCGACACTGGTGATCTGTTACTGTGAGCTACTGGTCACGGTTACCTGGCTGGTCTGGAGTGAGGAGCACTGTTTATAGCAACATTTACATATATTCTTCTGCTAGGTATTATCTTCTACTTTAATTCTTGCAACAATCTTTATGTTTACAATTGAAGAAAACTATACAATTAAATCACATTTTCAAATGGATTTAAGAACATATTCTAGAATAGCCAATCCTGTGCTACACAAGTGTCCACATAATCAGGCTCACCTTGCCTCCCCCTCTCCTTTGCACACCTATTTCCAGTCCTGCCTTTGCTTGTATGTGGCAACAGCACTGACAGACTGGCAGAAAGTCTGGAAAAATAGAAAACCTCAGCATCCACTTCCTTAGTCCTCAGAAAAATGACCGCATAGCTTGAGCTTTCTTTTTGTTCTCCTTTTTATTATTATGGCTGAATTAAACCCACTTGGAAAAACATGTATCATATATATTCTCCATTCTCCTTAAAAAACAAGAAGTTATTGCATCTCTCTTGGTTTCACTGCTAATCAATATGCTTTTATTAATATACAATAATTCAGATACATTTTAGGTTAAAGAGATCTATGAATTATTCTGAAAATTGGACTACAATTTATAACACAATTTCTATGGAAAATGTGTTGAATTTAAATAAGCTGCTTACATAGAACTTTTAGAATTCAACTAATTTGTGGGTTAGGAACCTGTCATATTATTAAAACATATCGAAGCATCAAGTCTTCCAGAGTGAAATCCAGAGCAAGAAGAGTAGAATGCTGGCGCAGCAATACTGGGTGCATTTCCGTGCTTGCCTTGTACTGTGGAGCTCAGACCGTGCCCTTCACACAGTCACCCAGTATCTGTTGACACGATGGATGAGACCCGCAGCTATTTTACCCCGACTCCTCCGAGCTGTATCAATGACACAGCAGAGGTCAGCTTCCCCTGCTTAACTTCCATCTCTATGACCAGAACTCTCAGGACCCCTCCCACAACTCCAGGTATTCAGTGGGCTCCTCGTGCACTTTGTTTAGAATGCTTTACTGAGGTGTCCTTACACTTCTGTCACACACAGTTCTGTGTCTTCTCTGAATATTATCCTTACTAACCCATCTTCTCATGTGAAACTGTGTGATTTTCTGTGTCCTGGTTGATCTATAAAAATAGGGCCAGTAAGAAAAAAAAACTTAACCATGGCAGTCTCCTAAAGTGCGAATAATGCCAAGTACTTGGTAAATATTACATGTGGTAGCTTTGTATTATTTTTTGTGTCAGGGCTCAGCATAGGGTGGGAGAATACAAGGCTCTCAAGGGACAGACTTTGATCGTGTAGAATAAGATCATGGTTAAGACCCAGCAGTTCTGTGGCTGGAGGGAAGAAGCAGACAAGGTCAGGGCAGCCTTGGCAGCTTTTACTGCAGACACATTTCTTGCCTGGAAACTGCTAAAGATGTAAGGATCAAAACACTGAGGAGGGTCATGCACTCTAGGTCATGGCACTACCTTCTGAATATGGGGTGGGCTCCTTCTTATCTGGGTGGGGTAGACTTAGGGCATAGAGCAGAGCAC
>JAQHUG010000177.1:4392026-4425387 GCA_028555095.1 Dicrostonyx torquatus
CCCTACATGTGCACGCACATGCCTGTACTCATGCCATACACATATGCACATACAAAATTAGTTTGTTCAGAATTTTTAATAGCAGTTTTGAGTCCAAATACACAAAAATATTTCTTTACAAGACTCTGGGACATTAGTGCCAAATATATTTGGCATGCCTGGATATTTAATGAGCTATCTGAACAATTTTGTCCATTTGTTTCACTCAAATGCCATGTTACGCATATATGGTTTACCATGGCTTCCCATGAATTTTTATTTTGCTCTATAGCATGTAAAATCATTATTGAGAAGCAAAAAGAAACAATTAAATGGTTTTTAAAATTTTCCCTGTCCTCTAGGAAACTAAGTGAATATAGGTCTGGAAAAAAAAAACCTATTACCAAGTAAAAACATCACTTTTCACTTTACTGGAAGATAATTTTAGTGTCTGTTCATGGATATATAAAGACTTACACCTACAAGAAATGCTCATTCACTCTGTTGGATAAAATAAATCTGCTTATAATTCATAGGTCAATGCTTTCTGCAACTAAAAGAATCACACACTCAAGTCTGCCAAGTTTCAAATCTGGCACTGTTTTGCTCCAGTGTTGGTCTATGGAATGTGTTAAACAATATCTCTGCCCTCAGACTTTCTAAAAAGAGAGAAGAATTTAATGAACACTGGGAATCTTTGCATATTAAAACTCATAAAAACTGTAAGACAGGTAAAAAAAAAAAACCACCCACAACATGCCAAGCAGATATCTGTATTTCTCCTACTAAAACTCCAACTCTTGTATGAAATATCCAAAGCAACTGAACGACCTCAGAGTAAAGAGAGAAAAGTGAAGTGGAGAGTGTTTACACTGAGATCATTTAATGATTGTTTCTCATGTCAGGAAGTTAGTATATTGTCAATTCTTTACATAAAAGAATTTAAATCTTTACATATCCACTTAGCTGCAACTTTTCTAAAATAAAATGTTACTTTAAATTACACTTTTTAGGTTTTTTACTTTACTTTAAACTACATCTCCTTTTACTAAAATGTTAATTTTTATAAGTAATCTATGCTTCAGACAGAATTTTGATAGTTAAGCTGTATATTCAGCTATGCCCTATAATATTAGAGCAAAATTATTGAACATTCAATATTCCCTGAAGAATTCAAATTGAAAGCCCATTAGAGAGTTCAGTTGCTGCTTTAAAACATACTTTGGATCCTATCTATCATTTGGATGAGACATAAAAGTGATAAGAGTTGCCTCTGCTAACTATGGAAAACCAAGTTTCATCATCAGCTATAACCTTTTCCATAGAGCATATTCTATGGTATTTATTTTACTGCAGTCCTCCCCAAATATATGGATTTTATTAAGAGTGAACATATTTGTTCATAAAGAATACATCCGGGGATCTTAAAACCTAAGAATGTCTATACAGTCACAATGACAATGAGTATTTGAGGGACTGAACTATGTGCTGAGGGTACAGAATGAGCATGACACCGTCTCACATTCAAGGACCTAAAAGATTCATGAATAAGAATAATGTATGAAAATAAAGAGGAAAATAACAATCAATCAAAGCGCTGAGTTGTAGAGCCCAGTTCCAGTGGAGACATCACAAAAGCCGCTTGCACCTCAGGCTCAGGGAACATTGTGGGAGGTGGGGCAGAAAGAATGTAAGAGTTAGAGAGAGGATTGTGTCTCCTAGGATGGCCAGACACTACACCCAACAAGTCTCAACAGCGTGACTGCCTAAACAGGAACAACAGACATGCCAACATGAACAGCTTTAGCCCAACACAAAGAACTAGAGGCTCACTCTGAGGGGGCTAATGAAGAATGACCCCCTCCCCATTTTAGTGGCTGCCACCTTTCTTTATACTGCTTGGCTTGTGGATGCATTGCTTCAAACTCTGTTTCCGTTCTCACATGGCTTTCTTCCCTGTGCGTGCATCTGTGCATTCCTTCCCCCTTTGAGAAAGACACCAGCCACTGGATGAGGACCATCTAAATTATGCCTGAAAAGGGCCCTGTTTCCAAATAAAGCCATCCTCTGAGGTTTTCCTTTAGAAATAAATTTGTGGAGAACTTGATCCAACTCACTCCACTGGCTGTGCAGGAGGGGAAAGGCAGAGATGTTTATCAGACTAAGTGAACTTAACCCGAAAGTCCCAGGACACAGCATTCGGAGAAGTTACTCCAGTATCCAGCTAGGGGATTTTAAGTCATCATTTAAACAAGACTCTCAAATGATTTGATATAATACCCTCGAGCTTCCAAAGCATTATCACACTACCATTTACATGAAAACCTCCTCCAAGCTTCCCTGCCAGGTATTAAAAACAGTAAGGCAGGGGTGAATGTTTGGTCTATTCCTACTTACCCAGGATACCTACCCAATGAGCATCAGGGCAAACCCAGTTTTCTCTTTCATAAAATATGTATGAGATGTTGTAGTTTTTACTAGGTACACTTATTTATCTTTGCCAGAAGTAACAGAAACACAGTCATGATCATATGATCATTAAAACAAAAGACCGCCATTTTATCACCAAGGGATCTTTCTTGCTTTCTCTTTCTTTTTTTTTTTAAGGGTTCCACTATGTAGCTCTGACTGTCCTAAAACTCACTCTGTAGACTAGGATGGCCTTGAACTCACAGATCTCTACCTGCCTCTGCCTCCTGGGTACTGGGATTAAAGACCATTATGACTGGAACCTGGAGGATTCTTAAACCACACTTTGACAATAACTTGGACTAGCTCACAAGACAGAGGCTAAATAATGATTACTTACTAAGCAGTATTTTTATGGTAGAAGATAATAACATTATTGCCTAAGGTTCCTTTGGAAGCTTAACCATTTTTCTAAGAGATACACGCATCTGAGTTTCAAAAAGGACTCGTAACAGCACTGGTGGCTTCCAGGTGTTTGTCAAAAGAACCACGGTCTATTTGTTTTATGTGCTTTATAAAATATCAGGCCTCTTTAAAAACGAGTCTTTACAAAACGAAGTTCATAAGATGGTTGATAAAGTAGTCTTTTCCATCTCTTTTTTGGATAGTACTTCAAACAATGCGAATACAAACCTCACTCACTCACATATGTTACAGGCCTCAGCGCTCTGGCATGTGGTAGCTTTGTCCTCAACCCCCTTTTTTTTGGCCTGTCAGCTGTGGGAAACAGTTTTCTACCAATTACTGTCACAATATGAATAAATTCAAAACTGAAAATATAAGCACTGAATATTTTCAGTAAACTTATCCTAAACTACATTAAAATAGGGCTTTAGGATTTAGGCAAGGAGTTAGTAATAAGGAAGAAGTATTACATTTTACTTCATCTTCTACAAATAAAAACACAAGTAAAACATACAGAGAAATGGGCAGATGACAACCATCATATGATATGGGAAAAAAAGCCACAGCAACGTAGAGAACATAACTTAGGGAACACGACCACAAACAAAAGTGGAGCTACCGGCTCCCTCCCGTTTTAGTTTCAGAATGATAATTGTGTTAATTATGATTTAATGACAGGTAATATATGAAGGATTACGTAGCACCCCCTTTGTCTAACGCCAGTCGCTGCCACTGCACATGGCTCCACACTAACCCAGCATGCAGGCAGCTGATCATTTACATCACTTTGCTTCAAGAAGAGTTAGGGAAACTAGGAATGTTTTCAGCAATCACTTTGATCCTCCAAATAAAGAGAAATGCAGCTGCAGCTTATCCAAATTTCCCTTTGGGTGAAGGGCAGACAGTAAAAGGTCTGTGTGTGCAGACCCAACAGAGACAGAGCTGGAGTTGCCTAAACACACAAAACCCCAATGATCTGGGTTAACCTTTTTTGTTCAGAACACTGCCGTTTTTTGTCATTAAGAAAAAAAAAATGTTTCATTTTGTTAGATAGGGAACACAGGGTCTCTCACGTCCTAGGGAAGTGAACTGCCACTGAGCCAGACTCCTAGCCCTTTTTAATTTTAAATTTTCTAGACTGACCTTGAACCCTTAATGCCCCAGCATGCTGCTCTGGCTTTTTAATACCCTCTCTTCCCATCTCAAGGGGAGCTGGAGCTCAAACCCAGGGATTCGTACTTTCTGGAAAGCTAGAACAGGATGAATGTGTGAAAATAAGCAAGGAAAATAAGCAAGGCACGACACACAAACACTGAGAGGCCATGCTCTCTCAAACTCATTTTCAGGGTAGGCATATAAGCCACCCACTCTGCACCTACTTCTCACATGTGAAGACTTTTCTCACTTGTCTTTCCAATATTTTATTCTTGATGGTTGACGGTTATAACTTAACAAACTCTTATAAAGCTGGAAAATGTGTTCTGAAAATCATAACTTCAAACACAAACTGCCATCCCACTGTCTGTCTGTCTCTCCTGTCTGTTCCCTCTTGTCACCCATATGCAATCCGTCATCCAGTTGTTCTGGCATTTCTTTCCCAATGTCCTCCCAGTCATCATTTTTACAACTCACCCACTCCCCTTCATGTCAGCTGAGCAAGGTGTGCCTGTATCACTGGACTACCAACCGCGGCTTAAAGAGCATCTCCTTAAATTACTACTTAAATAACGACTCAAATGCTTTCCAATAACTGTAGCCTTTCCCAAAATATATTGTATAGAATATAAGTTTTACAAGATTTTAACCTGTTTCAAAACAGGGGAAAGTAGGGTAGATTCTTTTTCCAAGTGCTTAACAGAAAAAGTAGTTTATTCTCTTTCTTTCTTTCTCTTTTTTCCCCTCCATCCCTCCCTTCTTTCTTTTTATTTCAAGACAGGGTTTCTCTGTGAAGCCCTGGCTGTCCTGGAACTCACTCTGTAGAGCAGACTGGCCTTACACTCACAGAGATCCTCCTGCCTTGGCCTCCTGAGTGCTGGGATTAGAGGCATGTACTACCACGCCTGGCTGAAAAAGTAGTTTCTTCTCAGTCAACTTTCACTGTGTGTATCATGGTGGGGAATTATCAATTCACAAATTGATTTCACTGAAGAGTCCTTCCACCCCAGGATACCCTGTGAGCTGTTGCAGAACACCAGGACAGTTTGCTCCTTATGGCTCTCTGTGGGCTAATCCTAAACTACGTTTGTTCTTACCTCAAATTCTGTGAATTTACATGAATGGCCACCTTTTACTCTGATGCACAGAAGTCCATGCAATTATACACACTGTCATTTCCAACTCTGTCCCAATTCCTCTCTCTAAATCTGTCAATCTATGATAGGCAAATGCAAATTCCACTTCTTCCCCAGGATGCATTTTGCATTACCACCACCACCACACACACTTGTACTTCATCTAATTCTTCATGAGGCAGGCAAAGTCTACTTTGACACAAGCTGTTGGAAACTTTCCTTTGGATTTAATTTAAAAAGGAGGACTCCCAAGGGAAGAGGCATAAGTTTTGAACCAGCCCCTATAGTTATTAACAGCTTTGCAATCAACATGGCCTTGAAAATATTTGCTTCCCTTCCAGATCCAGCTGGCCCTGCCCCCAAAGGTGACACGGATGGATTGCATCAACAGGCAGTCTTACACTCTGGGTCTAGTGGAATTCAAGTAATGGGGAATATCAACAGGAAATTGAGGGAAAGGAGGGAATTTGTTAAGAGAATTGATTGTGTTTGTCCTCTCTTATAATCTTATATCTCTTATATGGTTAAATGGCCTGTCACTCTTGGCCCAAGGCCATACCCTTGCCAGGTCCCAGAAATAAGTTCTCCATCAAGTAAGAGCATAATCTCTGTCAATCAGAGCTTAGTCAGTCACCTTCCCTTTGCTCCAGAGCAGGGCTCTTAAGCTTTTTCTACATGTGACCCATTTTGGAATGAGAAATTTTTACAGGAATTTGTTTATATAGGTATATAAGTGTATAGAAATAAAACTTCTACTGGTAATAAATCATAAAAAATTTATTTTGAGACAATTCCTTGGTATATTTATAATCTCACCATTTATGAAAGATGAAAGGAAATGTGCATACTAATGAGATAGACTGGCTTCTATGCTTTTATGTGATAAATTTTGGATGAAAAATTGATACTGTCAGATGTTCAGAATATTCAGTGTTTTTCAGGGTTGACTGATATTTTGATTTATAATCAACAATGCTGAGAAGTCTGCCTCACCTAAACACATAGCACACAATGGCATTCCAGAAACTTGGAAATTCTGTCCTAACCTCAAACTAAAATTTGTTTAATGATTTCTTTTAAATGAAACAAGTCAGCAACTCAAAGAGCAAGTTTAAAGTCAAACATTTTAACACAATATAAGCCAAAGTTATACTAACTTCACACTTATATGTTGAGGAATAACAGTAGGAAAATGTTACAAATTTTGTTTTTCCATACTTAAACCATTACACTTCTGTAATAGGAGACAACTTTGTATGTACAGTAAAGTAATACATTACAGAGCACACAGTAGTCTCAGTAGTGAGTATATCAGGGAGTGCTCTTCATTTCTAAGTACGGAATGCATGTGTGTTCAGAACCAAGGCTACAGTGAAGGCACAGATACCACACTGGCTAGTGCTGTTGGATTTACTATGTACTCAGTTTGAATTAATCTTTTGTCATGTATTCAGAAAAGTTTACTATTGCCATATTTTGTTATGAATCCCAAATCCAGTTACCCCATTAGATTGCAACTACTTAAAAAGCTCCCCTCAGAATCCTGCTGCTAATGTAACTTCCATGCTCTCCCAGGTTCTTGCTGAATAAAGAAAGGCAGAAGCCCAGATGCACTGGTGCTAGAACAGGAAGCAAGCTGAAGGCTTATGGCAAAGGAAACATTCCAACATGATGATTCTAAAAGAGGCTGGTTGAGACCGGGACAGGATTCCAATTATTCTTTCAGTCTGAAAAAGAATATACTTTCATCTGGATGCAACCAACAGGTTGTCCAAAGCAAACCAGCTTTTCCTCTTGCCTGACCTCTGGTCAGTGGTGCACATTCCACACCAGAGAAGACACTCGCAGCACACAGTGCTCTAAGCGTCAACACTGCTATTTCAAAATCAACCCAGAGCACAGGCCTAGAATAGGCCTGCGACTTCAGTCAGAAAGGAGATTAGGAATTTGGCAGCAATGTGACAAATATAACTACGTCCTGATCATAGTAATGCGCACCTAAGACAAATGCTTTCTTTAAATCCAAGGGGCAGTAGTGTCCCCTGAAAAGAATGCATTAAGGTTTCGGGCAAAGCTTCAGAATGTAGTGGACTGTTGCTTATCTGTACTGACAAAGAAACCAATATGATTGGCAGTCAAAAGTTTTAAACATTTGCTGCATTTTATTTTTAAAGCTTTTCCTTTGAGCTGTTTTAGTTTCACAGACAAATAGAAAGCGGGATATAGAAATCTCCTCTATTTCAACTCATCCCTATACATGCACACCATTACTGACACACCCTCCCCAAGAAATAGTTAACTTTCAAAGCAAAAATTTACCTAACAGTTTTCTTCCATGGGTCAGGCTTTGTATTATTTAGTTGTTAAGGTCAGCGTGGGGGAAAAACCACCCATATTTATAATAACATCATTGGAAATGGCTGTATAGTTTATACAGGCACAATAGTTTCATATGGCATGCACACTGCCTGCTTAGAATACTTACACACGGAGCATGGGAGAGATAAGATGACAGATGTGTTTATAAAAGAAAACGTACCAGGTAATGAACCAAACGGAATGTCCAATGCTGGCGAAGCTATGAAGAGGAGCACACTCATGTCTAATGCTGGGGAGAAGTGAATTGCCAAGGCCCTACCCCAAACCATTCTAGCAATATTTACTATTAATGATTGTATATATCTTGCGCCACAGCAATATCACATTTGGGAATTTTTCTTAAAAAGTAAAATCACGTGTAGGAGAAAATATTTTATTGGATGCTTATGAAGCAATTTTAATAGTGACAAAATCCTTTAAATGACTCAAATGACCATTGATGCATTAATCAAAAGAGAAATGATAGAACATCACACTATAAAAATAAATGTTGAGGTTCATGAGGTGCCACCCCAGAGTGGGCCTGCCAGCAGTTACTGGCTGCTGAGGCAGGTGGTGGTGGTATCATTTTCTTCAGTGGTTAGCCACTGATAAATTGCTGATGCTCCTGTAAATAACTCCACCCATGCTCGTGTGAGCAGCTACGAGGGTTATGAACTCAGAAAGACTTGAAAGGAAAAGAGAGACTTGGCAGGAAGAATGGTCTCAGCTGGAGAGGAAGGAGACGAGAGATGGGAAGCATTGGGGAGAATGCTAAAATTCACTACACGCGAGCATGAAATTGTCAAAGAATAAAAACAAAAACATGCAGCTTAAAAGAACAATTTAGTGGAATGTCTTCTTAGTTTGCTGCAGAATAAGAGACAAGTGACAGGAAAGGTAAGTAGAAGAACTGTGGTTTGTGCAAAATGAACACTTCTCCAAATCTTATTTCTGTGTATTTATGTATCAATATACAAATAGCTTGGCAGTCATCGGGGCTGCAGAAGCAGTGCAGAAACAGAGCTGCCAAGAGGTGAGGTTCAGAGGAGAGAAATCACTCCCAGAAAGTGAGATCAGAGAGCAGTGTCTGTGCTACGAACTAAAGTGGGACTCATCACTGTACTTCAGGAACTCCCCCTCTAGGTAGCACATTCATGCTCTTCCCACACTAGGTCCTTGGCTTCCTTTCCAGTTGCTCCTAGTCCTACTCAACACAGTAGTGTGTCTTCACTTATCTGTATTCCTTTTTCACTAAAATGCAAAGTCCATGAATGAAAGTCTGCGCTGTCACTGATGTAGCAGTATCTAAAATAGTCTCTGCTACACAGACACTGGTCAGTAAACGCTTGCTATATAAATAATGAATGAGTTACAATTCATTTACAAAAAGGAAAAGTAGACATAGACAGAGGCGGCAAGTCAAAACAGTAAATAACATTTCTAAATGGATAATGGAAGAGGAGAAGAAGAGGAGGAAGAAGAAGAAGAGGAAGAGGAAGAAGGAGAACAACGACGGCAACAAGAAGCAGCAGCGCCGGCTGCTCTCCAGAGATCCAGGTTAGGTTCCCAACACCCACCTGGCAACTTGTAACGTAACTCAAGATCCAGGGACTCAGATGCCCTCTTCTGGCCTTCACAGGCACTGCAATGGATGTGGTGCCATAGGCATGCAAGCAAACAAAATATGCATAGATATAAAACCTAAATCAATAAACCTTAAAAAGAGATAAAAATATATTTAGCTAAAGGTTTGGCCATTAGCACGTGGTGAAGAAGACAACAGGCCGTGATACTGAAAAAGAAGTCAATTCACAGCCTCCCAGCCAAATACACAGTTCACATCATCTGACCCCAAAGAGCTTATGACACCTAAAGCAAATTCTGAGCTGGGGGGGGGGGGCTAATGTGACTTCAGAGCACAGCCATCAGAAATACTGTTATTTTCAAACTAGAATAGTTGAGACTCCCAAATATGACCATACAACAGAACAACTGAAATCATTTTCTATGTTCTGATATTCATAATCTAGTATGCTAATAAACTCTAATAATTACATATATCTTTCTAGACAGTCTTATAGATTTAGGCCACATTGTTATTTAAACATAATTCTCTTCTCAGTATGGCACTACTTTTTACTTATAGTTGTATAAATTCCAATTTTCTAGAAAAGCTATCAGAGGGCATGTCCACACAAAGAACTCTGAAGGAACAATGAGCCAATCCCAGATCCTACAGTTCTCCTACAGCCCACAGTATTCTTCAATTGTGTAAAATATGAATTCACTACAAAAAAGCATTAAATACAAAAAATGAGGAAGAGGAAGCCTATTTTGCTTTTAAAAGGCACTTTAAATGAGATAAGACTTTCAGAATAATTGATTTATCCATGCTTGCATTTGATATCTAAGTATGTATTTATTCATCTGTAGAAAACCTAATACCTACTTAAAATCAGGTAGTTTATCTTTACTTCATAAATAAGAAAAATCAAGCAGTTCTTAAAGATACAGGACTGTACAGGGTTTTCCTAACCCCTTTCAAAATGAAAGTAAATATCACAGAGACAAAAGACAAGCTCCTTTTCTAGGGAACTGAAATAATGATTCCATGATCTTACAGTAGCCTACACTTCACCTGAGAATACCAGTTAATTATTACAAAATATTTCGGTTCTTCTGAATAAATATTCAGATCTTTTGGAGACTCATAGATAACCCCACATAAGAGCTCTGCAGCTTTAAGAACTGCCTCGTGTTTCCTGTTTAAAGACGGACTTTTAAGTATGTATTAGGTTTTCTATAGATGAACACACACATATTTAGATATCAAATGTAGACATATTTAGTTAAAATCAATTAAACTGAGGAGTTTTTCCCTACTGGCTGTCTCTATTTTTCTTTAATCCCGGTCAGTGTAAACCCTTATTACCAGTAATTTGCGGCTGCAACATTGAGGAAAAATGCTAGCCTCACGATTTTTGTCATTTCTCCCTCCTCTTTCCCTGCAGGCTTCTACTGTTGATGGCCTTTATGGAAATATAAATTCAATCAGCAGCTGCAAATTTCATGAGACGTCCATCTTCATGCTGAATTTCTAACTGAGTGTCAAAACAATCTGTGGATTTCTCCCTGATGAAACACACATTGAATTGTAAATTTCTGCAATTTCCTCATGTTTGACTTTCAGCTGCCAGCCTGGAATCAGCCTACTAGGCTGCAGCAAACAATTCTCCATTTTTACTTCTTCACTCCATTTTAAGAGTTAAAATGTACAAGGAGCATGAAGTCCCCCTTCCCCAGTGTTGAACAATTAAATTAAATTAAATTACAAGAAAACAAGGCAACACCCCCCACACCACAGATACACTTGATATGTTTTATTAAAAAACTGTTGCCTAAAAGACGTACGTATTCTATACGGTCATCGTACTCATTTACACTAGCTCGTAAGTGAATAATGAGACAAGCTTTGGTAAAATTAGTATTTTCTATATATGATATCAACTGAGTCCATAACTGAAAAGCAGTCACAAAGTAATGACTAGTAACTACAAGTTTAATGAGATATATTGTTGTTAAATATTTCCAAAAGAAAAATATTAAAGCAAAAAAAATTAATACAGCCAGACTGGGCATTCTTCTAATATGTAATTACAACTGGGTTTATTTTTCACCAGAGACTCATTTTCAACAAATAACGACCAGAACTGCTGTTAAGTAACACACTATTACAGAACCTATGTTGTTCTACAACTAAATAAGCAAAATGTCAAGAGCTCTCATGAGCTGTCTTAATAAGCCATCACGCTTTGTTTAAGGGCACCCGCTACTTATAAAGAGTTTTCATAGTTACAAAATATGTCACAGGCTTATTTAAAATTTCACCAAGCCACTGTGGTTCTAGAGTAACAAATGAAGCAACAGCTCTTCGGTCATTTATGTCACAAACATTTACTGAGTATTCCATGTGTGCCAGGTAATGCTTACTAGCCATGAGGACACAGAGAGATGGGGAACCCCGTGGGGCCCTCAGAGACAGCCGCCTAATCGAGAGAACAGCGAACACAACACTCAAGCATGGTGCTGCAAGTGCTACAAAGTAGGACAGACAGAAGAACCTGGAGAGGGACAACCGTCAGTGAGCAGTGAGGACACTGCCAGAGACAAGGCAGAAGGGAGAAAGGCGAGCTCCAGGCGGAGCAGAGGATGCAGTTCAGCCCCATAGCAGGCAATCGCTGTGACTATAGAAAGCTTTTAGAGTCCGGAGATGGCAAACAGCTGATGTTTGAGGGGCCATGCTAGGTAGGCTTGTGGATTAAAATATTTATTGAAACATTTACTTTTGAAATAATAAAACATTTATTGAAACATCTGGGATGCGAGGCAGTGGGAGGGATTTTAAGCACGAATATAAAAATAACATATTGCTCAAAATCATAAAAGCAAAAGCTATAGTAAAATGGTAAAGAACATAAATTCCTAGAGCCCAGACTTGATTCAAATCCAGTTCTGCCAGGACAATCACATAATTGAGGCAGGTTTCTTTCTCTGTGTCAATTAGCATGTGAGTAAGACAGTAACAACATGACACACTCCAGATCTATTAGTAAAAGAACTATATATCTTATATCTAGGGTAGAGGGCTAACTCTCCAGCAAAAAGGTATATTTTCACTTAGAGAACATTTACTGGATATTCACTGCATACCATATAAATACCTCCCAAAAGTTTGCAAACAGAAAACTAGAAGAAAACTTTAAATGACCACAAGATATTAATACACAGAATCAACCAATGTTCTTAAAATACAAGGGACTATACAAGTCAATGAAATCTCATCAATATTTTTAAAATATATGTAATTTTTGCAACAAAAACTGCCCATACTAATGGTGGGGTTGGAATGGTGCTCTATAGAATACCTCAAAATAGCGCGCTGTCATAAAATTGGGCTTGAATTGGGACTGTGGCAATCACCGAGTTTCAAACCCAACTGCAGGCCCTGAGGGCATAGAATGGCAGTAGTCTCTTGCCAGAGAGAAAATATACTGTTAGCTGATGAGGGGTGGAGGGGGACACACGGAGAGCGTGTATAATGTTCGTGGTATCAGAGAGCTGTGCGTCTCAGAAAATCTACCACAAGATCCTGGGTGCTTGAACTGGTGCAAAGCAGACAGTGTGGAAGGAGGGGGAGGTGGGAGCCACAGGAAAAAATTTAAAGTTTAGAGAAATATCACAGGTATGTAAGGGTTTCAGATTTACTCGGTTGGACAGTGTGAAAGATAAACTTGAAAGCAACAAAATCTTGCTAGACCTTTGAAATTATTTTAGGATCCAAACAACATAGAAGTAAATAGTGCTATCTATAGAGATACCCACCACGTAAGATTTCTACAGAAATAATCCCAATTAAAAATGATTATAAAAAAAGAAAGAAAATGACTACAGCTTGACAAGCCCACCATGAAGGAAAACTTCGGGGGGTATAATTAGACGATGGCACTATGATGGTGCTGTTTCTGGCTTAGCATGGTTGGCTACGATCTCTTGACTTTCTAATTGTGTGAAAGGGTATCTATACCATCATTCTGTTTTTATGTAACAGAATATATATAATCATAATTCTGTATATAACACAGCACATGAGATAATCACCACCTTATTTAAAATTAGGCTCTGGGTTCAATTCACCCAACTCTAGGGCACACATACATGTTCTAAATACAGTTATGGTAGCCCAGATAGCAATGATGCCCAGGTAAATTAAATGCATGTTTAACTTAAGCTACTTTCAATTTGCAATAGGTTTAGGAGGATAGAACCACAGGGCAAAACAAGGTGCATCTGCAATCTAAAAGTAACTAAAACAGTGAGTGTTTAGAGTGAATTTTAAAAGGTAAGAGAAAAACCAAAAGAAAAATAGTTTTTAAAGACCCCAGAAGAAGTACAGTGAATAATCATCAAAGGAAAGCTAGTCTGATAAAGAACACAGAAGCAAGCAGGCTGAGGGAGGCCAGTTAAGTCTCAGTGGAGGACAGCTACACAAAGGCGATGATTGCAGTTTGAATCCCAAGCATCCATGTAAAAGCCAGACAGGCTGCACACGCCTGTAACCTCAGCACTGGAAGATAGACTCAGCCCAGCACCTAACCTTAACAGTCAGCTTCTAGTTTAGCAAGAGACTATGTCTCAAGACAGTCAGGCAGAGAGGGGTAGCAGAAGACACAGGATGCTATCTTAGTCTGGTCTCCTCACACACACACAGGCATGTTGATCAGGTGCACCACATACAAACAATACAGGCCACGCATGAACGTGCACACACAGGCATGTGCATCAGGTGCATCACATGTGAACAATACAGGCCACGCAGGGATGTGTGCACACACACAGGCATGTGCATCAGGTGCACTACACCCATGCACTACATACAGGCCACACATGAACGAGCACACACAGGCATGTGCATCAGGTATACCACACACAGGCCACACATACAGAATAAATTATGAGGAAATATGCTAGTGAACATATTGGAAGACTAGTCAAATGATATTAGTAATAACAGTAAAACTTGGAAGGTATAAATTATTATTTGCAGGAAATACATACTCCAAAGTCTTTATATCAGAAAACAAACAGGATGAAGACTGATGACCTGAGTCTTTGAAGAAAATAAAAAAAATAGTGAACAAAGAAATAAAGAAAGTAGAATATATAAAATAGAAGTAGAATTAACATGGAATGAAACAAAATAAATACCAAAACAAAAATCTGGTTCTTTGAAAATAGACAAATTTATTATTAACTTTTAAGAAGAAAAATACAAGTAAACAATGCTAGGAATTTACAAATATGTGAAAAAGCAGATAAGAATACTATATTTTTATTCATGTAGACTTTAAATTTTAAAACAATTACAAAAACATGTACTTTTAAAAAATACATGTAAGTGTTTTGTCTAAATGCACATGAATGCAGTGCCTGCCCAGGCCAGAAGTGAGCATCAGTTTCTCCTGGAACTAGAATTATAGACGAGCTGTGAGCCACCAGAAGGGTGTTTAAAACTGGACCCAAGATCAGTACGAGCAGTTAGTGCTTAGAATAGCTGAGCCATTACATACTTGAATTCTTAACAGTTTAAGCATTATTATTAGCCCCTAAAATATGTGAATTATTAAAAATCATTAAATTGGGAATAGCAAATAGAACTTGCAATTAAAGAAGTTGGGCTATCATTATGAAAAAAACTTCCTATGAACAATAGATTTTAGTGCAAAATTTCTATGAAGCTCTTATTTAGATTATGAATTTGTATAGATAGGATTCTCAAGCCTAGTTCTTATCTAACATGCTTAGCTCCTGCTAAAATACACTATCAATTCACTGGCAGGAATATGTGTTATCTGAAATAATCTTATTAGGACATTAATCAGCTTCTGGAGAACCTACCCTATTGCAGGCTGTCTCACATCTACCACTAGAGAAAGGACTTATTAAAAGGCTGGAAGTAGAGAAAGAAAGAAACTTATGAGGCAAATGTTGAGTCCCTAAAGGGGACTAAACATCACATATATATCAATAGTGCAGTCAGACGTATAGGTTATACATGCAGAGGCAACTAGCCAATCCTTAAACACATCCTTTCTTTTCTTTTGATTTTCTGAGACAGGGTTTCTCTGTGTAGCCCTGGCTGTGCTGGAACTTATTCTGTAGACCACGCTGACCTCAAACTCAGAGGTCTGCCTGTCTCTGCCTCCCAAGTGCTGGGATTAAAGGTGTGTACTATTGTCACCACCTAGCAGAAAAGAAACACATCTTAAATCCAACACCACTCTGTACCTTTCCAGTATAACACTGGTCCCTAAACCAGACTTTCTTACTATAATAGTGATTCAGGAACCAGGCTCATACCTAAATATAAACTCCAACCATACCAGGTAACAGCTGCTGACTCAACTAGTGAGGAAACAAAGGATTTTGTTTCCTGGGATCTTCAGGCTTTAGCGAGAGAACGGTTCCAGAGACTCCATCATCAGAACAGGGAGTCACCGCCCAGCACTTACTTCCCCCTTCAGAAATACACCACATGAGACAGAACACTCCAGTGAAGTAGACACAAAACCGGCCAGAAGAGAGAACACCTTGTGATTTCTCCTGACAGCCTGGAGCTTCCCCACAACACAGGTGTGTATAATCAGCTTTCATGAAACTTGGCTGCCACCTACCAGCACTGCCATTATTACAGTGTCACAATGAACACAACCATAGCCATCATCCAGGCTTCCCTGGGACCAGCCACATTTCCCATAGTACACAGATCTTACACAGTTGCAACCTTTTGCTTTTCTGACCTCTATCTAGATAGATTACTATTTTAATTCCCTTTGTATAGAAAAAGTGGTTTTACATTACAAAAGGTGAATCATCTCTCCTTTGTAGAAATATTTTTTAAAAATCAGCTAATCATACATACAATAAAGATACCCATAATTATTACTACATTTTAACCCCTTTCCCTTCAGATTTTAAACTATCCTTTAGTAGTAAGTAATTTATAGTAATATAATATCATTTGCTTACTAAATATGGAAAAATTTCTGAGTACTGGGAAAACAGAGAAATATTTAGATACATGTTTCCATGACTCTCATCTTAAATATAGAAACAGAAAAAAAACTGGATTTATATTTAGTAACAGCTAAAAATAATTAAAAATAGCAAGTCAGATATATATATTACCATCCAGTCAGAACATATTTAATTCTACCAGCAGACATGACACACTTTCACAAAGTTAGTGAGAGTTGGGCCTTATGCATATCTGCTTCAAAGCAAAGTTTGACTCCGGAGTCAGCCACCCCCATGACGATGATTCTTTTGCTTCAATTTGGGTCTCAAAAGGTAATGAACAAGACCTGTGAAGCAAGACCTGTACTCCACTTACTGCTTGTTACACGAATAAATATAAAGCAAAAGCAAAAGATGTTCTTCTCAACCATAGATGGCATTACTCCAAAATCCTAAGCATTATTTAAAAATCCAAGACTGAGGTCTGTGGCGGAGGTCTGTGATATGGGTACTTAGCAACAACGAGTTTCCCAGCACTGGAAACTTGTACAGCAACACTTCAGCTCTGAATGTGCGTTTTACCCCCCACTCACTCGTCTTTACTGACTCCTGACACTACAAAAGGAAATGATAAACGCAGGAGCAAACGGGACCAAAGCGTATTCCGCCTGGCTTCCCAGTGATACACCGTCAGTTTAATGCAGCTTCCAGACGACATGCAATGTCATGGGATGCTGGGATAAAAACACGCTTTATTCAACAGCTCTAAACATCCAGGCAGCTGTCCAATAGAAAAGAATAATTAGCTAGAAATAAATCCATTGGCTTTAATATAATTCAAGTATGGAAGGCACAAAGCTTTAAATCAATGTATCAACAAAGGAAAATCTTAAATACCTTATTTTAGGAGTTGAAAGAAATTATTATAAAGGGAAATTTTTCTTTTTATGTACCTTTGAACAAAAGACATTAAACAAAATTAAAATCCAAAGGAAACTGTGGTGCATACATAAATTAAGTGCCTGGAAAAAAATCTAATTAAGCTTGAAGGTTCCAAACGAACAAAGCCGCACTAACATGCTCTTATGTATCAGCTATTTACTGGGGCGATTAAAAATTTTAAAACTACTCTGACAATTTCAGCTATTCTCTCAACTTCTGTGTTTAGATGTTTGCGACATCAACAGTTTGCCTTTGAGTGACTTACCAATCCCCCAGTTTGAAGATCTTTATCTGTCAAACTAGGCAAATTGAAGACGCCTCTAGTGATGGCTCCACTAGCTACAGAACTGTCCTTAACAGGGTTCCAGCAGGATTAAAACCGAGGAAAGCAAAATGTCAGCACAATTTCCCAAATGCTTAAATGGCAATGTGAATATTTCAGATTATAGGAGAAATTATTACACAAGAAAGATGTGTAACTTAGTTTACAATTTTTTCAGTCAGTACCCCTCCCTTTGTAAAATGGTTTATATTTTTTTCTGAAAGCTAAAATACTTATTCTATGTTAAAAAGCCTTAAAGTTCTATTAAGTACAAATTATAAATTAAAACTGTACGTAATTAAAATGGTTTCTCTAAGAAGAGTAACAGACGCAAATTAAGTTTATAGCATACTAAGATTATTAATACATGTTATCCTTATTACTATTGTCATTGTTATTGTCTATATCCTTGTCTTCGTACTAAGTGGAATTCTGGAAATCATAAACAGCTTAATTATATCCTAGAAGAAAATCATAAGCCCTAGACTGAAAGAAAGAAAAAATCTGAATAAATTTTAACTGTGACTTTGCACATGCATATTAATTTCATTTCAGCTAGAGTAAGCCAGTGACTTAGACAATAGCCATATGTACATTATCTCTCTGTTGGGAAGGACAGCAAAATCCCCTGAATCCTCAGCCATGTAGAACATGTGGGGCTTGAGAGTTCTGCAGAATATCACAATGCACACACTGAGTAGGCAGCTGGACAAAGTGGTATGAAACTCAAGTGAGAGCGCTGGGGGTAAGACAAGGTTTGGAAATCAGCATGTATAGTAACCTAAGCTATAGGAATGGGTGCATTTAAGAAAGAATTCTGGGGGGAACAGAAGAATGAAAGACCTGCCAGATAAGCAGGAATACTCTTAGAAACCTGAAAGAACAGTCAGAATGGTAAAATGACACCCAGAAAGGGATACTGTGGCTAAAGTTTTAAAGAAGTTAGTCACGTGACAAAATGAAGAGCCTCCAGAGAGTTAAGCAAACAGGATACCCTCAGTAATCTTACCCAAGCAGTTTGAGTTGCTAATGAAGTAGACACAAAACTGCAGGGGTAGGTAAGAAAACTGAGATCAGAGATACAGGTCTATCATCTATTATATTGGATAGAGAAGAAGCACGCTGAGCATTTTTTCAATGTGCAAGTGTTGAGCAAGGACATACTGATATCCTACACATTGTGGAGAAACACTGATAAGCACAATGGTCCCCACAGCATCTATATCCTGCTAGGAAGGCCAAACAGAGCAGTAGATGATTTCTAAGTACAAACAATAGAAATCTTGGTTTGATTTTTTTTTTAAAGAAAATATTGGTTAGTTCACAGCATTGTACAAGGCTTGAAGAACCCTATGTAACGAAAAGAGAACTACCAAAAATGCCAAGAACTAGTCTAATAAAATATTATTTGGTCAGCAAGATGACTCAGTGGGTAGAGGCACTTGCCAACAAGCCTGGCATCCTGAGTTCAACCCCCACTACTACACGGCTTAGGGAGAGAACCAGCTCCTGCAAGTTGCCGCCTACCTCCACATACATACCATGGCATCTGTGTGCGCTCATCCTAAATAAACCAACATAGTAACAACAAAGCCATAACTGCAGTCATGAAGCATTAGATGTGACAGTTTGCCCCTCTTAACCTGCTGGCACTATATGGATGATGCCTCCATCCTTTAGTATTCTGCTGCCCTCCCCTCAGTTACTGCCCAACTGTACCCACTGCCAGGAAGGTTTTCTGCTTCTGTATAATTTTTATCACTAATTCATGAATTCAAAAGTGGGGCAGACATTTCTTATTGGCAGATCCTAGACTATATGTTCGCATTCTGCCTACAAGGCAAGCTGGGTGTGTGTGAGTATAGATCCTTTACTACAGGAAGGCAGGCTCTACTTTGGTAAGACATAAGGTACAGGAATACAAACAGGAAAAGGCTCACACAAAGAACTGCTATGCCACGAAGAAAGTAGGAATTCTCATTAACGGTAGGGAGACAGCTTACTTTTCTCTCTCATAAAAAAATGGTGGAAGACAAGAGTCTGGGCCTTAAATGATAGCATAATGGCTATCTAAAGGGCTTCTTATTCCTTCTCTGTGGATTCTCTGTGCTCTCTCAGCCTGCGGTGAGTAAGAAGGCAGCTGAAGCAGTCACGTTGCTCTAGCCCAAGAGACAGAAGGGACAAAGAGTATGGCTTTTCCCATTAGATACATGGAAAGGTCGTGCACTATGTGGCACAGTGCCAGCTAAAACCGAGAAAGAAAAGATGGCTGCATAATGGGAAGCAAACTGCAGCATCAAGCATGGCTCACAGGGGAAGGCAAGTGCCACATCAATAAGATACACGATGGCAATGGGAAGTGGTGCTATAAGCCCAAACAATCCTATGCAATGGCAAAGTGTAGATCTCCAAGGGGAAAAAGAGGTGTTTAAATGACCAGCAAAGGATTGGTGGTTAACAAGACAGGGGGCTGAAGGTAAGAGAGAGGAGGGCAGTAAGAGGTAAGGAACCAGAGTGCAAAGGCCTGATGTAATAAGAGTTGAAGAATCGGGGCTGGAGAGATGGCTCAGAGGTTAAGAGCATTGCCTGCTCTTCCAAAGGTCCTGAGTTCAATTCCCAGCAACCACATGGTGGCTCACAACCATCTGTAATGGGGTCTGGTGCCCTCTTCTGGCCTGCAGGCATACACACAGACAGAATATTGTATACATAATGAATAAATAAATATTTAAAAATAAATAAACAAAAGAATAAATAATGAAAAGAAACCTGAAAACATCAGTATAAACTCTGAACAAAACATAGGGAGTAACTATATGCCAGGATGACAACAGACTCAGACTGGCAGCAATGGCCAGGTTAAGATTGTATAGTGCCCCTAGAAGCAAGACTACACAAAACACAAATGGCAGGAACAGGAAATCACAACAGATGGCAAAGTCGGGAAGATAAAAAAGGAAAAACTGATGAGTGAAATGAGGAAGGCATTTCATAAAAAGCATTGATCCTATATCACTTCTCAGGCCCTAGTCCATGTCATTGTCCTAGAGAGTTTAGTACGCTCTGTCACAATGGATAAGGTAACGGTGGGAAACCCATAAGCCTTGGAATGCACAAGCCTATCACATCCTGGCTACCTGACCATCCAGGGCATGCTTTACACGGCTGCTGAAAACAAAGGTGGTGGTAATAACACTGATGAATATCTATGAATCACTGCTCCAAACCCAGCTCTTCATATATTCATCTGCTAGTCATAATTCTCCAAGAATAATGGAACTGAAGCTAATAAGCAAATTCAAACACTTTAAAACCTTGAAAGGATGATTTGAATAACAAGAGCAAAAGTAAGAATGGATTGTTTTAAAATTCCATATAATTTTTAGGTATTACACACAGAACTTTGCTATCCACATGTACATGTTTGTCAATCAATCTTTTTTAATTTAAAAAATTTAAGAATATTTTAATTTTAAAGCAATTTTAATATTTTATGTGTATGGGTGTTTCATCTGAATATATCTCTATGCAGATGCATAGACCTCCCTCTATGCAGTGACCAGAAGAGGGAGCTGGATCTGCTGGAAGTGTAGTTACACACAGATGGTTATGAGTTGCCATGTGGGTACTGTGTATTGAAACTGGGTCCTATCTAAGAGTAGACAGTGCTCTTAACCACTGAGCTCTTTCTCCAACCCGTCAATGTTTTTTAAGACTACTCTTAGTAATTATCAAGGCTTGAGAGACACTATTATGAGTTTCTTAAGCACTAAATACTGATTGATAGCTTTTTACAAATCTAGAGATATAGCATTATTGAATATTTCTGGTAAGTCATATGACCACTGAATTTAAATAGAGAAAAATCAAGTTTCTTTTGATATTAACTAAGAAGACAGTAATACATTCTAGTACATTCATTAGACCCATTTATAGGAATGATAAGCTATGTATTAATATGACTTCTGTCTTAGTTAGGGTTTCTATTGCTGTGAAGAGGCACCATGACCACAGCACCTCTTATAAAGGAAAACATTTAGTTGGGTGGCTCACATTCTCAGTGGTTGAGTGCATTATCATCATGGTGGGACATGGTGGTGTGCAGATAGACATGGTCCTGAAGAAGTGGAGAGTCCTAACATTTTGACTCACAGGTAACAGGAAGTAGTCTGCGACACTGGGAGTAGCTTGAGCATATATGAGACGTTAAGCCTGCCCACATAGTGACACATTTCCTCCAACAAGGCCACACCCACTCTAACAAAGCCACATCTTCTAATAGTGCCATTCCCTTTGGGAACCATTTTCTTTCAGACTATTAAAACTTCTAACTTAAATATAAGTGTAATTTTTGTTTTAAAATGTAGCCAGGTGTATGGTACATGTTTACAATCCCAGCACACAGAAGACAGGGGCATGAAAAATGTGAGTTTGAGGCCAGCCTGGGCCACACAGAAAAACCCTATCTCAAAAGTAAATAAACAAATCTTATCATAGTGAAAGTATATTATGTAGCCATATAGGATCTAGCTTGTCAGTGTCTATTGAGGAAGCCTTGGGCCTAGCCTAGACTATTTTGCATTCAGTACCCGGGATAAGTCACTATCTCAGAAAAGCTTTAACATCTTAGGGGTAAGTCTTTGATGGGAGAAGCTCCCTCTGTTATCACTGCCCCTATACAGTCTCCTCAGGCCTAACACTATTCACCTAATAGGTCCAGTTATTAGTTCAGGACTGAGCATACCAAGCTGAGTATGACCTTTAGTCTTCCTTCAAGCCACACTGGCTCTAATGGGCGAGGATACTGTCAATACAGTTTCCTAGGAAACATCAGTTTTATTTCAAATTTTCAGTTTTCCCAGTTAAGCAAAAATGTAATATGGCATAACTAATTTTCAATGTCCATTTTGAACATCCAACTTTACAAAACAAATAGGACAAAAAGGCTATTTAAAAAAAAAATCAAAAAGCCAAACAGGAAGTCAGATCATGTAACTATCCACTTAAAATGTTTCAAGAGCTTCCAAATATATTTTGAATAAAAATCAAACACTGTACTGTAACCAATGATCTCTAATTGAGAAGGAATCAGACAGTAGCTGATCATTTCATGATGGGGTAACGATTAGCCAATCGCCTCAAGTTGGAGTGTGGCCATTGGGACCCCAGGTAATGAAAACCTAGAGAACACAGGTGTGCGCTCTCTGGCTCGCTCCATGCAGCGTCCTGTGATCAGATAGGACTTCGGACTTCTCTGGTTAAGTGAGTCCTGTTTGCGTGAGTCTTCCCTCTTTTCATTTATTAAAAATACCTTTTCCTATTGAGCTGGCTTGGTTAATTACTGTGCCGTTACAATTTCATGTTACTCTCTTCTTAGTTCACTGGAGGACAGTTGTAAGCCTTCCTTCTAGGAACAGAACGTCACTCCTGTCTTTAGGCCTTTCCTCACCATTCAGTCAAGTGCAGAACCCACTCGATCCTCTCCCTATCTTGTTTCACAGATCTACAGCAGTTATATATTTCTTTATCTGACAGTCTACCACATTTTCTAAAAGGAGGGTAACCGAGCATATACCTTTTATATTTTGTTTGCCAAAGTCGAGTAACACAATAAAAGTCAAGTGTATAGTATGCATTCAATAAATGTATATGAATGAATCAGAAAATTACTGAGTGTTTGAGCTAGAATTCAAACTCAGCATCTAATCCTGGATTGCTGGCAAAGGCAGGACTGAATCTGCTTTATTTCTGTATCCTCCTCATCCGACACTGCTTTATATAAAATATACTATTATTATATACTTACCGAAGAAAGTAACATTTCAGATTCCAAGCCTTGAATTTTTAGGTACCAGAATGACAAAAGCAGTATGTGAGCACCTAAAAGGACAAACCAGTTCATACCACTCTCTTTCCACAGCTGTCTGAATCCTACCTACCGTCTTCCCATTTTAAGAAAATTCCTACTCTGATTTCAAGAGTCATGGCTTGTTTTGTTTATAAGTCTTCCCCAGAACTAGTGGAAGAAACAGAGATGACTTCAAAACTCTACAGCAACTCATTCCAATCCTTTAAACATGACCAACAGTCCCCAGAGCCCTCATCCTTCTTCCTTCCCATTCTCCTCCAGCTATATGCAACATCTTCCTTACATCGTTCCCATCCACCGCCTTCCTCCCAAACCCTCCTTCTCTTTCTCTCAACTCCTTTGTTGTTTTAGGTCATTAAGGAGAGTAGCTTAAAATGAATTTACAAAGAAAGGACTGGTATGGTAATAGACTGTACTCCTTTTACAGTACATGACTATGTCTTTAGTACCACACACCGTAAAAACCTGTTCATTCACGGGACTGAGAAGTAAGAATACGACATCAGTAATATTTTAATTACTGAATTTCTCAGATCCTATGACAGGACATTTAAATTTACTCAATCTATTAAAAATGTACAAATATTTCATGTCATTACAGAAAAAGTCTAATGCAAAGCTGGAATCCTCCAGTGGTAATGTTTCACACGCTCAAGCGTTCTCTTTATCCTTTTATAGGATATTCCAACAGGCCTCAAAATCAAGCTGCAAAAATGGTCCATATATTGAACAGCCTACAGCTGGCTATCCATTCTATCAGGCTTTTATATCATAAGAAAACATTGATTCCTTCAGTTTTAAAGCAGTACCTTTTCCATTGGGTAACACAATTTAAAATTGACATGGTTGTTACACAGAGGTACATGAAACATTAGGTAGGCAATGGGAAATCTATAAGCCAAGAGCATGGGCCAAGGGAGAATAAAGACAAACTTAGTGTGCTCAACCATGCAAATGCAGACTTCAATGTACTTCAAAGGCTGTGGTGTGAATATTATATAGGACAGCAAAGTGCTAGTCATTAATACACAAAGATCATAATTCTTTGAGAACACAAGAAGAGGTACAGGCATCAGAGGTACTTATTAAAGTATAGACATTAAAAAAATAGCTATGTCTAGGGTTCGACACAGCTGGTCCCACTATATTGGTGTTTATATTAGAAAATCGTCAGAAGAACCAACTATTTTATTCTGATCCTGTTACTCCTCCAGCAACTTAGCTCTGCACTTGGTAGACAGAACCACAGTTTATTCATTGCATCTAAAATTTCTTCATTAACTGGTTAACTTAAATTCCAATGTTAACAGTACAGGAAAGGAATCATTTCTGCTATTTCAGCAATAAAGCTATTTGGAACAATGTTTCCAAGTCTTTAAAAGTTAAAAAAGCTTTACAAGTATATTACAAAGATTTCCTTAGCTAGATTCTTTTAAAAATTACATACTAATCAATAAAGATCAGCCTGTAACTATTCCTTCCAGTTGGAGAGAATCTGGGAGTGCAAGGGAACACTACATAATACGGCAGACGTCTACTCTTAAGAACCAGAACTCTGTTTGTATTGTTCTGCTAATAGCATTTAGCTAACAAGTAGGGTTACTAATGGACAGAAAAAACTATATATAATGAAGCACTGAATAGCGGACAACAGCCATGCATGCTCTGCTGGTCTATAGCTACCGGAGAGAAGAAAGTCAGCTCCCTAATTCTTGGGCAGCTATTAAAAAAAGAAAAAAAGAAAAAGGACTCCTTTCCTGTTAAAGCTCGAGAGAATGTGAAGAGGAATGAAAGAGAAAGAAACTCAGACTGATTATGCTGTCAATTTTAGTTGTCATAATGTGCTTCAGAGATAAAACATTCCTCTGAATGGCAATTGAACAGATGGAAATTTTCATTTTTGGTTAACTGGATGGAAGAATTGGACCAGTACCTAAAATGACATTGAAAACGAAGCTCAAACCCCCTCCCACAAGAAGGAAACAGATGCATCACTCCAGATACAAAATAAATTATTGAACAGTGCATATATTATATTGGCATCATTGTATCCAACTGTACATCTGCACAGTGTTTTAGTGTCCTGGTGAGAGAACAGACATTTCTGAAAGGGAAAACAGGCGACTACTGAAGTGAGTCAGAGAAGTAAACCATTTGGGTTAAAAAAAAAAAGTCAAAGCAGCACTTTACTGAATTTGAAGTTATTCATGCTGAGAGGGAAAGGGAGCCATAAATTATACTTTTTCCAATGCCCTTGAACTTCTGCAATGATTAAACCATGACAGATTTTGAAACACAAAACCACAATTTCAGAATCTTAAATCAGAATGAATATGAAATAATATTAAGACCCTAAAGGATTAGGACCAAATGTCCTCCTTCCCTAATCCAACAGATGAGTGAGTCGGATATTGATCAAGACCATTACTGATCTTAAGTGAGGACTAGAAAGGATTCACAGAGTAGGGAAATAAAAAGCCTATGTGGTGACTAAAGTTAAGCGATCCTATGAGGATGAGCTGGAAAAGGGACATTGGCAGCACTGCTCTGGTCCTCTCCAGACCCACCCTGTTCGCTGCTGGAGCTCCCACCATCCTTCACATCCGCTCCGGCTTCCATCAGCATTTCCTCCAGGTCCTAATCCAGCTGGAGAGAACACCGGGTTTTGAGCACAAACAAAACAAGCAGGGTTTGCCATCTTGTTTCACTTTAGAGATAATCTGAGCCGGCACTGGACCAGCGATGGTCGTGTCACAAGGGGTGACATTACAGGAAGGTCTAACCAGGAGCTATAGATGATGCCTGAAATGCCAAGTCCTGAGGTTAGTGTCTAAAAGAGAAAAACACAAAGGGAAAAATGTCTCTAATATAAGACATCGTAGTGGTAACAGAAACTCTGACTTCTTTTTATTTATTAAATCATTCATCATGATGTAATAAGCTTTAATATCTAAAGAGAGAATATTTATCACACATAGCTTCCAACCAAACTATATTTAATAAGGATTCACTACCTTGAGACCAATAGTCTGTCTCCTAGACTGTCAGAATGGCACAGGTGAGAAAAATATGTTCAGTGCAATGCCACCAGATATTAATTGAAAGCAGACAGCATATGGGCACAATTACAAATCTGGAATGCTGATTCACAAGCTTCACAATGGTATTTATAAGTAGTATTTATTTTAGAAATAAAAGTTGCATGGGGAACTGCTGTGAATCCTTCTTTGCACCCTTGCAATCATTTTTAAATGCAGGCAATTGTGGAGTAGGGAAGAGCTCATTAAATACACAGGAAGACAAATACAACGAGCAAAAGTAAAAAGAAGGTGGGCCCATCTGGACTTATTAGAGAAAGAAAAGCCTTGAGGGGAATAGCTGGGAATATGGGATAGGAGAAATAGTTAGAAAGTAATTGGGGATGGGGAACCAGTGTTGGCTTCTTCCCCTGGGGTATTTCTGCCAAGGAAGGAGAATAAGAATAGAACCTTGAGAATAGGATCGTGTGGTGGCTGGATGCCCAAAGAGAGGCTATTGTTAGAAAAAGGCCATAGTGGGATGCGGAAATGATTCACAGAAGATGAGAAAGAAGGTGGACCAGAAGTCATACTTTGTCCCTCTGCCTCATTCCAAAGCTGTGCTGTTCCTATTCCTCAGTCTCAACTGCAGCACCTCTCTTTCCAGCTGCAATCGGTGTTCTGTTAACATGACTGGACATCTTACTGATCTATAGCACACTCATGTGCAAACTTCTGTGTATGCTAGATGCTCCCTCTCCAGCAGTCATTGGTCATGGGATGTCAGAGGAAGCTGATGGATGACCCATCAAAGAGCCGAGTGAGAAGCTGCAATCGACCCAGTAAGGATGTACACAGTGGCCCCAGTTCCTCCATACTGCAGGCAGGTGGTGGGTAAAAAGGGTCGACTCCAAAAGGAAGCACTGCTTCCATTTCAGTAAGTTTGGCTTTTCTAATTAAATTTATTTTTACGGATGTTTATTTATTGTGTATGAAGACACACATTCTCTTGTGTTATGCCATGGCATGTGTGTAGAGGCCAGAGGATAACCTGTAGGAGCTGGTTCTCTTTCTACAGTGGGGGCCACAGGTATTAAATTCAGGCCTGGGTCATCAAGCCAGTAGAAAGTGTCCTTCCCACCTTGCTGACCCTAAGTTCGTCTCTCTCTCTCTCTTTTTTTATTACGGTCATTAGAGAGACTTACCTAAGATTATATCTGTATGACTTTCTATCAACAATTGTTAACATTAAACACAAAATAAGATAATTTCTGAGTAAAGCATTAGCACACCACTGAGAAAGTGCTGAATGTATCAGTACTTGAGAGGCAGACGGGGCAGTCAAGAGGCTGAGCTTCCCTCCCTCAACATAACATCTCAAATGTCTCAGTGCCATTAGTAGAACCATGCAGTGCAGTTATTGAATCCACACACGCCCATCGAAAGGGATGTTCGCTTCACTTGCTCGGCTTTGTGAGGGTTTGCAGATTTTTCATGCTAACAAGGTACAGAAGCACTAATCCTCCACTGAGTTTTATTATACTCCTTAGCAAGCAATTATAATTATACTTCAATTTTTCTTCTATGCTGTCCTCTAACACTTTTATTTAGTCTGCCAAAATTCATCATGTGAATTCCAGATCAAAAAAGAAAATTCTAGAATTCTAATCATTACCAACTTTCTTTATTATAAAAAGCAAAAGTTTATAATAAGCAAATATATTAAGATATTAATTTTTATTTTCTATGTGTACAGGTGTTTTGATTGAATATATGTCTATGCTCTAGATGTGTGTCTGGTGCCAGCAAAGGCCAGAAGAGGGGATCAGATCCCCTGGGACTGGAGTTCTAGCTGGTTGTGGCCCACTACAGAGGTGCTAGGAATCAAGCTCAAATCCTCTGGAAAAACACTGAGTGTTCTCTTTTTTTCCTTCATACTTTTTTTTTTTTTTAGCTAATTTATTTTTTTGTTTAGAAAATTTTTTCATTTTACATACCAACAACAGTTCCCCCTCACTCCCCTTCTCCCTGCCCCATCCACTCCTCAGAGGGGATAAGGCCTCCCTTGGGGAGTCAACAAAGTCTACCACATTAAGTCGAGGCAGGACCAAGCCCATCACCCCTGTATCAAAGCTGAGTAAGGTATCCCACCATGGGGGGGGGTCCAAAAAGTCAGTTTATGCACCTGATCCCACTAACAGAACCCCACCACCACAAAAAGATCAAGCCACATAACTGTCACCCACATTCAGAGGGCCTAGTTCGGATCCATGAAGGTTCCCCAGTCCAGATTCTGTGAGCTCCCACTGTGTTGGTCAGCTGTCTCTGTGGTTCTCCCCATCATGATCTTGACCCCCCGTTGCTCATTTGATCCTTCCTCCCTCTCTTCAACTGAACTCCAAGAGCTCAGCCCAGTGCTTGGCTGTGGATCACTGCATCTGCTTCCATCAGTTACTGGATGTAGGTTCTATAACAATTGGGGTAGTCACTAATCTGATTACAGGGGAAGGCCAGTTCAGGCACCCTCTGCACTATTGCTAGGATTCTTAACTGGGGTCAATCTTGTGGATTCCTGGGAATTTCCCTAGCACCAGGTTACTCCCTAAGCCTACATGGCTCTATCAAGATGTTTCTTTCATTGCTCTCCCTCTCCATCAATCCCCCATTTGGCAATCTCAATCCCTCCTGTTCCCATTCCCCATCCCCTCTCTTCTACCTCACCTCCCAGTTTACCCAGATCTCAATTATTTCCCCCTCCGGGGAAATATATATATTCATAACTATGTAGAGCTGGTTTTAGAGTGAGACTCTGACTCAGTCCCTAATTCCAAGCCTGTTATTAAGAGAATAACCCAGAGTTTCTGGAGTTTCTGTCGTATGTCAAGAGTCAGTTGCTATAGGACAGAAAATAAACTGAATTTAAAGAACATTTTTCCTTTTCTTTGTATCTATCATAACTTTCATTGATATGTTTCCAGCTTTCTACAATACATAATGAATTTTTCTACAGCAATTTTTAAAGAGGATGACAGCACCGGATGGTGGCCTCATTTTGGTAACTTTGAGTTGTTTTAAACTATGTTGTATTTCCAGGAAAAAGATGGAACCCACTGACAACACCTTCATCTGGCTGATATGATGTAAGGATACTGATGACACTGCTACAGGACCCATTTGGATACCATTCGCCAGGACGATTTCAACTTGGATAGCTGATATGGATTCCCTGGACAAAACGTCGTCCCCATGTCACCAGGAAATAGCTTTAGAGAACGACGTCCCCTCTCCCAGAAAACTTTGCCCTCAGACTTTGGGACTTCATTTAGGGATTGATTATGCCTTGCATATAATTAAGAGATGGGGAGGGATAATGGATATTTTTATTGTTTGTAACTTCATGTTTGATGCCTGCTCCCATTGTTTATAGCTATACTAGAGTTAGATTAATCTTATTTAGACAAAAGGGGGAGATAATGGGGAAAGGTTTTAGCCAATCAAGCTAATAGCCATGCCTGCCATTAGCTAATTATTTGGGTTGGACCATTAGGTCCACCTGATGAATAAAAGGGACGGGCCACGTGTGCTTGCGCTCTCTCTCTCTCTCTCTCTCTCTCTCTCTCTCTCTCTCGGCCCGGTGTTCTCCCTCGAAAAGCGTGGGATCCTGGATCTGTTATCGTGAGTTTGTTTATATTCATTCATCTATTAAAATATATAGCTGGCTTGAATAATTACATCATTAATTACTTAGACTGGCCCCTGATCCAGATCCATCCAGACCGAGAAAGTACCAGCTGATCCAATAGGAGGGGAAAAGATGGGCAGGCGCCAATCCAGGAGTTCCTCCAACAACCTGAAAAGCAACATGACAACACTGGAACCCAGCAATTATGCAACAAGAAGACCTGAGCAACCTAATCCAGAAGTAGAAGAAATCGACTTTAAATGTAACTTTATGAAATTAAAAGAAACCATTAAAGAAGAGGTGAAAAACTCCTTTAAAGAAAGGGATGAAAAGACTAAAAAAAAGTTAGAAGAAATGAATAAATACCTCAAAGATACTCTAGAAAGTCAAGAAAAAGCAATCAAACAGGTGAAGGAAACAGTTCAAGACCTGAAAACTGAAATGGAGGCAATGAAGAAAACATAAACCGAGAGATGGCTGGGTATGGAAAAGCTGGATAAACCAACAGGAACTGCAGAGATAAGTATAACCAACAGAATACAAGAGATGGAAGAAAGAATCTAGACACTGAAGATACAATAGAGAAAATAAACTCACTGATCAAAGAAAACAACAAATCCAACAAATTCGTAGCACAAAACAGCCAGGAAATCTGGGACACCATGAAAAGACCAAACCTAAGAATAATAGGCGTAGAAGAAGGAGAAGAATTACAGCTCAAAGGCCCAGAATATATTCAACAAATTTATAGAAGAAAACTTTCTCAACCTAAAGAAGGGCATTCCTATGAAGGTTCAAGAAGCATACAGAACACCAAATAGCCTGGGTCAAGAAAAACAAAACAAAACAAAACAAAATCCCCTTGCCATATAATTATCAAAACACAAAACATACAGAATAAATCCAATAGGAGGGGAAAAGATGGCCAGGCCACATCGCTAGAACTTGCACTTGTATAGTATTTTGTTTATTTTTTATGTGCATATAAGTATGTCTGTGTGTAGGTTTGTGTATTAAGTGCAGTGATCCCATGCATCTGGAATTACAGGTTGATTTCTTACTTTTAACTGAGATAAAATCCACATAACATAGATTTTACTATTTTAAAGTGGAAAATGCAGTGGTAAAAAGTGCACTCGCAATGCATTCACTCCCTTACCCAGTTCCAAAGTAGTTTCATCATCCCAAAAGGAAAAACAAACCCGTAAGTTGTAAGCTGCCACCTCCTGCATCACAGTTCCCTGTAGTCCCAGCAGCATTTCTGCCTGAGTGTATTTATCTACTCTGGATAAGGCAGAAAAATGAAATCGCACAGTATGAATCTCTGTTGGCTTCTTTCACTTTGCACGAGACACTCATTGGTTCCTCCACACTGCAGCAGGCATGAACTGACACTCCATCCACACACAGGAGTATCGCATTCTGTTTATCTTCTGTTGATGGACACTTGGGACGCTTCTCCATGTTCACTTCTGTGAATGGTGGAGCTGTGAACATTGTTTTAAAGCATTTGCCTGAGTATGCCTTCTTTTTGGACACACATCCAGTAGTAGAATTGATGATTTGTGTGGGGATTTCATGCTAAACTCTGAGGAGCCACTAAGCATCTCCCCAGCAGCACACCACCATCAGTTCTCACCAGTATCATAGAGAGCTCTGATTTCCTAGACCCTTGTCATCTTTTCCTTTTCTTTCATACCAGGATTTGAACCTAGAGCCTGGCATGCGCTAGACAAGCATTCTACAACTCGGCCACAGTCCCATCACCTAGCCCTTTTGTTTTATTTTATTATTATCAATTAATCATAATCATCATTAATAAATGACTGGTTGAAGGCAAGGTCTCCCATATAACTCAGGCTTGCCTTGAGTTTACTTTAAAGTGAATTTACTGGCAGGCCTAAAATTGTAACCTTCTGCTTCAGTCTCCCAAGTAGCCTGGATTATAAAAGGCCTGCCACCAGGCCTAAGTCACTTTTTGTCCTCTTTGAAATCACAGAGGTGGTAAAGCTCTTGATTTCTACTTTTTCAAAGAAGAAAGACAGCCATATTTCTATGAGCTTGTTACCACTGTGTCTCATCTCTACAGAAAGCTCTAATGCTCTCCATTGCCTTCTTTGTCCCCAACCTTCCCATCACCGAGTGAACCAAGTTCTAACTTTAGATGCTTGATTTCAAGTATTTTCTCCCATCCTGTAAGTTGCATATTAACTTTCTGGACAATGTCTTCTGATAAATACAGGTCCAATGTTGATGAAATCTAATTTCTTGCCATTTGTGCTTTAGGAAGCCTGTTGAATTATTATTACATATGTTTACCCACAGGTACTACTTTTAGATGTTTTATAAGCTTAACTCCTATGTTAACAGTTATCCATTTTGCATATGGTGTCTCTGTACCATTTGTTGAAGTGTATTCTTTCCCACTCAACAGTACTGGCATCTTTGTAGTAAGATTTATCTACTTTAAGTGTGTAAGTGCTCCAATGTTTAAGGGTCTAAATCTGAAATACTGCGAGATCAAAGACTTCCCACCAGCTTGGTTACAATCACACCCGGAACCTGAGTTACACCATTCACAGGGATGATACTCTGAGATGACACTGGTTTCAGCACCCTCTTCCTGGAGCTGACATGAAAGGAAAAGGAAGTTCCTTAGGGTCTCACCAATCAGTTTCAGGCACTCCAACAGAAGTTTCTATGGCCCTGTGACAGAATTACTAATCTCTTTCTCTTCAGGTTGTCATTGCTGAAAGGAGAAAGGTAAGAAAGGAAGGAAAGGCAATTGAAAAAGGCACAAGTTTCTATTTTCAGGAAATCTATATCACTTTAAACAACAGACAATAACCTTAGAGCAAAGGACCAAGAAGCAGATCACCACATAGGCATGGCAGCCGCAGCTGACACAAGCAGACTCATGCCACTCCCGTCCAGTCCATGTGAAGCATGCTCTCTTGTATTTAGATCTCTGTTCTAAAGGTTTTATTGCAAGTTGTGTGAGTTTGTGCTCTCCATGCCCTTATGCCCTCCAGGTTAGGAACTGAGGAAGGAGTACATAGCAAGGGGCTAATGGTGATGATGGGAGAAAATCCAAACATTTCTTAAAATTGTAAATTACATTTATTCTTCTATGTGTGTGTCTGTAAGCACACACACATGCACACACACACACACACACACACACGCGCGCATCATAGCACGCTTGTAGAGACCTGAGAACAATTTGTGGGAGTCTCTTCTCCTTCGACTCTGGGTTCTAGGTAAGAAATCCAAGTCATCAGGTTTAGCTGCAACCACCTTTAGTCACTAAACCATCTAGCCAGCCTCAAAGATGTTTTTGAAGCTTCCTGGAAATTAATTTTCAGATCATTTTAAGAAAGAAAAGAAATAGGAACAAATACGAATTATGTGTTCTTAATCTTTATAGCACACCAAAAAATACAGAAAATT
>JAQHUG010000178.1:255720-283651 GCA_028555095.1 Dicrostonyx torquatus
TCTTTTCTGTTTGGGTGGAATGTTCTATAGATGTCAATTAAGTCCATTTGATTCATTACCTCTGTTAGATCCCGTATTTCTTTGTTAAGTTTCTGTCTGGTTGACCTGTTATAGAAACATGTTTAACTGTATTGCTAATGAATGTAGCATAAAAAGCCTCAGAGCAGAGCTGGAGAGATGGCTCAGGGTTTAAGAGCACTGCTCCCACATTGAGGCTCTGGTATAGGAGGTCCTTCTATATTTCTGTTGCTTTCATTGGTTGCAACCTCTTCTGGCATAAAGTCACACATGCAGACAAAGCACACATAAGAATAAAATAAAGAGATTGTCTTGGCCTTTTGATAGGGCAGCCCTTACGTGGGGGGAGTAGAAAGAATGAAATTCTGGGAGAGAGAAGGTAGAGTCAGAGAGAGCCACCTGCCATGAAGCTGTCAGGTCAGACACGCTGAATCTTTTCCGGTAAGCCACGACTCTTGGTGACACACAGATTTTAGAAATGGGTTAAACAAATATGTGAGAGTTAGCCAATAAGAGGCTAGAGCTAATGGGCCAGGCAGTATTTCAATGAATACAGTTTCTGTGTAATTATTTCGAGTATAAGCTAGCCAGGACCAAAAGCAGGCCTGTGGCCAGGAGCTGGGCAGTGGGACACAGCCCGCTCCTCTTTACTACATGGCTCAAAATCAACTATAGTGGGATCTGATGACCTCATCTGGCATAAAGTCACACATGCAGACAAAGCACACATAAGAATAAAATAAATAAGTCTAAAAACAAAACAAAAAGACTCCAATGTCCAGCAAATGAGCCTATGGGAGGCATTTTGTACTTAAATCATAATATCCCCCCTACTCCCCATGGCAGATTCAGGGTCTTCCATGTGAGAACAGATTTAGGTATTTTGGATAATCAGCAGAGACAGCAATTGTCTGATTGTGCCTCCAGTGCCAACAATGACAACCAACACTGGAACCCTAAGGTCTTCGCTGTGCTGGAGCCATCCATCCCCCAAAGCAAAGCCCTGTTTTCCTATTGCCCCATCACCACGGCTGGTACTCTCCTTCCAGTTCATCGTGAGCTGTCTCTGTGCTCAAGATGCTACCTCAGAAGACTGCCCCCTTCATTGTCCCCTGTACTACCACATAGAGGTATTATGGACACACGTATAGAAGCATCCTGCTAGTTCCTGTAACTTCCAAGGTGAATCCCAGCAGCTGCTGTAGTCTGACTCTTCCAGTGCCCCTCCATGGCTCTGCTGCTAATGCTGGAAGAAGAATCCCTGAAGTGACACATGATGGCTCATATCTGTAAGGTCTCTTTCCACTTTCTTATAAAGTCATCAGCTTCTAGTCATGGGGATGCCATCTTAATGACTATCTAGGTTTAATCACTTTCCAACACCCTACTTCTAAAGAATATAGTTGAATTAAGCCTCCACCTTCTTAAGACCAAATGGAAGAGTTGGAAGAGCAATTTGTTGTTGTTGTTGGCTTTCTTTTCTTTTTCTTTCTCTTTTTTTGGAAGGGGGGGTCGGTTTTGGTTTTTGTTTTTTCGAGACAGAGTTTCTTTGTGTAACAGGCCTAGCTGTCCTGGAACTCATTCTGTAGACCAGATTGGCCTCGAACTCACAGAGATCTGCCTGCCTCTGCCTCCCAAGTGCTGGGATTAATGGCGCACACCACTGCCGCACGGTTGAAAGAACTGTGTTAAGACCATAAAGTCCCTAGCACCTCTGTGCACCCGCACAATCTTCTGGGTCTTGTTTTGTTTACATTATTGTTTGCATTATGAGAAATAAAAACAAAATTCAAATTGCCCAAGTTTACTTATTTTCTAGTTTTGTTCAGGGCAGTTAGCAGTGGTGTTAGAATTAAATTGAAGCCACTGAATTATTTATTAAAATTAATATTTCTCTAGCAGGGAGATTAATAGCCAGAGAGAGAAATAATTTTTCCCCCAGTTTTGAGAAGCTAATTTTGTGTTTCTGATAATTCCATATATAGAACCTGGGTTTTAACACTATATTGACACTATATCAATGTGTTCATCTTCCCACAACCAAAAGCGTTCTTTGTAAACAGGCAATACTTGGAACTTTTAAACTGTAATTGACCACAATTAACACATAAAGACAAAGTAACTATAGTCACAGATGAAAATGCAAATTGCTAGGCAACGTGAACCCTATAGGTGTCCCTAGTTGCTGTAGACATTCTGCAATCTTACCAGAAACTGGCGAAAAGAAACAAAAGGGAATGATTTCAAATTTTGTCATTACAAAACAGGTAGAACACAGAAACACTCAAAGACACAGAATAGCAGTCTCCCACACTTCAGGTGAGCTAAATCCATTTGATGTCGTGACGGTTTATTTGGTTCCCCACTTTTTGTACTTATCTGTTTTTAGTATTCCATTCTTCATTCTTTGTTTATTCCTTCTTCTAGTTCCTACACACACTGTGCACACTTATTTCACAGTCTTTTCTAGATTATTCCATCCGGCAAGTCCTCAGGGCACGTTAACCTTACTGACTCTCCTCTAGAGAATGCTCACACACCCATTGTGCTGAGAAGATTCTATACTAGGCTGCCTAGCTGGCAATGGGCATCACTTACAGACTTAGGTTTGATTACGGCTTGAATACAGAGACTCAGACTGAGTAACATTTCGTGTAGTTCTTTGCATTTCTGCTGGCAAACAGCTCAGACAACTGGGCAAGCAAGCAGATTCTCTACCATGTACTTATTAAAATCCACATCCAGTTCCTTAGATTTGTATCTAAGTCTTGGCTCCTTGGGAAAAAAAGGTTTAAACAAAGTTTCTTCACAAATAAATGTGTTGGAAAGGTTATTTATTTTGCAAGAACAGACTATATGAATGATATATAATAAAAGATGTCATCTTATGGAGATATCTGAAGCATAAATCTTCATGAGAGAGAAACTAGTTAAATGAGTAAGAGATGCTTCCAGTGTGCCATTATCCTATACAGGAATAAATAGATTTGACTGAATATCATCTGTAAATAAAAGGCACAATTCCTTTCTAGCCTTCAGTAAAGTATTTTTCTCATTAAATAAAACCAATGGATACTTTAAAAATCCCAGTGTTCTTAAATTGCCTATTTAGTGTTAAAACTCCCCAAACCTCTGATCTAATTTTGTTATTTGAAATTCTTTCTTTGTTTTAATTTTTATAATGAAAAACTTCATTGCCCATGTGATGGTAACTGTGGGGACTGATAGTAAGTCCAACATAGCTTTTGTTCAAAGAATGTAATGACTAGAGTCATGAGCTTGTAAATATGGCTATAATGTTCTTTGGCAAGTGCTACAATGATCATACATGATTAGTGTAAGAATGCTTGCTATGGAAACAAGATGTCTTGAGTTTGAACACTCAGCATCTCTGCAAAATCCAGGAATGACTGCTTATGCCTGTATCCCCAGTGTTGCTGGGTGAAAACAAATTCTGAGAGAGCCAATTTAGTTGAAATGATGAGTTCTGGGCTTACTAAGAGATCCTGGATTAAAAAAAAATAATATAGAAGCAGTACAGGAAGACATCTAGCATCCTCCTCTGGCCTCTGCATGTGCATAAATGGGCATGCATATTTGCATGCAATACATATACAAAACTAAGATAAAAATAAAAAGCAATAGAATCTTATGCCTGGAGGTATGAAGGATCTATGGAAGACCTCACTTAATGTGAACTTTAAGCTATTTTTACATAGGCCAGCTATTGTATGAGGAACTCCTAAAGCACACTGCCATTAGGTATGAACTATAAAAGCAAAGGGAGGCAGGAGAAGCCAGCCCTGGAGGGAAAAGAAAACTGTATGGGCCAGTTTATGTTTAGACAACATGGGACTGATATGGATATCATGCGTGGGCCAAGATAGGTAATGCTGGCTAGCCAGAGGACTATGAGTCAGGACAAAACGGCTGAGACTGTATATACAGGGAGCCAAGGGCAAATAGTGGTAACCCATGATGCAAGGTTCCTCACACTAGTTGTAGCCATAGGTTGATTTTATATGATTCTTTATAAATATGACCTTTATAAATATAATGGGTGCATTTACCAGTCTTCCTACATATGTCAATCCATAGGCCTGTATGCCCACATCTATGCAGCCTATGTGCTAGTGTACTTGTGTGCATGTGTCCACCTGTGTGTAGTCTGCATGTTCTAGCAGATGCCTGGTTGACCACTTCATCTACCTGTCTAGTGGCCTGTGTGCAGGCAGGTAAAGCCTGTCTTATTTGTCCATGGCGCCTCACACTCTTTTTCCCAGCTTGCTGTGACCCTCCTTTCTTGGCATGGAAGCTTGAATCTCACAACCCACTCAGGACTTGGGAAACTTGCAGCCCATGAGGAAAACTTAAACTTATTCTAGAGAGGGTAGAAAGCCAATGAAGTTTTAATTGAAGAAGCAATATGGTCAGGTTTTATTCTATAAAGATGGGGCATGTGAAGGGCTGAGTCTAGAGACAGGGATGCCCATGAAAGGTTATTGCTGGATTCTAAGCAAGCATGTTTTCAGGTCTCCTAAACAGGTTAGCAGTAGAGATGAAGGTAGAGGTGATACTGTTGGGAAATATTTAATAGGTAAAACTGGAATAGTTGGCAAGTGACAGGATTTAGTCAAGAAGATGAGTGGGGAAAAGAAGTCTCAGGCAACTCTTCAGGAATGAGGATGTATGAGCCACTAACAGAGATTAGTAAGACTAGGGAAGCAGGTATGTGGATCCGAAAGAGAGTAAGCACCTAGAGCAATCCAGATGAATCTGGTGCTTGGGTGAGAGGCAGAGCTATGGAAGGGTACATTTGCAGCATTGGGATAAAACCACAAAAAGAACTTGAGTGTAACTCAGGAGAGCATGCAGGGAAGGGACTGGGAACTCAACTGTGGAGACCATAAGCACAAATGGTTGATGAGATGAAGGGGGACTGTCACAGTGGATGAAGAGCTCAATGAGCTGGAAGTGCAGAATCTTAACGAGAAAACGCATGGAGGATGTGTATGCTTTGGGGGTGGCTGTTCCATTGCTCATCTCATTTAGAAACTTCAAAGATAACTCCACCTACTATCTTCACTTTTCCCAAGAATGCCTGATGGAAAATGGGGACTCTTGTCTAAATGTGCAGGTATTGAAAGAGAGCAAAGAAACATTGAAACTACTGGATATAGATAAGTGTCTCCTTAGGCAGTCTGTTTTCCCATCAGGCAGCAGGATGCCACCATTATTGCTAATAGTCATTGTTAATGGAAGAGTTCAAAGGCTTTTTTGGAAGAGAAAGATATCCTTTTACCCCTAAAGTTACCAACTAACATTCCTGGCTATTACACAAATTGAGAACCAGGAGGCAAATTTTAATTAAAAATATTTATAGACTCGGGAGAGCAGCTGCCAGTTTCTCTTACAGCTCCTGAATGCATTCTGCAGCTGGCCATAGTTCCCCATTCCAAACAGCTTAACCAACCGATAATAACAGCTGTTCATTAGGCAGGGGACAATTTTATCAGTGCCCATGTGGTATATAGTCCATACTGGTAACGAAATCTTAAAGTGATTTTTAAGAGAACTACACCATGACTTGATAAATTATTCGTAGATGCTTTTTTTTATTTCCTTAAAGTATCACCATTTTTCTATGCCAACATACTCATTTTAAACCATAAGGACACTTTACAAGACATTAAACCTAACAAGGAAGAGGGTGAGAGGAAAAAGAAGCAGGGAGAGCTAAAGGAATGATATTTGAAAGGACCCTGTTCTTAAACACATGGGAACCTTAACCACATCTTGCTCGTGAGTGTAGGACATCACAGAGTCAGCTCAAATTGCCCCTTCTGGTTTGTTTGTTTTGTTGATCAGACAAAAGCAAAAATGAGGTATGAAAAGATATTAGGAAGTGAGAACAAATCCAAACAGAATTCACAATCCTGTTGATAGGGTCAAGAAGACTAAAATAATAAAGTAAAGCCCCAGTACAGCTAAAATTTTAAATCTTAACAGACCAAAGATCCAGAGGTACCCATAAATCGACAGGCTCACCAGTTTTCTATGTGTTCAGAATTCCTTTGGTATAATCCTTTATAAAAACACTATATATTTCTATATTTCACTCATTACAAATTTTAATTTGGGGGCTTGGACTGTTTTATGTCAACTTGACATGAGTTAGGGTCATTAGAGAGGAGGGAGCTTCACTGGTAAAACATCTTCAGAAGACGACACTCTGGGGCATTTTCTTCATTAGTGATTCGTTGGGGAGAGCCAAGACCGTAGCTAGTGGTACTAACCCTGGGCTGGTGGCTCTGGGTTCTACCAGAAAGCAGGCTGAACAAGCCCTGGGCGCAAGCCAGTAAGCAATATCCTCCATGGTCTCTGTATCAGCCCCTGCTTCCAGGTTCCTTGCCTGCTTGAGTTCCTGTCCTCACTGCCATTGAAGAACTCTTATATGGACCTGTGAGTGAAATAAACCCTTCCTCCCCAACTTGCTTTAGGTCATGATGTTTCATCACAGCGACAATAACCCCGACTCAGACAGGGCTGGAGGGATGAATCAGCAACTAAAAGCTCTTATTGCTCTTGCAGACGTTCAGTTCCGAGCACCCCACAGAGTAGTTCACAAACATCTATAACTCCAGGTCCTGGTCACCCGTTGCCTTCTTCATACTTTGGTGAGCACCAGGCATATATGCATGGTGCACACACATACACGTAGGCAAAACACTCATACAAATAAAATAGAGCTTGGCAGGGGGATGGTGGTGCACACCTTTATTCCCAGCACTCGGGAGGTAGAGACAGGTGGATATCTGTGAGTTTGAGGCCAGACTGGTCTACAGGAAGAGTTCCAGGAGAGGCTCCAAAGCTACACAGAGAAACCATGTCTCAAAAAAGCCAAAAAAGAAATAATAAAATAAAACAGATCTTTAATTTTTTTAAAAGAAAGTACCATTTATGGAATTCAACTACATGTCAGATTCAACTTGATTCTTAGTTTTACTATCTAGATGTCTCATAAATTGAACTTTTTAACTAAAGAGTTGTATAATATATTTGAGTTATATATACATATATGTTTTATATGTATGACTTAAAAAGAATGAATTTTTTTACTTTTTCCTGTAAAGAAAAAAAAACAGAATAAAAGACATTTCAATACAGATTTATTTCTCATTCATACTTAAGCATGATGTTTCCGAGCAATCGCTTTAAAAATGAAATGACATTTGAAATTTTGCCTGAGGACCAGAGTGGATAAGCCCAACTCTGGAGGAGACTGGAATTGATCCTGAAACTTGAATCTGAGGCAAGGATTTCTTAGGACAAATTTTACAGAGACCCAGCCTGAGGATTTTTGCTTGTTTTTGGTTTTCGATTTTTCGAGACTGGGTTTCTCTGTGTAGACCTGGCTGTCCTGGAACTCACTCTGCAGCCCAGGTTGGACTCACAGAGATCCACCGGCCTCTGCCTCCCGAGTGCTGGGATTAAAGGCCTGTGCCACCACCCAGGCTGCAGCTTGAGTTTTAACCTAGTGGATTATATTTGTAACCAAGGGTCTTCTTCCGGAGACAAATGTCATGGCTTCATATTCCTCTCTACCCACTCTAAAATGCCTTTTCCTCATCGGATTATCTTCTCCAACTTTGAGTTCCTGCGTTCAAGTTGTACTAAATTTACACGGCTGGAGCAGAAATAGACTAGAAGCCACACTCGCATCCTAAGTGGGCCAGAGGAGATTCATGCTAAATTAGCCAAGAATTGGTAGAAAACAGAAATGAAGTGACTGCAAGAAGTTCATAAGAGAGGGAAGCAACTGATTTTTTTTAAAGGGGGAAGCAGAAAAACAAAATTAAGAGGAATGAGACAGAGGAAGAACATGCAGGAATTAAGTTTTTGTTATTTCTCTTATACACTTAGAATAATTGACTTGTTTCAGAAGTTTGATTCAATCTATTGTAGAAGAAAGCAAAAACAGAAATAAGAGCTTGCAGCTTCAGCTTCAGTGACAGAGAACCTGCTGTTGTCACCTTTCTCTGAACATCTCCACTGAGACCACTTAGAGGCCACTGTGCGAGACAACGCTCATGGTTTGCTAACCAGACCAGGCAGAATAATCAACTGCTGCACAGCACAAGTGGTTGTTCCTCCTCTTGGCCCTGAAATACCGGGAGGATCACTAATTACACATACAGACCCTCTCATGGTGCAATGGCAAAATTTGCATGTCAAAAGCTGGTTGCAGTTTGATTATGCTGCCTTCCTTATTTCCTGCAAATTCTTACAAAAACTAGATTTTGTACTTGCATAAAACTTTTAGGAGCCTGATCTGTGTCTTGATTCATGAAGCTGTGTACAAGGCATAGTCCATGAAGAGAAAGGGGACCAATAAAGCCCTCAAGGGTTTTTTTACTGTCCTGGCATGTGTGGTTCCTCCAGCGTTCATCGTTAGACCACAAGCCATACTTTCATGGCACTTCTGGGAGGATTATCTTGTGGCTAATAGTGGAGAGAAAGAAAAGGTCAGCTGCAGGGAACAGCCTTTGGTTTTCCTATCTTAATTCCAGCACTTCCTGCAGGCTGTGTAGACTGACAAGTAGAAGTTGACCGCGTGGCTTCAAATGAAAAGAACCTGAAAAGGAAGTCCTCTAGGAAGAAGAGGACAGGCAGAAGCTAGATGGAAGCTGAGGACATTAACGAGTTCTGACACTTCTATCCAACGATTCTAATTTAGTATGAGGAACTGTATAGAAAAAAACCTAAAACTTCAGTTGTCTTATTTTTACTACAGAGATATTCTTTTATTCACTCAAACTAAATTGAGACAATCCTCAATTTCAAAAACCTTTGGAATTAACGTATTTCTAGTTATAAATAGAAGCAACTATGTGTGATTACAAATTGGCTTATCAAATTTTTCTTCGACTGGTTTTTTCCCATAGCACTTTCTCTCTAAGCTGAAGGCATCCTTTATCTTGATGCGGAAACACCTTACATCTTGAGCTGTCATCAAGCTTTAGCAACTATGTGTTAAACTTATGTGACATAATATTTGTTGTCCATGAACTTTTGAAATACTGAACTTCCGGACTTCAGTTGTCCTCGTAAGCCTAGTATAAAAATGTATAAAGGAAAAATAAGTTGGGGAGAGAGAAAGCACCATTCTAGGCATCATACACTAGAGAGTCTGAAGTTTGCCATGTGGGTGAGTGAGTGTACCATGAAGAGTCTTAGGCTTTGGGTAGTCAACAGAATTTCGTGTAACTGAAGCCCTCAGGGACTGCACCGTCATGAGGCCATCAATGCATCCACATTGATTGACTTTTTACCCAGTTCACTGATAGCAAAACTCAGAGACTTCGAAAATTAAAACGTTGAAGAAATCAAGGGCAGGTCCTGATGCTATGAGAAGCAGGGGTGCGATGGGGATGGGGGTTGAAACCAAAAAGCCTGCTAGCGATGGCAAAGATCACCATGACTTTTGTCAATGGGAAAGACATCTTCAGTAAGCAAAGTCATCTTCAAAGAGAAAGACGTCTTCAGTAAGCAAAGGCTAAAGTGAAGAGCATGACAGAATCCAGGCACGTTTGGCATGCTAGGCTCCAATTGGATGGAGAAGGGCGCATGCGTTGCATAAGCCGCTTAGACAGAAAAGACCACGGTTAGCAGGACTTCATAGGATTTAAAGTCAGGCAGGAGAGTCTAGTGGGAACGACGCCGAGAATTTGTTTAGTTTTATGTATTTCTTTTGGCCCTGGGGAGTTGTTGAGGATAAAAAGAGTTCCAGATTTATCAGATCATTAAATTAGCGCACAAGGGTCTTACTTACAGAAAATTAAAGAAATAAATTCTTCCAAAGAGCATTTGTGTCGATCTCTTCCTTTTCCAACTTTGGGATTCTCCAATAACCATCTCATTTCAATTTATGGCCTCAAATAATTGTTTGTGTGTGTGTTGAGAAATCTCAAACTCTTGCTTAGACCATTCACAACTCACAGTACATAAAAGACAGAAAGGAACTTTTCTTTTCTCTGCTCCCTAAGGTCAGTGTTATGGAACTTGTGAATTAAACTAACAAAATATAGAGTAAGAGCAGGGAAAAGCAGAAGAGTTTAAAAGATTTGTTTTTAATTGTGTGCACGTGTGTGAGTGTGTATGTACAAGTGTGACAGAGGCCAGAAGAGAGTGTTGGATTCCATGGAGAAGGAGTTACATGTGGTTAGAAACTGCCCTTTGTGGGCTCTTGGAACCAACCTGGGTTCTCTTGAAGAGCAGCAGGTGCTCTTAACTGCTGAACCATTTCTCCAGATCCAGGAAAACAGGTTTTATTTCAGAGGCTCTATGCCTGACAGAAAAGAAAAGTGAAAGGCACAGACGTATTTAGAAGTAGGCACATACACCATTTTAACCAAGGAGAAAGTTCAAACAGCGCAAGGTGGTAAAAACCAAGCAGCTGTGCCCGAGCCCGCCACAGAAATCGTGCTTCAAGACGTTGTAGGCAGCCGTTGCTCAAACTGCATTCAAACAAGGAGTGGCAGCCAGTCAAGGGTCTTCACAGTTCTCTATTTTATGTGCCGCAGTCCTGCTTTTATCTGAAAATATATTCAGTGTTCTTTTCAGGCCCAGAGCTCTCTAAACCTATCCTGGTTCTGAGGGCTGCCCAAGTCCGGAGTCGCTGATGAAACCCAGAGAAGATATTAAAGCTAAATTTGTTGTAATTTTGTCTTTTAACAAACCCACTTCAGGTGACTGTGAATTAATAGGAATAAAACCATGTATAGACAGTGCTCCATTTTGTCAACAAATAGTCATTACACCCTTAATACATTCAAGACAGAAGTGGTTCTGGGGCAGTGATATTTCACTTGTATTTTAATAAATAAAGCTTACCTGAAGATCAGACTGGTCAGTCTTACAGACCAGGCAGTGGTGACACACACATTTAATCCCAGTAACCACACTAGTTGCCATAGAGACCTGGCAGTAGTGGTGCATGCCCTTAATCCCAGCCCTAGAGATGAATATAAGATGGGAGGAGACAGTTCTCAGGCACAGCCTCATTCCAAGTTTCCTGGAGGCAGAATCATCATTGCAGACTGAGGTAGAGATAAGAGCCAATGACTGCCTGTTTTGTTTTCTGTCCCTCAGGTTGAAACCCAGTATCTGACTCTTGAGTTTTTATTAATTGTGCTACAGTCTGGACTATGAAAAGAATAGTTCTTTAAGAATTTGGAGAGCTGGGCACAGTAGTGCATGCCTATATAATCCCAGCACTCAAGAAATTGAGGTCAGAGGTTCTTGAATCGAAGACCTGTCTGAGCTACATAGAGAGACCCCTACCAACAACAATTTTAAATTGGGCTGGGAGAAGAAAATCAATCAACTGCATAGGGATGCAGGTACAATAAACAAACGAAGCAGAGTTGATGCTAAGATGTGAGTGAGTACATCTCGGCTAGTTTATTTCAAAGTATCCATTGACGTCTATGGTCATCGTCTGCAAAAGTCACCTTGGGTATTCAAACTATCTGGAACAGTCGCATGCTGATGAGTGTTTAATAACTGCCTCTTTGGAGTGAAGCTGAGAAAGGCAGCGGTCCACCAATTCCTGAGGGTAATGACTTTCAGAAACCACTAGAGGGCCACCCACTTTCAAGTCCCTCTACTGTTGTGAAGCCCCTGAAAGGGGTTTCTCTGACAATGACTGGGAAGAAATGCGCACAGACACACGGATACACAGCACTTTCAGTGTAGTGCAGTCAGAAGATGTGAAACCTGCCGTAAAGAGCAGTAAAATGACGAAGGCATCGACTTTTGGTGCTGACCAAGTGTTGTCGGTATCGCTTATCCATCTTTTTTTTTTTTTTTTTTTTTTTTTTGCTCATTTATTTTTAGCATGGCCAGTATCTCAAAAGTTCTAAAGGGGAACAAGAGCCTCCTACAAACTAATAGGAATTAAGTTCATCATACCACTTGGAGTCCAGGGGAAAACAGGCATAAAAAGTCAAAGACACATTTAGGCTAGGCAAACAAACCTCTAGTCTATGCAAGTCATTAACTTCCACGTAAGTCGGATTTTTCTTTGGGTCACCAGCTCACAAATAACAACAAGGAGACTTATTAATTATGAAAGCTTGGCCTTAGCTTAGGCTTGGTTTTAACTCGCTCTTACAACTTAAATTACCCATTTCTATTAATCTACATTCTGTCACATCCTGTTTCCTTCATGTCTTGCATCTCTCATTCACCCAGCTTCTTCCTCCTACTTCCTCTCTCTCTGCCAGGAAGTTCCACCCAGATTTCCGACCTAGCTATTGGCCATTTAACTTCTTATTAAACCAATCACAGAAATATACCCTCACACAGTATACAAATATCCCACAACAATCAATATAGTGGACCAACTTGGTAGCAGTATTTTTTGAGAACTTGCTAATGCTAAGGAGACTTTTGCCTGGTTTTGTTTTCCCTATTTCCTTCTCTCCTGTTTCCTTCCTTCCTGCCTGCCTACCAGCCCCTGCCCTTCTTAGTCAGGAATGAAGGGAGGCCTTCATAATGCTTAGAAGGCAAGCACCCAACCATTGAAGTATATCCTCCATCCTTAAACAAATGTTTTGTTTTGAGATGAAGTCTCACTAAGTTTTTCACTGTAACCTTGAACTTACTTTGTAGTTCTGCCAAGCCCTGACCCCGTGATCCTCCTGCCTCTGCCTCCAGAGTAGCTGGGATTACAACCATGTGCTTGATATCTCTGTCAAGTTTTTTATTTATTCTTCATTGTTTTCTTGTGAAGTTATATTATTACGGACCTTCTATACTACATACACAAACAGTAACAGCGGGAAAATAGTGTGTTTGGTGGAAAAGCAGGGATTAACTCTAATTTGTTTGGATCAAAAACCGATGTTTTTACAGAAAAAAACTATGTGCTAGTACTAAGGTCAGAGACCTCAGTAGTCCAAAAAAGCTGCATAAGCCTTGAACTTGAAAGTTCAATACCTTGAATCCTCTAACAGGGGCAATTGGTGAGCTGGTTTGGGAGCATCAGCCTGTACATCCCAGTTACTCAGGAGGCTGAGGCAGGAGGATCATAAATTTAAGACCAGCCAGGGCAACTTGTCTCAAAATAAAAAGCATTCAAGAGGCTGTAGATTCTCTCTCTCTCTCTCTCTCTCTCTCTCTCTCTCTCTTTCTATGTGTGTCTCTGTCTCTCTCTATATATCTCTCTGTATCTCTCTCACATACATAACACACACATATACACACACAAATATCATATAGAAGAAGATGGAAACAGACGCCTTCAGTTTGAGTCTCTTACAACTGAATTCTTAGAAGGTATTTGCTCACTCCTCAGATCCCCATGTTGTTTACTTTCCGAGTATTTATCTTAGTTTTATCTGAGATTTTTTTCAATTGCTGGAGAAATAAAAACAATCTGGTGAGACCAAGTGTTGTTTTAGGCATTTCCTAAATTCCCTCCAGTTGTTGTGGGAAGAGTGGGCTCGGCTCCCCCTCTGTCTATCAGAATGATTATTTAGACTTCATTTCCGGCTGGTGTCTCCACTGTCCTTTTCTTACCCCCAATGACTAACAACACTTCTATGGAGTCCAAACAAATGGCCACAGTATCTAGTGTTTATTTTTGGAAGTCCTCCCCAGCCAAAATGCGTCGAGCCTCTCACAGACAGCAGTTTAGAAATTCCTGGCTAGGATTCCTGCCGAACAGCCGCGCTTGATATGGCTAGATGGCCCGTTGACTGGCACCCTGGGTGGCATCGCGCCAGCATGAGAGCTATCAAGCTATCTGAATCGAGAATAGGCCCTGAGCTGTGATAAATCCAGATGGGCAGCCTGCTCAACAACCCAGTGAGGGGCCCTATCTTCTTCAGGAAGTATCCCGGGGCAGCACTAGAACATTAATGCCACCTGTCTTTCCCTACACTTGACATCTGTGGACACTTAGAGTGTGTGACAAAAGGAGGAAGGGAACAAGAGTGGGAAGGAAGACAGGAGGAGTTATAGGTGGGGCTAGCAAGCCAGAGACAAATGAACTCCAGGCTCCAAGCCCATCAGGAATGGGAACTCACTGGCTATTTGGCATATAATGCCAGTACCAACAGGTACCTTATTTCAAGGCCAGTGACTAACAAAATTGAAAGAAGAGGCCAGTCAGGATCTGGTTTGTGAAACTGTTTCTACTTGTGACATAACCTCTGCCACACACAATTATGAGTCAACATGGCTACCAAGGGAATCCTTAGGGTAGAAAAGAAGCCCAGAGAAAGGAGTTCAGAGGTGTCATGAACCCAGAACACTGGCAAGCTCAGGGGAGAAGAGTCATGTTGTTTAGACAGTTCTGGATATCCAGACAAGCCTGGCATGGCTTTTGTCAGTTCTCAGTGAAATGAAGGTGTTTAGTGTTCTAAATATGTGTGCGCACTTGGGATGACTTCAGATTCCGGAACTGTGGGGCTGGGACTCTGCCCTGTGGCTAATTTAAGACTCAGGAAGGTTAATAATGAGCCCAGGGTCATTTTACACGTAATCCCCATCTGTAAACTGAGAATGAGATTCAAATCCACCCCATAGCATTCTCAGCTTCCCCTGAGGGGGTCTGCGCAAAGTGCTTACCAAAAAATGATCAGTCTGCAGAAAGCACAATGAGTATAAGTGAACTGTCACACTGATCTCCATCACTGGTAATTCTGAAAAAAAAATCATAAAATGTGAATATAAAACACTATAGGTCATGATTGTAGTATTAGTACCACTATTATGTGTGTGGTATGTGTGTGTCTGCATGTGTTTGTATATATGTGTGTGTGTACATGTGTCTATGTATGTATGTGTATGTGAGTGTGTGTCTTCATGACCTCTATATGTATGTATGTGTGTGTGTGCATGTGTGTCTATATATGTGTGTATGCATTGGTGTATATATAAGTGTATGTCTGTGTATGTGTGTGTCTGTGTATGTCTGTGTGTGTGTCTGTATGTATACATGTGTCTATGTATGTATGTCTGTGTGTGTACATCTGTATGTATACATGTGTTCATGTATGTGTATGTCTGTGTGCTTATGTGTATGTCTGTATGTGTGCACGTATGCATGCACATAACTAAAGATCAAATGTAAGTCCTGATGAAATGTTTTCTTAAACCAGATGTCGATGTACCACAGACCAACAGCCCCACTCTCAGAAGACATTGAGGCTCAGAAGGCTTAAAGAACTCTAGTCATTTTTCTTTGGGCAAGTTGCCAAAGTTACATAACAACTAGGAAGAAATAAACAGTGAACCAATATGGGCTTTTAGAAAACAAAAACAATATAGTGGTTTTAAAAGCAAATGATGAGAGTCAGCATGATGGCTTGGTGGGTGAGGGCTTGCTGCCAAGCCCACGTGACCTTAGTTTGATCCCTGGAGCCCATATGGTAGAAGAAACAAGCCACCTCCCAAAGGCAGTTCTCTAAAACACACACACACACACACACACACACACACACACACACATGCATTTACATGACATTATCAGTGTTAGGTTACTTTCAAACTCTGGTCCTATACCCCACCTTTAAAATCCATATTACATTGATTTATTACTTTTTTCTTTGCTGAAAGAAAGAGAGGTTTATTTTGGCATATAGTTCAGGGGCTACAGTGATGGAGGCTGAAGAAGACTGGTCCGTTAAGCACACAGAAGTAGAGGGGAGCTGCTTGTATGATTTCTTTTTTGTAAATTTTATGTATGTATGTATGTATCTAGTTAGTTTGTGTGTGTGTGTGTCTATGTGTATGCATGTCTGTCTGTCTGTGTGTGTGTGTGTGTGTGTGTGCGCGCGCGCACGCGTGCACATGCATGTGCTATGGCCCTTGTGTGAAGGTCAGAGGAACTCAGTTCTCATCTTCTACCTGGGAGTTCTAGGGACTGAACTCAGGCTGTCAGGCTTGGCAGCAAATGCCTTTATTCTCTGAATCATCTCACCAGCCCATCGTGTATGATTTCTTAATGTGACAACGGAACATCTCGCAAGTCGATGTAACTTCAGAGTCGCATCTGCTCTCCCTGCATCCTATAAACTGCGTTTTCCTGTTTCCACTGCATCCTATAAACTGCGTTTTCCTGTTTCCACTGGAGCTTCATTTACAACCATCTGCAATTACTTTTTTATTTTTATTTAGTTTTATCTATTTATTTATTTAAAGACAGGGTCATTTTCTGTTTCCCAGAAACAGGCTGGCTGTAAGTGAACTTAAAATCACCTTCTCTTGTGGGATCAAAGAATCTTTAAGACATTTAAACTAGACCATCACTTGTGACTTATTTATTTCTGTTCATTTTCAATTTACACACTGTGAAGTCCTTCAGGGAATGGATCGCTATACCTCTCCCTTTTCTAGCACCTACCATAGAGACCAGTCAGCACATAATAAAGTATGTTTAAGACATATTTAATAAACCAGGTAGTGGCGGCACATGCCATTAGTCTCAGCCCTTGGGACATAGAGGCAGGTAGATCTCTGAGTTTGAGGCCAGCCTGGTCTACAGAGTGAATTCCAGGCAGGTCAGGGTTACACAGAGAAACCCTGTCTCAAAATTTAAAAAAAAAAAAGGACACATTTAAATAAATGCATAAATATATACAGAAAATGAACTCTGAGGCGGTGTAAACAAACAAAAAGAAGTTATGGCGTCTTAACACATAGAAATACTTACCCATCATATGTTTGTCTATTTGTATCTCAGATAAATATCAGCTTTGATTGACAGACCCTGGGTAGTAGGTAGCCATAGCTGCCTCCTGAGGACCCGAGTTAAGAACACTGCCGGAGTACTATTGTCAATAGAATTATTTTTAGTCTTTCTATTTAGTGGAATGCATTCCTTTGTGGGGAATTTAAAGTGCTTCATTCTCTTGTCAGCTTAATTGCCACAATTCCAGGAGCTATGTGGGTCCAGGATTATCACCTTATTTCATGAATGAGGGAGCTGCGGAGGCTTAACTCATTCAAGGCTACTAGGGCAGCTTTTAGAAGAGAGATTAGGAATACTTTTCTTATTCTCTGTGTTTCCACTGTGCAGAACAGCCACTGACTTTAACACAGGGACACTCAAAACCTCACTGTCACTGCTGCTGAGAAACCTGCGCGATTCCAAACCCCAAGGGTCCCGCAGCTACACACGTTAGAGCTGCCACAGTCAATAACGTCCCAGGTCAGCTTCCTTTAACCTCCTGGCACTGACAGCTTGATGCTCAGCTGCTGGGAACCTCCCTTCTCGGAGCTTGCTGCATAATTTGCAGAGCTGGATGTAAGGAAAAAGCCTTAGCTGCTTGCTTAAAAATTACCAAGGATTTGAAGACGGATTCTGTAGAGCATTAAGGCAAGTGTGTGGCCTTTAGGAGGCTACTCGCTCTTGGAAATAGCTTTTCCCATCTGGCTTCTTGTCTTCCAGGTTCTGCACTAGGTTTAACCAAGTTACTGTCTGTAACAAGCATGTTTTCTTCCATTTGGATTGCTAGTACCTATGTAATATAGCCTCAATGATGGCCTTTGGGATGGAATTTCTAAAATAAAAATCTGTTGTTCTGGGATCAGAAATTGTTCTAAAAATTTTTTTTTCGAGACAGGGTTTCTTTATGGCTTTGGAGCCTGCGCTGGAACTAGCTCTGTAGACCAGGCTGGTCTTGAACTCACAAAGATCCACCTGCCTCTGCCTCCTGAGTGCAGGGATTAGAGGCCACCACCGCCCGGCTGTTCTAAAATTTTTATTATTAATTATTGTTATTTGTGTATAGGATTCGGGAAACGTCACACATGCCCTGGGACACACGTGGGAATCAGAAGACAACTTTGTGCAGTTGGTTCTGTCCTTCAATCTCCTCCTCTGGTATGGGTCTGTTTATGTTGTTAGACTCTTCTTGGTTTAACTTTAGTAGTTTGGATAAATCAAGAATTTATCCATCTTCTTTTCCAACATAGTGGAGTACACGTTTTTAAAGTGCTCTCTTATAATATCCTGAATTTTCTGGTGTCTGTTATAATGTGTCCTTGTTCATTCCTAATTTCGTTCATCTGGGTCTTTTCTTTCTTGCATGCTCCTGCTTCTACCGGAAGTCCTGACGTCTGAACTCGGGTATTCAGCCTTTATTCTCTGAGCTGTATCATTTCTGTTTGGGGACGTCAATATATTGTCTTATTTTTGTTTGCAGCTGTCAGGCATGGTGCACTGTTTGGCTTATAGTCATTGCTTAAATCATAGTGTGCGCACATGCGCACATATGATTAAGAGTAAACTACAATACTATAACACAAGTCTACAAAGAAGGGGTATTTGCTTGTGTTTCACTTACCGGAGTACACCCTGAACTAACAGCAACAATGGGCAGCTAGGAGTTACACAGTAAGAATTTGCTGAGAGAATGAATAACCACTGGATGGAAAGTCACCCCCCGAAGTGTGCCTTAGATTCATTTCTGCCAGATGCAGATTTAGCTGTGATCTTTATTGGGTCTTTTCATGTGAATGCCACCAAACATACCTTACGATCACAGTGCACGTGGCCTCAGGGAAAGCTGAAGATATGAACTTCAGGAGTCCCGTAAATTTGGTGAAATCCTTCACTTGCTTTATTATAAAAGCACAAAGGCTGGGTTAAGAGGATATCTGCAAAAGGACCCAAATTCTCTATAGAGAACCAAGACATCTACGTGCAGAATACCTTAGAACACCTAATTCTAAGTGCCCGGATCATTCCAGCTCTTTTTCAGCCAGGAAGTGATCTAATATGGCTGCCCTGAGAATCAAAATATAGCCATAAATGCGCGGCTGATCACTTCCTTTCTGCAGTTTCCATCAGGGAGTTGGGGTTCGTGAGGCATGGTAATTTTCACGTGCTAATTCAGGCTTTAAGAATGTCTTCAGGTATCTGAGTACCATACTACACATACTGTACACGTGTCTGGTGCCCATGGAGGATAGATTATGGGTACTGGATCCCCTGAAACTGGAGTTACAGACAATTGTGGGCTACCATGTGGGTTCTGGGTACCAAACCTGGGTCCTCTGCAGGAACAGCTCGTGTTCCTAACCACTGAGCCATCTCTCCCACCCTCAAGAATCAAAAACAAGAATACTTCCTCCTCTTAACCCAGTCTTACAAAAACATCTTGCTTAATTCTTAGCCTTTGAGGTGAATTTGAGAAAAATGTTTGTTGATGGACAGTAACCAATAAGCTGCCAGTCTAAAGGTGAGAATGCTAAGGTGACCTTGAACTAGAAATGAAGTTCGCACAACTGAGTAACTCAGCCTCTGAACAATCACCATCCACCATCGTATGAACCATTAGATTGTTCCCCCTTTTTATTTGATCATGATTCTTTAAAACCAAGTCCTTTGTCAGTGGCTGGAGAGATGGCTCAGCGGTTAAGAGCACCGACTGTTCTTCCAGAGAACACGGGTTCAATTCCCAGCACCCACATGGCATCTAACAACTGCCTGTAACTCCAAGATCTGATACCCTCGTGCAGACAAAACACCAACACAAATAAAATAAAAATAAATTATTTTAAAAAAGCAGTCCTTTGTCAATCTTTATAACTGCTTTGACTCTATAGGAATAAATACTAACCACGTGACTTCCAGAGATCCCTGCTTATTTATTCCTTTCCCCCGACCCCCACCAGCAGCCCGGAGATATCTGTAAAGGAATGAGTGTGAAGAAGTCCGCGGACAGAGTCAGGCAGCAATGACATGCAGGGAACAGGTGGCAGCAGCTCCAGTCCCTTTCACAGGACACTGAGCCAGAAGGAAGACTCAAGGGCACCTTTGGTAAGAGGAGCAGAAGTGCACACTGTGAAGGGCTCCCATCAGCCCGTCTCGTCTCGTAAAGAGGTGTAAACATGTGCCCAGCGGTGCAATTAGCCGGTTTGAGGCAGAATGGGGCACATTGCGGTGGATGAATGCTGGAACCTATATTATAAGCTTGAAGCACTTAAGACATAACACAGAGGCAATGAAAACTACGAATGCTTCACAGATTATCCCCCAGTCTTAGCTTCCCAGGAGTCATCATTTACATTATCTGTGGTTCCTGCTCCCGAGGGCATAGAGGTTAGCTTCGCTATTCTGGGAACTGATGCAGAAGCATTCGGTTTGGCTATGTTTCATGCTCCTGAGTGCATTGAAGCAGCCATAAAATTTGGCTCCTTAATATGGAATCACACCTGATATGAAACTGTCCCCTAAGGAGGTGTAAAACACGAAAGTCCCCCCAGAGACTAGGAAGCGTGGTCGTGGCTGAGCATGCGTAGCGAAGGAATCTCTGGAATGAAACTTGAATAGAGTCCCATATGCTCCATTGAAAGAATCATCATTTGGGGTTTCTCTTGAAAATGGATACTCGTCTAGAGGTCATGCCAAATATTACAGAAATTACTTGACAGATTATCTGATATTCATCTAGCATTTGTGAAGAGTTAGAAATGGCTCAGTATTTTCTCAAGCAGCACCTCATAGGCTCAATCTTAAATTATTACAGGAAGAAGCTATTATGGGCCCCCTGTTACCGTGAAAGAAACCTGTCTAGAAAGACAAAGTAAAGAATGGGTGACCCAGGACTTCCCATCTCTGTTGAAAATATACACATAGCTGAACCTGAGGGCATAGGCATGCAGTTCCAGATGCTTCAGGCAGAGGCAGGAGACAAGTTCAGGACTTGTCTGGGCCAAAAAGTGAGTTCAAGGCCAGTCTGGGCAACTTGGTGAGACTGTGTCTTAAAAGTAAAAGGGAGGAAGGGCTGTCAGCTCACGCAGAGTGATTGCTCTACATGAGCAGAATCCTGTATTCGAGTCCCAGCTCAGGGGGAATTGAGCTGGGATTCGAATATAGCTCAGGCTGTGTGCTCAATAAAATTAAGAAGCAATCGTGATGGAAATGCGAAGAGGGAGACCTGGTCTGCAGAGAGGCCGGCCACTAGGACACAGGAAGCCAGGGAGGTCTACATGTTGTCTTCACATACAGCAGTAATTTCAGAATGGCTACTTTGTCCTGGTAGCAGTGCCGCCTTTGAAATACTAATTTTCAAAACTGCAAGCAACATGCCCTTATGCGTTTGCATTCTGTGAAATTACTTTTAATTTTTATATATTACATTTTAATCATATTCTTTTCCCTCCCTCAAGCCCTCCCAGACCTGCCCCATCTCACTACTCATCCTCCTTCATGTTCTCTCTCTCTCTCAAAACAGCACAAACAATATAAAAGCAAAAAAAGAAAAGAAAACTAAGCAAAACAAAATTAAAAAGACGAAAACCACCAAACCATAACAACAATGAAAAACAATAACAGTGCGCGTGCATACACACACACACACACACACACACACACACACACACACACACACACACACCATCTGTTTTGCTCTGGTCAGCTACTCCTGAGCAGAAAAACAGCTTTCTGGTTAGGTATGGGACTTTGCAGCCACTTCTCTTTCTTGGTAATGGGATTTCATCTGGTTTGAACCTGTGCTGGTGGGTCTTGTGTATGCTACTACAATCTCTGTGAGTTCATATGTGCTTCAATCCTCGTATCGGAAAGACACTGCTCCGTGGAGTCAGAATCACCTCTGGCTCTTATGATCTTTCTGCCTCCTTTTGGACACAGACCCTTGAGCCTTGAGTGCCCTTCATACTGTCTTTTAGCACTAAGCTCCCCGGATTGGTGGGAAGCTACAGCCTAGTTCTTCTCATCTCTTCGGTGTTCCTGCTGCATGGGACTGTTAGATAAAGGTCCCTGGGCTGTCAGAAATTCTCATTCTAAGAGTTACTTTAATACACATCAGTGCCTCCTCCAGAAACCACACCAAGTGAAGCCAGAGATGCCAACTCTGAAAACGCTAATATTTTTCCCCACGAGGGGGCAGTACTTGAAAGACTAACAGTCCTTACCTTTGAGGCTAGGCGGAACCAAGAACAATGACCTCCTTGTTATTTCCCAACCCACCTACAGAACACAGAGATTTTATTTCTTCAGAGAAAAGGAGGAACAAAAGACGTTTGCTCTAACTTGTGGCAGAAATCAACGATGACGCTGTCTTCGCTTACTGAGCTCAAAGACAGATGCCAGTAGCACTTAATATTTAGAATCACTGAAACATTCTTGAAAGAAAGTGTGCTTAGAGGCAGGGTGCACGCCTTTAACACCAGCACTCAGAAGGCAGAAGCAGATTTCTGAGTTCAAGGCCAGCCTGGTCTACAGAATGAGTCCCAAGACAGCCAGGACTACACAGAGAAACCCTATCTTGAAAACAAACAAACAAATAAAAAGAGAAAGAAAGTGTGCTTGTAAAAGTGAAATCTTTCCATAATAAACTCTTAAGGGGAAGGTATTTGTCAAAGCTATGCCTAAGGGTCAGAAAAAAAATTACTGTTCTGGTTTGAAAACTATTAAAATTTGCTATGTTGAATAATTTATTTAACAAATAACATTGTTTTCCTTCTTTTGTATGTACAGCAGTCACACATGCTGTATTATACAAAACACGGGCACTGCCTACATGTAATAATATGTGATCCTATGAAGATGTTTTCTCTTTGAAGAAGAAAAGGAATATTGGATGGAAGTGGATACAGGTGTTTTTGAAGATAGACATAAAGGCTATAAATCTCTCGCTTATCTGCTTCAAACTTCATCAAGAACGTCATTAATTAGACTACCAAAGTGGAAGCACTGTGTGGTTTTTTTTTGTGGTTTTTTGGTTTTTTTGTTTTTCGAGACAGGGGTTCTCTTGGCTTTGGAGCATGTCCTGGAACTAGCTCTTGTAGATCAGGCTGGTCTCAAACTCACAAAGATCCGCCTGCCTCTGCCTCCCGAGTGCTGGGATTAAAGGCGTGCGCCACCACCGCCCAGTGCACTGTGTCTTTTGAAGCCCACAGTCCAGAAAGGCAGAAGAATCAGTACAGCATAGCCAATCTGTGGAATTCCCTCGTCGTCGTCATGGAGTTCTTGAGTGCGTATGTTGAAGCGCCCTCTTTTTAGATGGCTGTCCACTTTCCATGTGCCCTCCAGCTTCTCCTGTGTGGTTGATTATATTCACTTATTTTTAGGGAGTGTATTATCCAGCAAGAGTGGCTTATTAAAGAATTCCAACCTGTATAGCTGGTCATAAATATATTTATAAGAAATATTGATGCTCTGACACCAGAAGTAATAAAAAATACATGTACAAATACTATTTATTATACGCAGTCACTGAGTAACCAGGTTACTCCTTGTCTTATCAGAATCAGCATGGCAATAAAATGTCTCCTGGTCCTTCCAACCTCCTTATTAAAATGCATTAAATTTGTTTTTCTCATACATAGAGAGATAAGGTTATTAATTACACAAACTGCTAATCAGCAAAATGTAAAACAGCAGGAGAAGCTAAGGAGAGAATAAATGCTTTGTGGTACAAGAGAGGATGAATATGAAATCTATGCATATGACATTTAATTTTTAAAATTAAAATGTTTCCTTTGGAAGAGTAGTCAGGCAAAACACTAATGCACATAAAATAAAATATTTTTTAAAAAACCTGAATGAAATATATACAAATTTTAAAAAATTAAAGTGTTTCATGGAAAGTATTTGTAATTGAAAGACAATAAAATGATAACATAAAAGAATATACATAAGTATGTGTGAAATTTGGTAGTTAAAGTTTGTTGCAAGGAGGCCACATGTTCGTCCTTGGCTGCCCAGAAATGAAATAATCAGACAGAAACTGTATTATTTAAGTCACTAGAGCCCATTAGCTCTAGCTTCTTATTGGCTAACTCTTACATCTTAATTTAACCCATCTTCTTTAATCTGTGCATCACCATGAGGTCGTTGCCTACCAGCAAAGTTTCAGCATGTCTCTCTCTGACTCTGCCCTTCTTCCTCCCAGCATACAGCCTAGCTTTCCCTGCCTAGTTCTCTTCTTCCCTGCCATAGGCTCAAAGCAGTTCTTTAGTCATTAACTAATAGAAGCAACACATAGACGGAAGGACCTCCCACACCAAAAGTTAAAGGCATAAATGATTGTCTACCATCGCTAAGACTTTGACAAATAACAAGAGATGGGTTCCGCAGGACTGTGGTAGCAGAGGGCCAGCAAGGATGGAGGAGGGGCAACCCCAGAGTCCACTGTGCATTCCCAGTTTTGCTTCCTGTAGAAACCAGTTAATAACTGATGCTTGGGGTGACATAATTTGTGGGAATGTCATTTCACAGTTAGCAAGAGCGAGCATCAGCAAGTGTAAAGCGGGCTTACCTTCTCCTCAGAACGAGAAACATAGGGGCCATTGTATCTCTCAGTGCTCTAGCTTGAGGAGGACTAGCTGCCCAACCAGGAGGCATGCTGGGATTTGGAGTCTAGAGCAATGCAACTCCCAGACCAGGGAGGCAAGGGGCTGGGGGGGCTACGCTCCCAGCTTAACACCTATATGCCATATGCCGAGCTTTCTCTTTATGAATTGTGGTTTATAAGCCCTCAGAACATTTTTTTAAACCTTCTCTGAGAAAGCAGTATGAGACAAAGATATTCTGGCTGTGTCTGGGAGAAGCCCACATCCAAGCCACTTCGTCTGGGTGTGGGGGCTCAAAGAGACATTGCATGGGACAGGGCCTGTGGTAGCTGAAGGCTGTGATCTTGTGGGCAATCCGAAGGGAAAATGCTTGCAGACCATTGTGTGCGACAGTCACAAAGAACATGGATCCAGCCTTTAGCAACACCAGTGAGGAAAAAAAATGCCATGATGCATTTATAATAAAATATGTAATCCCCTCTTTTAAACTTCTCCAACCAAAACTGTAGCAAGCTTAGAAACAGTCTAAGTAATTAATCTACCGTTAACTATATGTGTTTACCTCCTAGCCCATAGTAAGAGCCACCTTCTAAGGCAGCAAGGGGTGGGATAACTAAAGAAGAATTCACTACTAGACTTTGTGAAGAAATTACATCCATGCATAATCTAGACCAGTGTTGGGTCCAAGGGAGTCCCGCAAAGATGGGGACAGACCACCAACGTCTAATAAACCAGAAGCAAACTTTATTCCAGAAACCAGATTCCAGGAAAAAAAATTAAAAAAAAATAAAGTAAAAAATTTCCATGGGGGCACAAAAAGCTTATCAGCTAGCTGAGACCACAGCCAGAGATGGATTTTGTAAGGCTGAGGCAAAGGCCGGTTTCTGAACCCACCTTTTTATAGTAGGGGCACCAAGCATTGGTTTGAACAAAGGAATTTTTACAATCTCGAGGTAAAACTCAGATACAGATTGTAAAAATCTCCATTAACAGAGTTTTTCAGTTAAACTAGTGTTTGTGCTTAATCTATTGTCTTCCTTGGTACTTCCAGGGGGTGTTTACTGAAGTCCTGTGCTCTCCCCTTTGATGCTGCCAATTTTACATGGGAGAGAAAATGAGTAACCCAGAGGTCATATATCTGTCTCCTAAAAGTTAACTCAGCTTGTATCTTAATCAGTGATAGCCGGGGGTGTTAGGCTCTCAATTTGCAGAGACATGCTTCAGCCCTGGAAATAGAGCTATGGGCTGTAAAGCGGAGTAACCCACTGTTAATCCTTACACCACTGAGAAAGCTACCTACAGTCTGTTCTCGTTCTCCTAGGATTACAACTTTATATTTCTTTATTTTTACATTTTTATATTCTTATTCTTAGACCCTTCAACCAGTGGTTCTCAACCTGGGGGTTGTGACCCCATGGGTCACATATCAGATATCCAGCATATCAGATACTTACATTACAATCCATAACAGTAGCAAAATTACAGATATGAAGTAGAAACAAAATAACTTTATGGTTAGGGGTTGCTACAACATGAGGAACTGTATTGGATCAGGGTCTTGGCATTAGGAAGGTTGAAAACTCCTGCTCTAGACTTTATTTGCATCTGCACTGTTTAAAGAAACCCATTCTGACTGGCATTCAGTCGTACAATTGGCCAGGAAGTACTGAATCACATATTTGAGTCAGTGTTGGTTAGGGACTAGGTGCTCTCAGAGGCAGGGACTCAGGGCTGCTTAACTTCAATCTTCTGTCAATTGCTGTAGTCAGGTGTGCAGGGATGGCCTTTGGGTCAGAGCCTCTCTCACCACCAGTTCCGTTTCCTGTTCCTCTTTGTTTTCCCTCTGCTCCCCATTGAGAACTTTTAATGACTGAACCACATTCCTCCCTAGAAAGATTCCACATGCAATTTTCCCATGGAACATCTGTCATGCGAGATGGAAAATCAAATCCACGGAGGGGATTTCTCATCTTAGCTGAAAGGATTCCAAGGTGCTTTGAAGTCTTAGGGGCCCAGATGTTCCTTTCTTTAAAGATGCTCTTTCCTTTTAAGGTAGCGGGCTATTGTAAGAAAGCCTAGCTGCACAGACTACACAGTCCAAGCTGTAGCATTTTATAGAAAATTGTTAGGAATGGGAGAAACATGGATGGGAAAACTGATTTTCTATGACAATACAACAGCCATGTTGGTATCTTACTCAGTGGGGGGTCAACATCCCTCTGAAGGTTTTGTGTGCTTTCTGCATGCAGAATGACAGATGCCTTAGTCCCAGGTCCAAGACGAGTTTTCAATCTTTAAGCAGTAAGCGTACCCCTTAATGAATTTCTCTGGAATTTATACATATTGAGAAGGAAGCAATAAAGGATAAGGGAAGAGACTACTAAAATAGAATAGCAATTATTCTCAGACATTGGACACCTTCAAGTTTTAAATGAGCCCTTACTTAGAACAGTTGGTAATCCATTCATTTCATTTGTTCAACAATTATTTGGTTTTGTATGTGTTTTTGTATACATGACCGTGTGTGTGTGTGTGTGTGTGTGTGTGTGTGTGTGTGTGTGTGTGTGGCCTAGAGGTCCATACTGAATGTCCACCTTAATTTTAATTTTTTCATTTTTTCCTTTTCTCCTTCTTCCCTTCCTCTTTTTCCTCCTCCTCCTTCTTTTTTTTTTCTCTTTTTCTTGTTGATCTTGTTGTTTGGAGACAGAGTCTCTCTATGAAGCCCTAGCTGTCCTGAAACTCCCTCTGTAGACCAGGCTAGCCTCGAACTCACAAATTTTATATGACTCTGCCACCTGAGTGCTAAAATTAAGGATGCACTAACCATGCTGGACTCCACCATAATTCTAGAAACAAGGTCTCTCATTAAGTCAGAAGTGTACCACCTTGGCTGGTCCGGTGGACTGACGAGCCCAAACACCTTCCTGTCTGTCTCCCCAGTGCACACCACCATGACCAGAATTTTTATGTGGGTGCTGTACTTAGAACACAAGTCCTAATGCTTGCTGAGCAAGTACTCTACATAACAGAGCCCCTTCTCTTCACCTCAATAATTCTTCCCACAGATGTCTACTGAGGTCTGATGAATACCAGGCTCAGCCACTGAGCCAAGTTTGGATTACGGCTCATAGGTCAGCATGGCAAACACAGAAATAAATAAAATGGGATGACCCCTGGGCAGACACTTCTTGGGGCCTGAAGGGAACAGATAAGGGAAGCTGGGGAACAGAACTGAGCTAGCGGAGGTGGAGGTGGGCCAGGCAAGAGGTGCAGAGGGAAGCTAACAAGGCATCAGAATCTTAAGGTTCTTTTTTTCCCTTTTCTTTTCTTTATTGTTAAAAGAAAAATTTACACTTCCTCTCCTTGTCCCAGACCCTCTCGCTCCCCCACTACCCCAACTCCCTCCCCCTGCTTCCTTAAGAGGGGGCAGGATACCCTGCCCTGTGGGAAGTCCAAGCCCCCCCCTCCATCGCGGTCTAAGAAGGTGTGCATCCATATAGAATAGGTTCCCAAAAAGCCAATACATGCAGAAGAGATAGATAGGTCCCTGTGCCATTATTATTGGCTTCTCAGTCAG
>JAQHUG010000178.1:294973-341518 GCA_028555095.1 Dicrostonyx torquatus
GAGCTCACAGTATACTTAGTTGATAATATTCCTTCTTGCATGTGCACTCGTACACATACACACACGTGCACATGTGAGCGCGCACACACACACAGGCACATACACAAGCACACGCATATACACACACACAAAAGCACACACACAAGCATGCACATGCACGAATACACACATGCACATCATGCACACACACACACACACACACACACACAGGACTCTTTTTAGAGGCCAAATCCTCACTGGGCTACCATGCTGCTACCTACTGGTAGGCTGGCACTGCTTTGGCCATCTTTCTACACTGCGGCCTCACAGTTCCTGGAAGGCACTATGTTCACTCTGCCAAAAGGAAAACCTTTGAACATACTGGTCTTTTAAAAAAGTCAAATATCAAGACATACAATTCACTTTTTAAAGAATTTTGAAACAGACAACTCAATGGCATTTCAGGACATTCCCAATGTTGCTTAAAAGTCAGATTCACAGTTACCAGGCTCTTGAAATGGAGGAAAGAGATAAACCTATATATGTAAGATAGGTGGTGGACAGACCTATATATGTAATATAGACTGTGGATAAACATATATATGGAAGGCAGACTGTGGATAGACCTATATACATAAGATAGGTTATAGATAGACCTATATATGGAAGGTAGACTGTGACAGTGGATAGACCTATATATGGGAGGTAGACTGTGGATAGATCCGTATATGGAAGGTAGACTGTGAACAGACCTTTATATGGAAGGTAAACTGTGGATAGACTTATATATGGAAGGTAAACTGTGACTGCGGATAGACCTATATATGAAAGGTAGACTGTGAATAGACCTACATATGGAAGGAAGACAGTGGATAGACCTATATACATAAGATAGGTTATAGATAGACCTATATATGGAAGGTAGACTGTGGATAGACCTATATATGGGAGGTAGACTGTGGATAGATAGACCTGTATATGGAAGATAGACTTTGGAGAGACCTCTCTATATGGAAGGCAGATGGTGGATAGACCTATATATGGAAGGCAGACTGTGGATAGACCCGTATATGGAAGATAAACTTTGGAGAGACCTCTCTATATGGAAGGCAGACTGTGGATAGATAGACCTATATATGGAAGTGTTGAGATTAGTGTAACAGGGCAGAATGTTTCAGAACGAAGAGAAGCTGGGACTTAGGTGTGTGGTACACTGCACTAAATGATTTTAATATGGAAAAGCAGAAGAGTGTAAAGTAGGAAAGGAGGTGCAGTTTTTCACGTGGAAGGGCCTGCTTGGTGTGCAATATGGTGTCTGGTTCACGGTGACAACTCGAATGAAGGAAAAATGAATGAATAGTGAGACAATGCTGAGCTCTGGAGTGCAGTTTGAACCATCAGTCATGACACTAATACAATTTTAGATTTTCCCCTTCTTTCCTCCCTCTGCCCCCCCGTCCCTCCATCCCTTCATCCCTCCATTCCCCTCTTCTTTCTCTTTCTTTTTCTCTCCTTTTCTTTATTTCCTTTTCTTTCCTCCCCACTCTTCTCTTTTTCTTTCTAGGGTCTCTTGTAGCCCAGGCTGGCTCAAGATGACATTGAACTCTTGTCCTTCAACCTCCAGAATTCTGGGGTTGGAGACATATACCACAACGTCAATCGGTTCATGCAGCACTGGAGGTTGAATTCATGGCTTAACATACAGTAGGCAAGCATTATATCAACTGAACTATATCCCAGTACCACACTTTGTTTTGTTTTTACATTGTCATGAAATTCTTGAGGATGGATTGAAACTTCTGGACATCTGTGCATGCCTGTAGACTCACCACAGGGTCCTGACTGCCTTACCTCTGTCATGATAAATCTAGATGCCCTACTGGGGGAGAAAGAAGGCTCTGGGCTTAAAAGGGTGGTGTAGAGCATATTGATCAACCATTGTGAGAAATTATAGGTCTGCTACACACACAATTATTTACTCATTCGATCTCTCCTTTCTTACACAGCAAGTGTTTGTGGAGTATTGTCTGCTATCGGACACTGTGTTAGACATAAGTCCATAAGGCTCTAAGTAAAACTAGCTCATCTTCTGTGACCATCAAGAAATTATGTCTACTTATGGTATATGGGAATATAGCTTTCTGCTGATTACAATGCTATAATCAAAGAATTTTGCTTGCTTCCTATGAAACACATATTGTATAAGAATTACTTTTCTCAATGAACAGAGAATTTTTTTATTTTATTTTATTTTTTTGTTTTGTTTTTTTTCGAGACAGGGTTTCTCTGTGGCTTTGGAGCCTGTGCTGGAACTAGCTCTTGTAGACCAGGCTGGTCTCGAACTCACAAAGATCTGCCTGCCTCTGCCTCCCGAGTGCTGGGATTAAAGGCGTGCGCCACCACCACCCGGCAACAGAGAATTTTTAATGAATATGTCAAAAAAATAGCCTTTTTTCTGATGCAATATTCCCGTCAGTTTCTATTCCCCCCCAAGTTGATATGTTTATAATATCAGAAAGTGTCTCATGTAAAACTTGAACATAGCAAAAAGACAAGAAATTTTTTGTATTTTAAATTTTATACATGACTTTGTGTCATCACATCTCATTATAAGATATGTGATTTTTGAGAACTGCTTGACAATAGAATAATGCACATTTGATGACATGAAATGAATCCATGAAACAATTTCTTTGTGAAAACCATTTCCAGAAGTCTAGTTGTCTAGTTCCCACAGAAATAATGTACCACTGCATGACGGTCCCCAGTTGGTCAGCTTTGTTACCTGGCTCTGTCATAGGAAGGCTTTTCTGTCATACTCATGGGCAACTGCTCAGAGCTACCGTCTTTCTACAGAATTGACTGTTGGTCAAAACATCAAGAGGCACTCTAATTAAAAAGTTTCCTGATGACTTAAAACATTGAAAATAAATGGTAATAATAAAGGAATGTCCCTTAGGAAGCTTAAATATCCAAAATAAATGGTAAAAATCTTTTAATCAATTTTACAAATTAAAATTGATGGAAAAATTTGATTTTAAGAAAAATATTCATGTTATATGATTAATTGTAACTAAACTTATTGGCATATATAACAAATCTAACACTATGTGCACTTACATTAAAAAGAATATTATAAAGAATGACTTCGTGGTGCCTAAATAAAATACACAGTCTTCTCAGGCCATTTACTCTAAAGAATAAATTAGAAAGGCAATGAAAATCAGAGAAAAGATTTCCAGTTCCAGATCGCTGGCACAATAAACATCACCTAAAAAATCAAGGTTCTCCTTGTTGAGTCATTCTTGTTACCACTGCTGTTTGGAAAAGAACTTTCAATAATCTGAGGTTCCTGAAGCCCTAGGCTAGTGAGCAGTTTGCTCTTGGGTAACCTGTGAACTCCCTCCCTCATTAAACTTTAGGCTAAATACCACATACATTTGTATTGATCAGTTTGGCTAAATTGATTTCCCAGAAACCAATTCTCTACAGAATTCTATGATGCTATGGACCATTTGACATAATACTTCTAAATGGGGGTGCAGTCCTTAGCTATCTCTTTTTCATTCTTAGAATGTGAGTGCAGGGTGCTGAGCATAGTTGGAGCTGTGCACGCTGCCATTTATCTGCAGGCTCACCTTGTTGGCACAGGACAGCACCTGGGCTCCTGCCAGCTCCTCCTGCTGGCTCAGCTCCCTTGAATCCTGGACCAGATGCATCTTTAGTTCTGTGATGGAAAAGATCAGCTTCTCTTTCATCAACTGCCTGTTGACTTCAGGTGCCAGCAGAAGCAAGACCTTTATATCTTTACTATGAGTTCTTGATGGGGAAAGGTTTTAGCCTATCAGGTTAATAGCCCCGCCCCGCCATTAGCCATTAGCTAATTATCCTGGATTGGACCATCAGGTCCCGATTAGGTATAAAAGACTGAGTCCACGTGGGAGCAATCTCTCTCTGTGGCTCTTGGGTTGGCACATACCTTCAGAGAAGTGCGGGATCCAGGATCTGGTATTGTAAATCTGTTTGTGTTCTTTAATCCTATTAAAGTATATATCTTAAATATAGCTGGCTTGGGCGATAATTTATTAACTTCTACAAGTTCTTAAGCAGTTCCCATCATAGTATAATATAAAAAAATAGACGTTGAGAGTCTGGCAGTGGTGGTGCATGCCTTTAATCCCAGCATTTGGGAGGCAGAACATGGTGGATCTCTGTGAGTTTGAGGCCACCTGACCAGGTTCCAGGACAGGCTTCAAAGCTACACAAAGAAACTCTATCTTGAAAAACCAACCAAACAAAAAAAAGTATTGAAATACACATACGTTTGTATATAAATATGCATGTTTTATATATAATTAATAAATATACAAAATAGTGAGTATGGTTTTTCCTTTATCCCTAATGATACATTTTATATTAAACTATAATTTTAAAAAATTTGCATGTATAATTTAAATAAACACACAATGAACATGGTCTGGGAAGGAATTACTTAGCTTTGGTGTTGTTCATATGTGCACGGAGTTAGTACAGATGTCTTGGAGTTGGATGAGCTCTTGGTGACTTGTTCCTGAAGAAGATTGGCTCTTCTTCTCTCAGAAGTTATTGTCTGTAGCTCTTCATCTAGGGTTACAGTCTTTTGAAATTTTCCCATTCCATGCTGGCATGGCATGCTGACTGGTATAACCATAACAATTAAAGAAGAAGAGATCATTAACTTGAGAAGAAGTAGGAACATTGGAGAGTAGGAAGGAGAAATGGAGGAGCAGAAATGATAAGAAAAAAAAACATTACTCATGTAAAATTCTCAAAGAAGTTTTCAAGGAATGAAAAGGGAATAATGGAGGGAGGGTTATATAATAAAGTACATTATGTATATGAATATAATTATGAAATAAATCATACATCTTAAGATGTATTTAATGAAAGAAATGACATAGCTTATTAATGAGGGCAGTAACAAGATAGTAACAGTTCAAAGAAATACAGAAGTGATGAAGTAAAAAGGAAGTAAAAGAAAGAATGACAGCATGTGACTGCTGAAATCCATTCAGCCAATCACGTGACAATCAAACACAGGCTTTCAAGTTAGCAGCCTTCTAGATAAACATCATCTGTACTCAACCTGCTAAAAACAATAAACTGGTGAAGAAAAGTACAGCACCTAGGCTCTAGTCAATGGCAAATATTACGGCAGACAAAGCCACAACCCTAGGAGCCTGTGCCTCTTGAGTTACTAAACGCCACTCTAGCAAAGCTTTGATACTGGACTCTATTAGTGTACTTTCTAGGGCTGTGATAAAACAGCACGACCAAGGAAACTTGTAAAGGGAATTTGATTTGGACTGACAGTTCCAGAGGGTCCCTAACGGTAGGGACAGCACAGCAGCAGGCAGCAGGCAGCAGGCATAGCAGGCATAACTAAAGCAGCCTGAAGATGAAAGCTGGGGTCACACCTCCTGAACTTCAAGCGGGGTGCAGAAAGGGGACTGGGAATGGCTTGAGGCTTTGAAACCTCAAAGCCCACCACCCCAGTGGTGCACTTCCTCTACAAGCCCACATCTCCCACGCATTCTCAAAGTGTGGAGCAAGTGTTCAAACACCAGAGCCTATAAAGGATACCTCATTCAAACCACCAAAGACACTGTTGTCTTTTTTTAATTTATTTCTTAATTTGGGGGGTAGTTTAAAGCATGTATATGCTTTTGCTGAAGAAAACAGCCATATTCTATACTGGAAAGCCTTGTAAATTAAAAATGAACACACACACACACACAATGTACCTCTGAACAAAAAGAGTAAGATGTATCCCAGTCAAATTCTCATTGCAAACCAAGACACACCTGCTTTATTCTGGCAGCTCTCTTTAGTGAGATCACTTCCTTGTGCTACTTCTTTGAATTGCTCGGATTTCTAAACAACAGCCCTAACTCTATTAAAATCTGCTAGCACTTTAACCTATCCCATTGCTCATCTACTTTGCTTTCAGTGACAATAGCCAGCGTTTACTGAGGACTTCCTTGGACAGTGTCTCTAAGCTCCCCAGCCACCAATCATGCTGTCTATTTGACTCTGCCCTGGTGCTCCATAGACTGAATGCAACAGAGGCTGATTTCACTGGAAGCCACACTGTAGGTATTTAGACTTGGATTTGTCACATTTAACTGGCAGTATCTTGTCTCGGCTGAAGAATACTGAAAGACGAGTATGCTAATGCCATCACTACTGCTTGCTGCCTTTGCAGTCAGGATAGAGGATGTGCACACTGCCCGGCTGGCTGGTACTGAAGAGCTCTCCATAACTGTCAGTGCCCTGTCCCTTACAAACTGAGGGGTTACTAGTGCTCTGGTCACCTCTTCTCTTTTACCTCTACAACAGTTTAAAATATATAGTTTTATAAAAAATGAGTCTCACATTAAAACTCCTTCAAAACCCAAATCACTTTCACTTGCTTGCTTTCTCCATGAATGGCCCTCCTGCAGTTTCAAACAGCAACACACAAAGAACACACTGCTCCCCCCAGCCCCCCAAGACACCCTCCTTGTGTTTTCTTGTACTAATAGTACCACCGTGAAACTGAAACTCTATTTTTCCCATTTAATGTGAGTCTCTCCTACTGGGTCTGGTCGTGTGTGAACCAGTGTGAGAGAACATCAGTTTTACTCAACGGTAAAGTATCAAGTTCCTCTCTAAGATGCTGCATGCTTCATTCTCCTGCCTCTTAGGATCTTGGGGAAATGCCAGTTCCCGAATGGGCAGCCTAACCATCTCATCTAATCTGTCCCCTTGGTCCTTCCAGTTTTCTTCCCTGGGCTTTATTGATTTTTCTTGAGTACTCATGTCCTACTAATAACCTATGCATTTGGCTTACATATCATTTTACAATCTTTTCAGAAAAATTTCAGCTCCAAATTTTTGGTCTCCATGCTAACAGTTTCTCGCCACTTTCCAGAGCAAGAGGCACAGTTGGCACTTATGCAAATATTTGCTCAATGAATAAATGAGTCCCCAGAGAAATTTTATAGCAATGAAAACTATGAACTGCAAGGCTTATACAAATGGAAGGTGTCATGCATCAGTGAAAAACACTTAATTTTTTCCCTATAGTTTGGCGTACATTTTTCATATAGATGAAAAAAAGTTAAGGAAATAGTTTAGTGCAATATAGATACAGATCAGGAGCTGGGGCCAAGGCTTAGTTCGTAAAGTCTCAGTCATTCAAGACTGAGAATCTGAGTTCAAATCCCCGGAGCCCTTCTAGAAAGCATGCCAGTAACCCAGTGCTGTAGGGAATGATGAAGGTGGAGCTGTGGGTGGAGACAGACAGAGAGACCCTATCTTAAAAAATAAGGTTGAGAGCAAGGGAGAAACTACACCTGACATTGACCTCTGACCTATAAACAGACTTCCAGGCATACAAGCATACAGCTGCCACTACCTTCTAAAAATGCAAATCAGTCTGACTTGCCATAAATAGAAACCAACCTTACAGAATGATTGACACACATATTATATACATTCCATTTTAAATCTGCATTCTACTCCTAACACAAATTCTATACTTTAGGAAATTTGGGTCTATAAAGATTTTTATCTAGATGAAAGGGTTGCTAGCTCTTTAACCTAATATGAGATTTGTAGAAAACTGGCTCATAGACATAAGTGGGAGACCAGAAAGGGGTTTAAGTGGCTTGTTTCCAGCTACAAGTTGGTGCGGACGGGCCTCTACCACCTACTTCCCCCTCTTTAATTAACTGATTGATTGGCATGGATGATGCGGCATGAACATGGGGTATGCACTTCTAACACAGTGTGTGCACACACAGGCCTGTGCACGAGGAGGCCAGCGTTCCCTCTCTGGTGTCTTTCCACTTCTACTCCCCACAACAGGGTCTTTCATGGAATCTGGAGTTCATCCATTCCTCTGCACTGGCTGAGCATCAGTGAGCTACACTACAGTGGGCTTCAGGGACCTGGGTGTGAGGTTTTAGGTACCAATACCCCTGGCTTTTTATATAAAGAGTTCTGGGCATTCAAACTCAAGTCTTCATGCTCCTGCAGCAGACAGTATGACCTGAGCCATCTTCCCTGTCCTCAACTACATTCTTCACAGCTTCTCCATGACACAGAACATAGGATAAACATGTTTGCCATTCACCCTACTGGAGCTATCTACCTGCCTCTGAGCTACCGGATATACTGAACATGTCTTTTGTTTTCTGGCTCTTTTGTCCTTATTCCAGCTGCATCTCAAACACATTGTTCTCCGCAAATGTTGCAAGCTTCTGTTGCAGTCTTTACTTCTGCCCTTTTGTTTTATATGCTGTCAGTTTTGTTCTTGTCTGATATTTACACTTCTTGAGCTTCAGTGCACAAACAGCCTGATTTGTAAAGTTTCTAGGATATTTACTGCTGTGTTTTTACGAGCATGACCCTGCATATGTAGTTTGAGCTCGACACAATTTCTACAACAAACTGAATGCTATCTTCTGACTACATGGGCACAGGATCCTGGAAAGGGAGATGCTGGTGGTCTTTCTACATTATGGGGCCCATCTGTTTGCCATCACCTGCTGTCATCACCACCACAAAACTCCATCTGCTACCTCTCCTCTTCCAAGCAAGATTTGACACAAAAATCTGTTATGTTCTACACCAGAGTTGCCTAGTCAGCTCTGTGTCCCCTTAGTGATTTTTACTAATTGCCAACTTTCCAGTTTCTTTTGTTTTGTTTTTGCCTCCCGAGAACTTCTTTAAAGTGTGAACCAAGTAACCAATACTGAATCAGGACAATATGGCAGTACCATTCGGCACAAAGGCACTAAAACAAGCATTCAGATTTAGGAAGTTACAGATGGCCGAATGTGACCTTGGGAGGTCAGCTCTCCTTCCCGGGTTCACCGTGTTCCTGCCTTTAGAGAGAATTGAGCATGGTGTCTCTAAGTCCTACTCGAACAGGGCATCTCGCATTCAAGCCTTCCTTCCCTGTGCTGTTTCCTGACCTCTTTCCTGACAGAAAGGAGTCCTTCGAATCCTACAGTGCATTCACCTTCCCCTTACTTCCCTGTGCTGTGCCGTGTTCTATCCCACACTGAGCTGTGCCTTTCTCCGTTACACACTCCTTTCTGCAGCAATGCGTTCTTAAAAGTGGTCCCAGAGTCACTGTGTTAACGGCTTTCCCGAATACCTCCCAGAGTGCAGATAGTGTGTTCTCTACACTATAACTATTTATTGGCCAAAAGAATGAAGGAACCGAAAGAAACGAGGCAGCATAATTTGCTGGGGTTTACAGGAAGCATGCAGTGATATTGTGGCTGATCAGGAAGAAGACTGACCCACCAGAATGACTGCATTCTGATGGAGGCAAACCCACTTCGTAAGGCGCTGAGCCTACCACCTTTTGCATGTCGACAGATTCTCACAGTGGATCTCTGGTGAAGCCATAAGCACTCTCCCTTAGTGCAAGATTCACCAGAATATGGATTATTGGGCACAATTCCTTCCCATGTACTGGTATAATCTGTCATCTCCCTCTACTCTGTGGGACTTCTAGTGGGAAATTTAGTCAAGCACTCAATAACCTTGGTTCCCACAGTCTAATCTCCGCTCCGTTCCCTGAGACACATTAGAAGCCACCTCCCTGCAACTGTCTCCCATTCGGCAGGACATGCAGTCAGGAAAGGGGTCTGTCATAGAGACCACACTTGGGACCTTCAAAGATAAGGGGCGTCCAAGCTCAGAGAATTTTCTTTGTTTTGCTTGTGTATATAAACTGGAAACCTTACAGAACAGGAGGAGAACAGCAGGAAAGGAATAAAGAAACTGATGCAGAAAAGTACGTAGTGGAGAATTCATTTCACCTGCAGATCTAAGTCCCGTGCTTGCTGTGAGTCTTCTTCTGGGCCCTGAAGGGGACACTGAAGCTGGCACTCAGAGGTCCCTGATATTTTAGCACTCCGCAGCAAGTTAAAAACAATGCAACAAAATGGGATTAAATTAAGAAATGTGAGCCAGAGGTTAGAGAGATGGCTAAATGGTTAAGAGCATTGTCTGCTCTTCCAGAGGACCCAGGTTCAATTCCCAGCCCCTATGTGGTGACTCACAACCATCTCTAACTACAGTTCCAGGGATCCCTCTTCTGGCCTCCATGGGTAATGCAGACACATGGTAAACATGCAGGCAAAACACCACACACATCCAATCAGTGAATCTTAAAATGACAAAAGCAATTTTTAAAATGTGAGCCAGGGTTATGAACATTTGTAGCCCTGGAAAGTGACTCCAGAAAATGAACAGAAGATAAAATTTGGCGTAATAGCAACAGACAGCAAGTTTAATTTGTAAATAAAGAAGACTGCAGAGAGGAAGGATGATGGAGAATGAAGACAGTAAGACGATGCCTGACTTTCATTTTGACCCTGTGTTTGGTCTGTGCAAAGTTAAGGAAGGTTGCCTCAACTTTATCATCTGTACTGTGAGGGTATCTACTTTACAGACTTATTATGAAGATTAAATAGCCCATTACCTCCAATTTGTTCATAAATATCTACCCCTATTCTACAGTTAGCACTAAAATGTTCCCAGCTGTCTTATCCTTTAGGACATAAGAACCGCAATAATAGTGGAAGCTTATCTAGACGTGTTCAACTCTTATGACTACTACTTTATTACTACTCACATCTTATTAGTCCTAAAAAAAAAAAAAAAGCTTAACTTAAAAATAACTAAAAAGCACGAGGCATTTTAAGGATTCTGTATCATTCTATGATGCTGTATTTTTCTTGATGAGAATCTTGTGATATTTTCTTGTTTAAAACTCAGAGGCAATGTGAACCAGGTGTTGTACTTATCTTCTCGATACAGTTTGCATATGAGGAAGAAAATATGTGGGCATGTGATGTGTATAGACCCACAAAACAAAAAGGCGGCAGTTTTAGTCACAAACACGTGTTCCCCACACTTCTGGAGCTGCTGGGCTGAGGCAGTGAAGGATTCAGTGTGTGGTAAAGGCTGTTTCCTGACTCTGCAGGGCAGCCATTTTGCAGTGTCTCCACATGGAGGAGGGGCAAAGGAGTTCTGGAAGTCTGTTTTATAGAGTCCTATTGAATGGCACTACATATCACTAAAATCTCTACCTCCAAAAACTTGACCGTAAGGGTTGTGTTTCGACCTAAATTTGGCAGCAAGTAACTTTTCTTCTGCAGCAAAAGATGAAGACTTCTTATCATTTCAGAAGGAAAATGATACAGTATTTTTACTTCCTAAGTATCTTCCTTTCCAAGACATGAAGTCCTTTTTCCAAAACGGTATCATTTATGGTTAATTGCAGTCACAGGTCTGGTGACTGGATGGACCACAGCCTTGTGAATGGGAACATGTTATACTCTGCCTTCCTAGATATCAACATCCCCATCCGCAACATAATGATAAGGTATAATATTATATAATTATATAAGAAATAATGATAGAATAATGTCAATGTATTTATCCCCGAGGTTACTATAAGAATTAAGATCACACCAAAGACACCAAGTGTGGTTCATTGTAGAGAATCAGCATAGCACAGCTCATAATGAAAATATATAAGGAAAAATAGTTCAAGTCCCTTTGGGAAGGGTGCATTTCATAAAGAGGTTCTGGATTGCTACAATATGAATTGATTGAACAATCAGAGGAATGTTCTATGAGAGGCGAATTTTTGATTGAGCATTGAATAGCCTTTTAAACAAGGTTTTTGCATATCCTGGAATAATGAGACTACCACAATGAGTCTCAGTGCCATCTCTCTCCGTGCTGAAAGACTGCCAATCTACAAAACCGTTTCTTTAAATAGAATCAGCTAGGCTTTCAGTGTACCAGGCAAAGAACAGTGTATTCTAGGAGGAAATGAGAGGAGGTATTTCGTAGCAGAGCTCTACAACCTTGCACACCTGAAGGAAGACGAAATCTCTAGCATTCCCACCTGACAGCACTGAAAAGAGAAGGGACCACCTCAAGGCCAGCAGGAGCTTGTATGGCATCCTTCCATGACCCCTGCCTTCTGCCTTTTCACTCCATCCACCACTGCAAGCCAGGCAAAGCGCATGAAAAATTTAACAGTGCAGCATAACCCAATCATAGCACAAGGTGACTTTACCATCAGCTACAACGGGAGTGCTTTCTGAGACCCAGGAAGTATTAAAATAAGTAGTCTGGGAAAGTGTTTTTTTATTGTTTGGGGGCAGTAGGTAGAGGGTTTTAGATCCTGAAGTGCGGTGGCAATAACCCCATTTTTAATAACGAGTGGAGCCCATCCAGTTTGTGTGAGCCTGCGAGCTCTGCTTCAGTTCACAGTGTTCCGTTGACAGCTTAGTGTGGCACAAACGTGGGCACATCTTTTCATTTCTGCACAGACGTCGTGCTCAGAAGCCCATGAGTGCCTTCCAAATGCCAGGCTCCCCGCTGCCACTCTTCTAAGACACAGAAGCCCCTGTCCTTTCTTCCCACATTCTCATATTGGCTCCTATGCCCCTGGAAGTCTTTATGGGGCTGAGGTCGTCAGAAACTTTGGTTGGAAACAACCCATTACCAGCCCCATCCTGATTTGCTCACAGGAAGGGTGAGCATAAGGAAATGTCGTAAAAGAAATGTAGAATGGCTGAAGAAGATGCCACAAAAAGGCATCTATTAAGCTCTATAAATGAAAGGTACTAGAGTCTACTGTATCTTGCTTTCATTATTAGATCATTATGACAGGGAAAGCCAAGAAGCACTGAGTCTGAGTTCTGATCAGACCATATCTACTGAGCACTGGTTTCCCTAGCACTTATAAAAACAGGGACAGTGACTGAGACAGCTCATGGGGCAGTACAGTTTCTGCTTTTGGTAGTGTGTGTGTTTGTGTGTTGAGGAGTTCCCATTGAGCCTATCTATCTATGAGAAAGGAGGCCAGTGTCTCTGTGTGTGCTGAGGAGTTCCTATTGAGCTATCTATGATAAAAAAAAAGGCCAATGTGTATGTGTGTGTGTGTGTGTGTGTGTGTTGAGGAGTTCCCATTGAACCTATCTATGAGAAAAAAGACCAGTGTGTGTGTGTGTGTGTGTGTGTGTGTGTGTGTGTGTTGAGGAGTTCCCATTGAGCCTATCTATGAGAAAAAAAAGTGAGGCTCTTCATAAGGTCTCTGTCCCCAGAGCAAGCCAAGGAAATGGAACTATCTATACTCCTATTGTAGCCAATGCCTTCTTTGTCCTTTTCATTTACCCCCAGGAACACCAGGATAGATCGAATTTGAGAACTGCTGGGATCTCAGGCAATGAAACTCTCTGTGGCATGCCCCAATGTGTTTACTTAGTTCAATTTTATTGTTGGGTTCCATAAGATGATTACTTTTCTATGTGAAGAATCCTAAAAACATTCTAGAAAAACAAAACAAATAAAAAAAACATGTGGGTTTTGGGGTACAGAGGGGACACAGTCAATATAGTGCTTGCCACAACATGAAGAAAGACCTGAATTCATAGCCCTAGAACAGATATTAAAAACAAACAAAAACCCATGCACGGAGCCAGGCATGGTAATGCATGACTTAATCCTAGCATTTGAGAGGCAAGAGACAGGAGGATCTCTGTGATTTCGAGACCAGCCTGGTCTACAAAGTGAATTCCAAGCCTGCCAAGGTTACACTGTGAGACCTTGTTTTAAAAACAACTGTATATGCCTGTAATTCTACCACCAGGAAAGCCAAGTATGTAGGACACTTGGCCCGCCAATCTAGCTGAATCAATGAAATCCATGCTAATGAGAGACCCTGTCTCAAAATAAGGTAAGGAGTAGTTGAAGAAGACACCCAACATCAACCTCTGACCTCCATGCACATCTACACACATGTGTACCTATGCATACATCCATCCACGACCACGCAAGCATACAGAAGGTAAATATTAAAGTTTTGTGTCTTTTCATAAAGAAGAGCATTTTATAACAACAGTGAAGTCTGAACTATGACACACCCCGCTGCTCTCGCTCATCCTCATCTGTCAGGTGTGTCACGCTCTTCCCACCTTCCCTGCTGATGGGTCCCATGTGAGCGGAAAATAAAGGCTTTCTAGGGGGAACAGTGAAAATGACAGAGAATGGGTCTGGTATCTTCTTATCTAGATTTGGTAGAAATAACCCAATGAGACCATCACCTCCCACAGGGCAGTGTGGGGTGTGACAGGCAGGCATCTCTTCATCTTGGCTTACAGCAGTTTCTGTCTCTGTCTCTGTCTAGAATATACCTCTCTCTCCTCTGTCCACAGAGCCCCAGACATCTGCCAGCATTTGATTATGCCCTGAGAGGTCTCTTATCATCAAAGTAGGTAGCAGTCCAGAACACAGGAGGCTGCGGCAGGAGAATTACGAGCTCCAGGCCTGTCTAGACTACACAGTGAGAACTTCTTAGTCTTCTTTTTAAAAAAAATCATTTAAATAAATAAAAGCAAAAAAATTGATGGGTTGAAAAATAAAGGAAACTACTCAACTGCGTTTCTCAATAGAAGAAAGTCTAAACAATCAGTTGTTTTCCCCTATCCTTCTTTTAATTAAGCTTTCTGAAGATCTGCCTCCCTCTTGTTAGTAAGGCTGAGCTACCACAGAATGTCAGAAAAGTAAATGTTTCTCCCTGCTCAGTTTTATTTTTTCCCCAGTTAGGATTTGGGTTAAGCCTTCCGTCTTTTAAAATGTGAACTGGTGAGTCACAGGTTTTACTTGAAGGAGTTCCCACATCTGACATTCTCAGTGTCCCACAATGCACCACAGCTCAGTGTCTCACAATGTACCACAGCTCAGTATCCCACATCTGATGTTCTCAGTGTCCCACAATACACCGCAGCTCAGTGTCCCACAATGCACCACAGCTCAGTGTCCCACATCCGTTGTTCTCAGTGTCCCACAGTGCACTACAGCAGCCTGATTCAGAGTATTTTCAGCACTCATAGAGCAGTTTGCCATCTCCAGCCATGATATTAAAAATTTCTTATTTATAAAAAGCATTGTGGACAAAATGATGACATTAAATGTCTACAGTGAACAGATGTGTGTTTGTGTTGTGTGTGCTCTCTCTCTCTCTTTCACTCTCTCACATGTACAAGGCACATGCAAAGGTGCCCACACATGCAAAAACATCAAACAAAGAAGAAAACTGAGACTGGTTTTGGCACACTATAGACATAGTGTGTGTACACACACAAGACATTTTTGTTAACCCTGTAGAATGGCTTGAGTTCCCCTCTCTCACAGTTTTTATAATGACTAAGAACTTCATCAGCAATTGCCACACTTGCAAGAGATAATCATTCCAATTTTGAACTACCTTAGTATTTGAGTTTTGCTATTGAAACACACCTGTTATAGGACAGCTCATAGTTAGGGCTCCACAAGCTCTTGTCAAGGACACAGGGTACCATGCATATCCTGCCACTAGAGAATGTCTTGTTGTCACTCTTGATAGTGACAACTCTCATCCCAGCTCCCAGTCTTCAGGAAGCTTGAGTAGCCAATCTGAGGTGATAACAAGTCAAAGCAAACTTATTAACTTATTTTCACTTGACTCTCACCATGCCACTCTCCTGTTCAAAGGCATGACAACAGGGCTGGGGAGTAGTCTGTTAGTAAATTGCTGGTTGGACAGGCAAGGGGACCCAGGTTTGATCCCCAATAATTGTGCAGAGGCCAATGTGGTGACAACGTTTATCTGCAAACCTAGCACCAGGGAAGCATCGACAGGTGGATCCCTGGAGCTTCCTAGCCAGCAAGTCTATCTAAATTGGTGAGCCCTAGATACAGCAAGACTCTGTCTCAAAACAAAATGAAACAAAAACAAAAAAAAACAACAATGTAGAGCTATTGAAGAAAGAGACCCAACATTGACCTCTTCCCTCCGCATATATACACAAATGTGCATGATTGGGTACACACACTAAATAAATAAATAAATGAATAAAGAAAGGAAGAAAGAAAGGAAGAAAGAAAGAAAGAAAAGAAAGAAGGAAGGGGGAGAGAGAGAAGGAAGGAAAGAAGGAAAGAAAAAGAGAGAGAGAGACAAGAATAGTGCTGGCACAAGTGTTCATCACCTACATCATATCATATACATATGTTGTAGGGAGAGGCTGCTTGTTCGTCCCCGCCTCCCCGCTAGCTTAGCCACGAAATAACCATACAGAAATTGTATTAATTAAAACACTGCTTGGCCCATTTGCTCTAGCCTCTTATTGACTAACTCTCACATCTTGAGTTAACTTATTTCTATTAATCTGTAGATCACTACATGGCAGTGGTTTACCAGGAAAGATTCAGCATGTCTGACTCATATGGCTCCATGACAGCTCTCTCTTCCTCTGCTTTCTTCCTCTCAGCATTCAGTTTTGTTTCCCCCCTCCCCCACCTACCTAAATTCAACCCTATCAAAAGGCCAAGGCAGTTTCTTTATTCATTAACCAATGAAAGCAGCACATAAACAAAAGGACCTCCTACACCCTTTCCCCTTTTCTGGTTAAACAAAAATGAAGCCTTTAACATAGTAAAATTACATATAACAAAACAGCTATCAAGCAAGAGTTACAGTTACAATATTTATATCTACTTTATCTTTTATCATAACTAAGGAAAACTATAACTATAACTATAAATTCTTTGACTCCATCAAAGACCTCAGAAGGATATAAAATTACCTACGTAAACAGGAAGTGCATTATAAGCAACTTCCAAAATTCTAGAATTGACAGAGGCATCTTGCTGCCTGGACAGTCACCCAAAGTTGGGGTACCCATCTTTAGCCCACAGGCCCATAGTATGCATCAGATCTTTTCACGAAGCAGATTTCAAAGACAGTTCAGTCACCTTCTTCTGTATCCTGTAGAATGTCTCTCAGACTCTTTCATGAAGCAGGAACCCCGAAGGATCATACATGCTATCTAATATATATGTGAATATATAAATAAAATGGATGAATAGAATCCACACCCGAAGCTGGGCACTGTTGTTGTTTTCAAAGCTGTCTTTACTCTGATAAACTGTTCACTCCCCTTGAGATGAGAGCACAGCATCATAAATTATCCTCCACACTGCCCTTGTGCCCCTCCCCTATCCAGCATAGATAACATCTCTTCAAATTTAGTAAAAGTGACTTTTAATTTAGCAGCTGCTAAAACGGAAAGCGCTTATTGAGCTCTCGGCAGCCCATCTCTCTGTGGATGCAGTGGATTCGGTTCTGCAGCAATAAGGAAGGAAATTTGGTTATCTGAGAAACAATCACCTGTCTGGGGAAAAAGTGAAAAACATTTTCAGTTGATAGCTCCCATATGACCTGTTGCATATTTTAGAAAGCGATGCAGAAACCTAGCCAGAGTCCCAATGTCACTCAGGTTTTTTTTCTGCTTTCACTGAGTGTCTAGAGCCCTCACTGGGACCACTCAACAGTGTTTGTTTCCTCGCTTCTCCCCTTCAGTGCCGAACAAGCGGCTGCTCATTCCCTGAGCCATGCTCCCCTGATGAACTAAATGAAGCTCCCAGCATTAACACTCCGCAGCTCCTGGTTTCTGCTCATGCTATCTCGGTCACATTCCTGCTGAGGCCTCGAAGCTGAAGGAGGAGTGGGAATTCCCTGAGCCAAGAAGGTATCGTTGAAGGAAAGGGTTCCGAAGCCTCTCTACTAATCAACAAAGCACATTCTGAGAGGTTTGGGGTTGAAAGAATGAACCGCGTGTAAAAAGCAATGTGGGGAGAGGGGGGAATTGCAATTCTGCAGTTTGTAAAGGCAGTATACAGTCCTACTCCCCTGAAACTCGGCACAGTGAAGAAGATGAGGGATATCATTTAAACTGTCTTAAATCACTAAAAGCAATTTCAGTGGGAATGAATTATCTTGAATTACACACACACACACACACACACACACACACAGGCATGCACCTGATTACACACACACACACACACACACAGGCATGCACCTGCACGCCGCACACACTCATACTTTAACACACATTGTTTCAAAAGTCTTCAGCCATTGATGACAGCTAATAAATTTTCAACACTGCCATTGTGAAGGTAGATCATAGTCTAAGTCGGGCTGGCCTTCTGCTTAGCAGATGGGCAGTTCACATAACCATGTCACTGTTGACAAGAGAAAGAAAGCAGGGCCTGCCACACAGGCTCTCAATGGAAGTGATCTTGACAATGCGACAATGCTATAGATACATGTGGCTCGGAGCAGCTAAACAAAGGATAACGCACGCCTGTAGTTACTCCCAAAATAACTTGAAGGGACTGAGTGTTCCTGAATTCTTTGTCTTCATGAAGTACATACAAAGTAGCACAGGGAAGCCCAAAAACTACAAAAGATAACAGAGGAAAAGCCTGAGCTTCTGAACAGGGTGGGAGCAGGACTAGGCTGGTCTCTCACTTCCACAACATCCGAACACTGTGACAACACACCTCCTTTCCGGCCCCATGATCCTATGCTGCAGTGGGCAGTCTTGACTCTTCTCTTTCCTTCAGCAGCAGAAGATTATTTATTATCACCGTTGTTAGTGCGCACTCGCACGCACAAAAGCATCTATGTGTGCTTGTGCTCCAGAGTCATTATGCCCACATAGAGGTCAGAGGACAACTTTCAGGAGTCAATTTCTCCTTCTTCCACTGAGGATTTCGAGGACTGAGTAAGGCTGCTGTATTTTTGTGGCAAACATTTTCACCCAGTGAGTCATCTCATTGGTTTGATTTTTGTTTGTTTGTTTTCATTTGTGCCATGGAGCCCAGGCTGAGCTGGAGTTCATGAACCTCCTGCCTCAGTTTCTTGAGTAATAGGATTTCATTTGTGAACCACTTCCCAGTTCTTCTCTTAAGCTATGTGGCCCTGGGCAAAGGCCACTCCCACGGATTCGTGGAGCGCTCCCGACTGGTCTTCAGTCTGTCATTATCACTTACCACATGTGTTTTGTATAGTTTCCTACTTGGATTCCCCACAAAATTATAGGCTCATTAAGGGTTAAGGTTGTGCTTCCCCTGCTGGCCACTAATTCCTCAGTAATTGCACCATGCAAGCAATCTCGGGTGTGTTCAGTAAACATTCTTGGTATTGCTTACATGAAGACATTTTGTAATCTAATCAAAATGTTTTCTTCAGAAAAAATGGACCTGTGCAATATCCTAGGCTTTCTATTCAACTTAATATCCTTCACTAAGGCCTTGATTTTAAAGAAAGAGATCTGAATAATAGTACGATTGCTTATCCCTTTAGTTGTGAAAACTCTCCTTTTAGAGCACTTGGGATTGTTATATTACTGAATAAACTCCAATCCATATCCCTTAATCTCAGGAATTAACTCCCCTTAGCAGCAGGAATATAAAAACAGGTGTTTCTGCTATTTTGAAAGTATAAGGAAAGCTTAAAGCAATGGTTCTCAACCTGTGGGTAGTGACCCCTTTTGGGGGGGGTGTCAAAAGACCCTTTCACAAGGGTCACCTAAGACCATCGAAAAACACAGATGTTTACATTATGATTCATAACAGTCGCAAAGTTACCGTTATGAAGTAGTAGCAAAAATGATTTTTGATTGTTGTGCTTTGTTACTGAAAGGAAAGAGGGTTCGCATTCTTGTTTCCTTTTTTGGGGGGTGGGTTGGCTAGTTTGTTTTGAGACAGGGTCCTACTATGTAGCCCTGGAAGTCCTAAAACTCACTCTATACATCAGGCTGCCTCTGCCCCACCCCCCAGAGTACTAGGATTCAAGGTGTGTGCCACCGCACTAAGCCTCTTCTTTTGCTTTTTATTTTCAATACAGATTTAGCCTAAAAGCAAAAACAAAAGACTGGAGGCTTCAGGGAGTGGCAGTCACTTGGAAGCATGGGACAATGAACATTCCTGACCTTGCTGACCCTGCTCTGCACGTGATGACTGTGTGGATAGGCAGAAGACCCTCAGAATGTTCCAGACCTAGATCTCAGTAAAGCCACACATTCAGCCAACCAACACATCTCCAGAATGGTTGGTCTGAGCTTGCTTTCACATTTCAGATACGAAAGTTGTCCCAAACCACAGTGGCTCATAGCAGTCAGGTACGCCATCCAAAATGACATGCTGCAATTCACGGCCTTGATCACGATCCTGAGGCCCCCTAAGGAGCAACAAGGAGTCATTTGAGCTCTCTGTTTAGCTAAATGTGTAGTTTTGCTTCTGGTAATTAAATCATGTACCCCAGGGAGCTAAATAGCTTGTCTTACCATCCAGCTGGGACCTGCCAGAGGATAGATGCTTGATGCCATGGTCCTTGACTTTTACTATGTTTATATCATCTGTAACAACCTCTGCTGTCTAGGAGAATTTTCTGCCTTGCCCAGATTTGGGGCTTTCAATTCTGTCTCAGTACATTTCATGGAGCAGCACAATTTTGGCATTATAAAATAGCTTTTATTCAGATTATCATCCTAATAAATTTCAGAAGAAAATTTACACAACTGAGATATGAATTTAGTTAAAAGTTCACCAGATTCTGATATGATAAATGCTAACATCTTAATCAAGATGATGATTAGAGGATCAATAAACTACATTTTGGTATTTGTGTATGAACTGTTCTCCCGGCTGGCGGCAAGTCTCATTAGATATTGACAAAAAGATACATCCAGAAACTTAAAGCAGGAGAATAAAAAGGTTATTTTGCAATGAACAAAAATCTTAATCTTTGGATTAGAATTCTAAGTCCAAGTTTTACATTTTAATGGTTATGCTTTGATGATACTACTACAATTAGCTGAATTTATCTGAAAAGGAGAATTGTGTCTATATAGAATTTTAAAATAAAATAAACTTTATTATTATGTAGAAAGCAGGGTAATTTTCTGAATTAATAAAATTGCTATTTATATCACATTTAGTCATATTCTTTTAATTTTTGTAGTGCTAAGTATTGGGACCCAAGCCTGCAATCACTTGAGGCAACTTAGGGCTTTATCACACATACTTGTACAAATAATTAGCATATTCTTTATATTGCCCATTTTTTCTAAATAAAAGAGTCATAAAATAACTAAATAATCAAAGTACAACTTTCTTTGTCTAACTTTCTTTGTCTAGATCAGTGGGTGGTTTTAAACCTTCCTAATGCTGAAACATTTTAATACAATTCCTCATTTTGTGGTGACCCCCCAACCATACAGTGGTATCATTGATGCTTCATAACTGTAATTTTGCTACTGTTACAAATTTCACACATGTGAAAGGGTCCTTTGACCCCCCAAATGGTCACAAGAGGTCTAGATAAACCTCAGCATTGATCAAAAGATAGATATGTATTTATTAGACATGAGCTACAGAATTGTCTATTACTAGAGTGAATACTAGAAATCATTTAAGTCTGTTTGACATTAGAAAGGTCTGTGTTATAGTTATAACCTTAGAATACATCCATAAACTGACAACTTCCACCCATCCCATCAACTGCCTCTATGAGTGTGCACTGCCAAGCTCATTCACTAGGTCAGTAAATGGATGCATTCTTCAGCTACATCAGACAACAGAGGCTAGACACAAAGGATACACAGAGTGTCCTTACCCTGAGCTGCACACTTTACAGTAGCTTTGTAAGTGTAACGAGAACAGCGAAGAAGATGGGAAAGCAAAAAGGACAAGAACATCTCTGGAGCCTCAAGTAGCTGGCATCTTTGCTTCATTTGAAATGTCCTTTCTGTAACAGTGGACATTCATTGTTGTTGTCAGAGTTTTTGCCATTTGTTGACTGAGGTTTCTGTTCTGCCCGGTTCCTGTAGTCATTAAGTCCCAAAGAAATCACAGAGAGGCCCACATTAGCTATAAACTGATTGGCCTAGTAGCTCAGACTTCTTATTAACTCTTATAACTTATATTAGCCCATTATTCTTGTCTATGTTAGCCACGTGGCTCAGTATCTTTTTTGGCGAGGCAGTCACATCTTGCTTGCTCCATGTCTGGATCATGACTGCAGAATGCGCTTCCCTCTTCCCAGAATTCTTGTTAATTCACCTCTACTTCCTGTCTGGTCACCCCACCTATACTTCCTGCCTGGCTACTGGCCAATTAGCATTTATTTAAAATATAAATGACAGGGTAAAGACCATTGTCCCAGAGCACATTGGGACTGTGGTCAAGTTCCCAAAAGGCCACAGATCATCTCATCAGTCTTGTAGAAGGCCAGTAGCAACTGTGCATCCATTCTGCTGTGCTGTTGGATCCGGCCTCTGAAATGTCAGGCTGGGGCTTTATCAAGGTCAAGCTCCCTTGGAATTTAGGCCTTGGCTTTGGAAAGCTTCTGAGTACACCTTCAGTGACTGAGTCATGGTAACCAATGTACAGGCGCAGCTCAGCCTCCAACGCTATGGTGCACAGGGCCATGCAGTGGGAAAGTGACCTCGCAAAAGCCATTGCCTACACGTAAGGCAACGAGGACCACAGTTCAGGGAGAACAAAAAGGAAGGGGCAAATGGAGAGAATGTTAAGGAGAAAGACAAGAAAAAGCATTGTCCGTTTTCAAAGTGGAAGGAAAGAGAAGGAAAAATCAAGAACTGTTTTCCTTAGGGCACTGAAGAAATAGTTAATATTCCAGTGCCATTACTAACATGGAGAATTAGGAGAGCCATAGAAGCGCTAGGATTCTGACCTAAGAGACATGAGGGGTCAAACCAGGTAGAAGTGACTCATTGGTTCATGGACGATGCAAAATAAAACTCAGGGAACAACAGTGGTGTTTACACCCAGATATCAGTGGACACTGAGGACATCATGTGTCCTGCAAAGGAGAAGGTGTAAAGATTTGCTCTTCCTTAGGTAGCTAAGAATACGTGTTTCATAAATACTTACATCTAGCAGCAGGGAGGCGTGGGCATGGGAGAAAGCAGTGCCTACTGCTATGCGGTGAGTGTGCCAACCAGGTCAGCTGGGTCAGTGATGTGCTTAAAGACCAGGGGGGATTTGAAGGCAGATGACATGGTGATGAACACAGTGGAAAGGAATTAAAGCAGCCGGTGATAAATTGAAGGCAATTTGAAGGAGTTTCCTTTGGTGATGGTCCTCCAAGGACCGGGCCAGTGACACCTTATATTTCACATCCAGCTCAGCCTGAACAGATGGCACAGACAAGATACTCTTCCTAGGGGGTTTCATCTGGATTTATAACCTAGTCAGTGTGACTTCCTATTGCCTCCAGATGGACTCAGGGCAAACCCCATTTCTGTTCCCAGAAGAAACAAAGAAAGCTCATTAACAAGATGTTTGGAATGGCCCTGCGTGCACTTTTATGGAAAACCCGTGAATTAGCAGCACAATATGTTGTGGAGAATAATATCTCCTAACCGCAGAACCAGGATTCACAGCATGACAGCACAGCCCTATTTGAAGTGTGATAAATGGTGTCAAAACTGTCAGGCTCCGGCATATTAATATTTGTGCTTAAAACCCAAGCTGAAAAAAAATTATCTTCACTTCAAATATCAAGATGGTTTTTCTATAAAAATAAAATTAACAGACTTTCTTAATTTTCAAGTTTAGCAAGTCACAAAACAAACTTTTTCACATACATCTCTAGAGGAGAACAAAGTCTTCGCTAGTATACCTTAGAGGTTTGAAATACTGCCTGATATTAATGCAGCTCAGTTCCGGGAAGAAAGTCCAACACCCTCCTCATGCACTGTTATCCTTCAGATTTCATGCCTGTGTCCTCAATCTTATTGTCGCTGTTTTGAGCACTTTATCACATTTTACTATACTGTAAAATACATTATAAATGTATTGTAACAGGAGAATAAGACTATGGTTTGATTAATTATAGTACAGAGGTAATAATTATGTCTTTTCTATTTTAATAGAAGTACTTCTTTTTTTTTTGTTTTTCGAGACAGGGTTTCTCTGTGGCTTTGGAGCCTGTCTTGGAACTAGCTCTTGTAGACCAGGCTGGTCTCGAACTCACAAAGATCCGCCTGCCTCTGCCTCCCGAGTGCTGGGATTAAAGGCGTGCGCCACCACCACCCGGCTCACAGATATGATTCTTATGCCTAGGAAATGGCCTGCATTTTCTAGAGCTATACCTGGTCATCACTAATTAGCACTCTGTTGAATTAACCCTTCTCCTTTCCCAGTAAAGGAGAGTGGCCAAATCAAGCACAGGAATGTGGCTGGATTCCGAAAAGAAACTAGAACAATCCAGATTTTGCCCATGTCCCTTTCTGTGCATACAGTTGGTCACTCTTTTCTCCTAAGATTAGTTTTCTGTGCTTTGAGTCACACATGAAACTCAAAGACCATAACCTCTGACCTGCGTGTTGGTGAGCTATATGTGCTATGAGAACCTAGCCTGCCGAGTAGCAAACCTATTGCAGATTTGGCCACAGGTCAATTAGACTTAAAAAACTTGATTTGCTTATAAGACCTACAAACATATCTATTATTTGCATCTACTCGAATAATTTTATTGAAACCATCATTATCTTGGAGAGGTGAAGCACACTGGTTAGCTTCATTTGCCTACCAGGAGACTCGACGGGGGAAGTGGGTGAGCAGGAGGCCATGTTTTGGAAACCGCAAGCTACGTGGTCTGAGCTGGTTGGTGAAGGGAAAGTTAACGCTTAAGATTCTTGGTTATTGCAGAAAGTGGTTCAATCACTAACTTCACACCTTAATGTTTGTGTTCCTCCATTGCAGAAACTAGACAGCAAGAGCTCAACTTCCAGGGTCCCCTGAAGCCACAGGGCTCCCTGCTGCTCAAGTCTCAGGTATAAGTGGATAAAAGTTGATTAGTTCTTGCTCTGCTGTCCCTTTGCTGTCTGGGAAGCTCAAAGGATGATGTACAAGAAGAGAAGTGGAATGTCACATGCTGCTTAAGCTTAGAATTCCTGTTGCACATGGCAAATGACTTCCTTCGTGCATATGAGCCACTCTGTGGTACTCTTCTGGAGTTATCACCTGGACACAACTCATTGGATATGGCCATCTTAATTCAGGACACTGGTAAATGCAAGGCTAACCCCAGGTGCCTAAAAGGAGTTAAGTTTTACTGTAAATCTTGGGTCCTTGCAAGGGCTGACGTTATGTATCTACTTGGCAGGTCCGCAAGATGCCCAGGTACTTGACTGAACACTATTGTAGGCTCGGCAAGGACACTTCTGGAAGAGCTGATGAATGCATACACTAGCCTGTCTTAGTAAGGGTGGTCCTCATCCTACCATCCACAAACCAGAACAGAGTTAAAGGGCAGAATAAGAGGGTACCTCCTCATGCCTACACTGAGAGCTAAGAGCTGGCATTGGACTCAACCTGGAGTGGCATCATCAACCACTCACTGTCCATCTCGGAAATGCTCAGTCTCTATACCCACAAGGGGGGAACCTTTCTCTCTCACATACATGCATCCTTAGATAATCATAGATTCATACATACATATGTAATTTCCAGTTGCTTTGGAGGATATGGACCCTCTGAGAGCATCTGAGAATATGTTACCTTCAGCTCCTTACCTTGAAGGTGGATTAAGTTACGGATCCTGAGATGGAAGATTCTTCTGGAGAGACCAAATGTAGTCGCAACAAACTTCATAGAAAGCAAGTGGGCAGAAGATGTGGAAATTCAGAAACAGAATTCAGAAGAAAGAGCAGATGGCCCACTCCTGACACGGAACAGAGACGAGCAGACTAAGACTCGGTGCTAATTAAAACGTGAAAATGGGTCTTCCGCAGCACTCCCAGGAAGAGTCCATTTTGGACTCTGATCTCCATAATGACAAAATAATAAGCCTGAATGGTTTCCCTTTGAAGCCCATGGTGATTTGCTACAGTGAATGTAGGAAACTAACACAGCTGTATTGTTGCAAGGATCCCCAAGGAATTACACAATCTCTAAATACTCCTAAATCCATTTGAGACACCGCAGGGCAATCGGGAGGCTATGCCCCGCTGGCAGATTTCCTTTGTGATCCAGCGAGACAAGCAGTGTAGGCATACCAGCAAATCTGGACTCTCTTATCCAAGACTGATGTTTTTTAAAAAAAAGAGAAAAACTCACCTATCTACAGGCTTTGCGACTAAGCTGCATCCACCGAGTAGAGACTTCACTTGGCATGACATCTAATACAGGACTCTCTGGAATGCATGATTAATTCTTGCAGATCAGATATTAACTCATTATCAGATTTAGAGAAGGTGGCTACGCAATTAGAAAGCAGCCCTTTTCAGCACCCTCTGCCAGGTTATTTCTCTGCCAGATTATTATGCTCCGGGAAACAGCACGTGAGCTTACCCAAGGCAAGTTGAATCTCATGAGCAATCGGTTCAGATAATTGCATCTTTATTATTAACAGCTCCCCGAGGAATTCTGGGTCTCTCATTCTGCCCTGAGACTGCAATTCATTAAGGTTTTTCATCTTGAGCCAATTTTAATTAAACTGCGCTCCTTTGCTCTTAGTGTCCCGTAACTTGGTTTTCTCAGCAGGTTCTAGTTACTGTAGAAAGCTGTCGAGTTAATCTGACATCCCTGATCCCTGTTGTCACTGCGGGAAACTTCCCTTTGGATTTACAAGGTCAGTTATTAAAACTAGTATTTCAGTTTACCTTTTCCCCCAGGAAATAAAACTGGTATTTAGAGACATCTCATGGTGGCAGTGGTATTAATATTAATAAATGACTTTGAGGCTGTAAATATAGGTTAATTTCAGCTGTCTTCACTCTGAAATCTGTCTGCCTCCTAATTAAGTAGATGGTGCAATATGATAGACACAGTTTGGATGATTCAAACTTTTCATCCTTTCTCCAGTCGGGTCCCTAACTAGCTAAAACCATTATTTTGGGCAGAGTTACTTGTTCGTTTTTGCCGACAAACACGAGCATACCATCAACTGCCTCTCTTGTTACTTGCCTGTAGTTTCCCAAATAATAACTTGGTTCAGGCAATACAAGTTCTCCCTTGCTGTGGGGTTTTGAAGAGCCTCTTTGTTCATCCAACAATCTAATGAATATTCATGGCACATCATCTTCGTGAAAGGCCTAAAACAAGAGGCTGCACGGAATGAAAATCCGCTGAAGATGGGCTTGACTTTCTGGCAGTTCACGATGACTGAAAAGCCATGGGTGTTGATTCTTCCTAAGCTGGGGACTCTGCTCTGCCTGGACGTGGAAATCCTTGGGGTGTACCTCCAGTGACCAACTCGGCAACGGAGCGAGCAGGGCGATGGGATGGAAGGGGGCGGCAGTGAAATTAGAAGCCCACTCCATCCAGTCACAATGCCAGAGCCCCTGGCAGTCCAAAGGAGGGGTGTTTACTTAAGAAACATGGTGAAAGAATAGAGAGGAGCGGGAGAGAGAGAGTGATCGGGATAAAGAGAAAATCAACACCACAACACACATTTTTAAAAAGAAAGCTGTGAAAGATTTCAATAACTTATTGGCCATTTCAACTTTAAAGCTAGTTTTTTCCCTTAATTAAAAATGTACATAATTACTGTAAAAGCCTTAGAAACACTGTCTTCTGGAGTCCAGTATGGATATATGATACATCTGAAAACTATAGAGTAGAAGAATGAATGGGGAGGATGAATGAAGGTGGCATCAATATGCCACTCTACCTTAATTTGACAATCTCAAGCAATAGGGATGTTAAGTAGGGTGTGATAAATTAGTTACATGTTTTAATTTCAATAGCAAATGAGCAAAATTAACACCAAAATGTATAACTGAAAAGTCAAGTGGCATACAACTTTGATCCCAGCACTTGAAAGGCAGAGGTAGGAAGATCTCTGAATTTGAGTCCAGCCAGAGCAACATAATGAATATCAGGCTAGCTGGAGCTACATGGTAAAATTCTGTCTCAGAGAGACAGAGAGAGAGAGAGAGAGAGAGAGAGAGAGAGAGAGAGAGAGAGAGAGAGAGAGAGAGAGAGAGAGAGAGAGAGAGAGAGAGAATAAAGTAGAAAAGAAATGCCCTCAAATAAGCCTGTCATTGATTACATTAAAATTTCAGACAAAGTATCAATACAGTCAAAAGGCAAAGACTAAGAAAAAGCAAGATCAAACTATCTTCTTTTAATGCAAGATGCATTTTACATGTGAAGATGCAGATAGGGTAACATTGAGTAGGAAGAAAAAAAAATACAGTGTGCAAGCAGAGTTTGCCGTGCAAGTTGGAAGACCTGAGTTCAAATCCCCAGAAGCCACGTAAAAGCAGGCTGCAGTGGCATGCAGCAGTAACCCCAGAATTACATGCATCACATGCCATGCATTTGGGCATAGGGACAAAAATACCTAATGCAACCAACAACCAAGATGACCTTTGTGCAGCTTTGCAAGCTGGTGTTGAAAATGGCATTGGGCTCAAACTCTCAATACAGGTATGAAAAGGAAACACCAGGTCTATGACTTGCTTGCTTGCATTAATATCAAAGTGTACTAGAAATTGATAGTAATCAAGGAAATAGAAGTAAACAAACATACCAACAGAACATAGTGGAAAGGGAAAATAAATGCCTTTGTGTGTGCAACGCTTGCTAGTCAATGAAATGAGTACTGAAGACGCCTGGAGAACATTCAGTAATTAATGACTCTGACCATCCAGTAGGAAGCAAAACAGGATCTTAATTCCCTGCCTCCTAACACACACGAAATCAATTCCTGGGAGACCTCACAACTGAAATATGACACACAAGACTTTAACTTTCTACAATAAGACATATAGAAGATGTTCTCAGGAGCTCGACTCTCCCCTCCCCTCCCTTTCCCTTCCCTCCCCTCCTACCTCTTCTCTCCTATCCTTGTTTCACCTGGCCTCTCCTTCCCCCTTCCCTTTTCCTTTTCTCTCCTCTTTTCCCCTCCCTTTCTCCCACCTCAACCCCCTCTTCTCTTATTTTCTCTTATCTTCTTCTCCCTTCCCCTCCTCCCTCCCTTCTTCCCTCCCCTATCCCTCTCCCCTCCTCTCCTCCCCCTCTCCCACCCCTCCTTTTCTCTCCTATCTTGTTTCACCTAGCCTCTCCTTTCTCCCCTCCCTTCCCCCCCCCACACCTCGTGGTCCTCTCCTCTCTTCTCCTTTCCTTCCTCTCTTTAATTGAGAAGAACTCAGTACTGCCCAGGTTTGCCTGGAGCCACAATTACAGTGAGCATTACCAAACCTGGTCATCTAAGCTGCTTCTTAAACATGAAAGAAAAATGAAGCATTGGGGTGACATTCCTGTTGAAACTTCTTTTTATCAAGACATTTTTAGAATACGGAAATTGGAGATGGCATTTGCTTGCAGAACACATCACTAATTAAAGGATGGCATCTAAAATACATATTTCAAAAATTCTTCAGACCACTAAGGCAAAGAGGGGCTGGAGAGAGCACTCAAGCAGTGGAAAGGAGCTGCTGCCCTTGGATTTGGTTCCCATATGAGTCACAATTGTCTGTAACTCCAGTTCCAGGGAATCTGACACCATCTTCTGGCCTCTACCGGCACTGCATGCACACGGTGTACTTACAGGCATGTGGCCAAAACATACTTGTAAAATTAAAGTATTTTTAAAAAGTAAGACAGAAATCAGGCAATATGCTAAAATGATGACCAAGAGACATAGACATTCACAAAAATAGATATGTAAAGGTACATAAATCCAACACTAAATAGTCATCTTCCTCAGGAAAATGAAAAATTAGCTCTTAGTTGTGATACCATTATACACCCACTCAGTGGCATCAAGAGGATTATTACAGGTATTTGCAAACAGAACATGGGGACTGTGATATAGTGCTGGATGCAATATAATTTGGCAGAATCTCTTTGGAATACTATTGTACACTAGCTTAAAATATGCAAAACCCAGAACCAATGACCCATCGCTTCTACTCCTAGCTATGTACCCAATACAAATGCATGCACCATTTGTCAAAGCTGGACACAAAGAGTTTATATAGTTTAATATAACCTATAATCATAAAAGCTAGAGATGCATCTTCAGTATGTATAGACCATAAAATGAATACATTTTCAATATGCATATAATGAAATAGTGTACATTAGTAAAAAAATTAATCAACCTCAGCTTATTCAACAGTACTATAGAATGTCATGAAATTCATCAAAGGATAGCTTCTAAAACTAGGCATAATAATAGCATCATGCTTAAGAATATATTGTTATGTATGAAACTGCATTAAAAAAAGAAAAGAAAAACAAAAGAATAATCAGAGCTTGAGAGATGGCTCACAGATTAAGAACACTTGCTGCTTTTATAGCGGACCCAGGTTCGGTTCCCAGCACCCACATGGTTGGCTCACAACTGTAACTCCAGCTCCAGGGTACTAGATGTCCTCTTCCAGACATGCACATGGTATAACATATATACATACATGTAGACTAAATACTCATACACATGAAAATAAAATTAAGTATTTTTTACAAGGAGCAATCTCCATAAAGTTTATTAAAGTGTTAAGAAACAGAATGAAGAGGATTGTGGGTATAGGAAATCGCACTGGCTCTATCAGCTTTTTTGTAATAACTAGGTTTTTCATTTCACCCTATTACTTCTTTGTGTTCTTTAATATCAGGGAGATTTTTTTTTTAAGGAAGGGGACATGGAAGTCTATCCATTCATTTTCAAATGCTACAGAAAGATCAATAGAAGTAAGAAGATCAACCTTTCAAAAGGTAACCTTTGAGGGTCTGAAGCAGCCTCTGGAGGAGGGAAGAGGTCAAACCACCAGGGGTCAGGGATTAGCGACAAGTATGGCGGTAAGAAGCTAGAATCATCACCTAATTCGTAGGGGAAGGAAGGAAAAGGGAGGTGTGAGCAAGAAGGGTGGTACTATGCTTAAATTCTGTTCCTTGGCGCATGTCTGGAGTGACAGGAACTGACACAGCACTGTGAGCAAAGGAAATGAACCAGTCCAAAGGAAATCTGAAGGTTACGATAAAGAGAGGTGATGTTTATCCCCTATAGGGGATTACTATCCCCTATGTTGCCATGGTCCAACTCTTCCACTCCAGCTGTGGCCTCCTGTGCTTTCCCCAATTCTAAGTGGAACAGGAGGGAAATGAGGTAGAAATGAATGAAACAAAATGACCAAGACAGCACACAGCTTGCCTAGCCTCCCAAAGGCTTCCCAGGCTGGAGTACCGGGGATGCAGACGGGCACAGTTTCACAGTGCATGAGAGATTAACATTGGAAAATGCACGAACTAGAGAGTTGAAGGTTTGGATGCGAATGTCTTGTTTCCACCTGGAATTGCTGAAAGAAGCAACGAGCTCCACTAACCATGAGGCACTGGGGGAAGGATCAGGCAGACATCCAGCAAACCCCGAAGGGCAAATGGGAGGAGGAAGCTTCAAGAATCCATTGTGCGGAGTGGTGCCTGTAATGAATCATGACGCATTGATATTTCCAAATTATTTCCAATAGATTTAAATGTTTTTGCCACCAGTAAGTAAGATATAATTTATCATTTAGCTTGAGTTAATCACTTTATGAATATATATCAAACATCACAAAATAAATGTGGAGTTGTCAATTAAGAATCCAATGAAAAAGACTGGGGAGATTGCTTGACTGGTTAAGTTATTGCCACATAATCACAAGAAGCAAATTTGATGCCAGGATGCATGAAAAATTCAGACATGGTGCTGCATGCTTGGCAATCAGTGACGGAAAGGTGGAGACAGAAAGATTCCTGGGGTGAGCTGGCCAGTCAGCCTTGCCAAATGGATAAGTTCCAGGTCAGGAAGAGAGCCTGCGAATGTGGAGGACAGCTCCTGAAGACCAACAACGCGCGCATGTGTGCGTTCTCTCTCTCTCTCACACGCGCGCGTGCGCGCACGCGCACACGCACATATATACACCAGTGCACACACATGCACATGCAACCCCCCTACAGGACCATGTGTGGATATGCAGGCACACACACATAAAATCAGCTCGGTGGATAATAGTTCATGCTGGGCTTGCTCAGCATCTGAATGATGATTTCTAGCTGATAATGATTTCCAGCTTCATATCAGGTGGCTCACAATCGCCTGTAACACCAGCTCCAGGGGGTATGACCCTCCGCCACCTCCATGGCCACCTGCACTCCTATGCACTGAGCCCCTACTCCCACCATATGCATAATTAAAAATAACAAATCTTAAAACATATATAAACACAATAAAAACTCTGGGTGTCCAGGAGCATACCTGTACTCGCAGCACGTGGGAAACAAAGGCAGGAGGATCAGAAGTACACGGCCAGCTACGCAGCAGGTGAGACCCTGTGTCAAAAGCTTAGAAAACTGAAATATAAAAATAGCAACACTTAGAGATGCTGCTGAAAGAGCAGGGAAGCTCTTCAATAATTCCTCTACCATGGCTACTGTGGGTACCATTGAGCATCTCCCTCCTTTCAGAGTGGCAGCCCTGATTTTCTTCTGAGCTGTTTGATGGCTAACTGCACATAGCTCAGTTTCTCTCAGGGTCGCTGCAGAACAAAGGGATCCCTCCTTCTGATGTCACTCCTCCCACCAAGGGATACCCAATGCCCACTGACTCCAGGCCACCCTGGGAAGACACCGTGAAGACCCTCCCAACCCTACAGCTCTCAGGCCTTGTCTCTGACTCCCTCCACCCCCAGCTTCTCCTTTTACCTCAGTTTCCCAGACTCAGCACTATATTATCTGTTGAGCGGGCTCATCTGTTATTATGATGGCCACACTGTGTATTATAGGGTATTCAGTATTGACCTTGGCCCCCACCTACCAGATGCCAGTGTGTCTTGAGAGATTGCTAAATATATTACAAATCATGATGCAATCCTGTCCGCTTTATTCCCCACAGGTGTTGATCCGAAGAGCAGTCCCAGTAAACTTCCTGTGCAGAAACCACTGGGTCTCTGGAACCTCCCAATGAATGGGCCACTTAATAAATACGAGTATTTATTTATCGCAAAATTATACCTGCATTATCGTAATTATATTATGAACTCTATAAAAACAAAAAACAATTTAAGGTGAGATAAAAATAAATGTAATTAGTGGCTCTGGCGTTTCCTCTACTTCCCCAAACAATGTTTACTAGCCCTTCCCAGAGATCCTCAGCACCTCCCAGAGATCCTCAGTTAGCATTCCAGAACAGAGCCCTGGGAGCTGGGAAGAAACAGCAAAAAGAGTCTAGGCATGACTTCATAACTTCTGAGCCAGGGGGAAAGGAAGGAAGAGTTTTAGTAAAGGAGTTTTACAGTCCTGAATAGCAAGATAAAGAAAGTCACAGACAATGACATCAGATAGAGAGAAGATATAAATAGTGCCACACAAGGACACTCCATGGCTAGCCAGCACAGGATTGGGCATGTTGGGAGACACTTAGAGCTGCCCACCATTTTAAAATGCACCAAAATATTCAAAACAGACAAGTATCCATGGATTGCAAAGATAGGAGACAGCCACAAACCAAACTTCAGAAGGGATTTCATTTTACTGCATCATTACTGGACTAAAGGTATATTCTTTTTTTTTAAGATTTTATTTATTATGTATTCAGTGCCAGCATGTATCCCTGCAGGTCAGAAGAGGGCACTAAATCTCATTAAAGATGGTTGTGAACATATGTGGTTGCTGGGAATTAAACTAAGGACCTTTGGAAGAGCAGGCAAAGCTCTTAACCACTGAGCCATCTCTCCAGCCCCCTAAAGGTATATTCTTGATAAAATAGTATCACACTGTTAGAAATAAAGGAACCTTCTCTCACGTCCACACAGACTTGCAGGTGATTACAGTAAGAGATTGGGTTCACCAGTGCATTCCTGGATGGAGCAGTAAAAACAGAAGCTTTGGGTACGAGGAGCAATGGTGCAGAAGGCATCATTCCTGTGCATTTATGCAGAAGTTTCCAATTTCTCTTGTAGCGGCCCTCAGGTTCAGGGCAATGTCCACATGTATGTCCTCCAGGCCAGACACTTCAATAATGGAAGACTGACTTCCGTACCCTGCAATGCACCAGACAAGCTTTTCCCTCAAATGAAACCACAATATGTAGAATATGCAAGGTTGTACCAAAAATTTGAGAGAGAGAGAGAGAGAGAGAGAGAGAGAGAAAGAGAGTTAAGAGCCACCAGATTAAAACATGCCGTTTTGTTTCTTTTTTAGGTAGTCAAAAATACCACCATCACAACCATCACCACCGCCAAAATCCACAACAAAAACAAAATAAGATTTGTAAGCTAAACTATTCAAAGCTAAACAATTATAATAAATGAAATATTCACTATTTTAAAAAGAAAGAATAACAAAGCCAGGTATGGTAGAACAATAAGCCCAGGGCTCAGGAGACTGAGTTCAAGGACAGCGTGTACTCAGACAAGGAGACTTTGTCTCAAAACAACAACAACAAGAGACAAAAAGATAAACTATAAAACAAAAACAAAGCAAAAGTAAAAAACACATTGGACATTTTTTGAGATTTTATTCTCCGAAGAAATCTTAAAATTTCTTTGTATAAATGTAACATTATATTAATAAATAGTAAAATTGGTGTTCTTAGACTGTGCCTCACCATAAATGACTTATAAATATTATGATTATAAAGGCTGTATTTGAATTTTAAAATCCCGGGGCTTGCCTAGCATCCCTGAGGCCTGGGTTTTGCCGCTGGCATCATATAGCTCAACATGGCAGCTCAGGGCTGTAATCTTAGCAGAAGGTAGAGGCTGAGAAGTAGGTGATGCAGAACAGGATGGGGGATCTTCAACTTCTCATTCTATTATAGGAAACTTAGCAAGGACATATCGAAAAAACAAACTCTTTGGGGCCAGAGACACAAACTGAACCATGGTTAAACCACTCACCATTTGGGTAACCTTGGGAGCTTCTTCATCTGCAGGCTCAGATCTTTCCCTGAAGCACTCCAGTCTGACCCCAAAGGGTTAATAAATTTGATGGGCCTGATAGAATATCTGTCACAGAATAATAGAATAGGGTTTCTGTGAAGTCAGATCTGCCCCTTCAGTAACGCTTGACTCCGATCTTTTGCCTAAGATAGAGTTGACATTGCCATGATTTTTTTTTCTTTTAACTGTGAACTAAGAAAACTTGATTCTGCAGGGACCTAACATGTCAGGTGAGGTTAAAGCATTTGACACACCTGAATATAAAGTGCATCTCATAGAAGCCTGTATTAAAGGGAGAAATAACTCATTTCCAGCGGACTGAAAACTGTTAACTGAACTGACAACCATCTGACCGATACAACTAAACCATTTCTCTTAGAAGTCAGAGCAGCCATATGTGGAGATGGTACCACCGAGTCACTTTATTAACTAGGTAATGCCCTAATTACCTCACATGCTTCTCCATTAAGGATTCCAAACAGGACGAAAATATCCTGAATATGTTACGAAGGGCGCCGTAAGAACTCTTGGGTGAGCTGTTCTCATGTGGTCTTCCTTTAGTCAAGATCAGAAATAGTTTCACAGAGGTATTAGCAAGGTCAAATAAATAGTGATATGGAACCAATATTTGTGCTTGATAACTTTTGTTGATTTTACTGTGTTTATTATAAAGAACGTGAGGGAACCGCCTAGCAAAGCATGTGTTTCCAAAATATCAGCTTGTTTAAGCACACACAGCTTGTTTAAAAACACACTTAGGCACTGCACCCTCGTGCCTAAGTATTCCAGAGTAGGGCAGCTGCTTATATGGTGGCTTTCTGTTGGCACATTTTTTTTAATCATGTCAAGAAAACATTCTTTGTCACAAAGCCTTGAATTAACCAAGAAAACAGCTCAGTGTGAGGACAATGAATTGTGTTTCTCGGGGGCGTCATATTCCCTTGCTGGCACAAAGCTTAAAAAAAAAAAATGAGCAGTGTTTGCCTGCTTGCTTATTTAATCTGAATGGAATGGAAAATTACACAAAATTGAACAAAGAAACTACACTGACCTTCTCAATGGCTTGGAAATCGAAGTGTTTATCCCAGCGTTTACATGGCGGCTCTGGCGCCTGGTGCCCTTGAATTAATATAAACTGTTTTTGCTGAGCGGCCAGATGAGCTTCCTTCAGCAATCTGTCTCTGCTCTGTGTCCCCATCTAGTCTAACAGAGACAAAAAGTCCCGTCGGAAAACCCTCCTGTCTGCTCCAGGTCACCCGGACTCCTGAGCCACGTAGCCAACAGTGCTACTGGCTTCTGTCTCGCTCTTTCACGATGTACCGCCACAGATCTCTCAAATGTTCTCTCTCCACATGAATAGGTTTCACTCCCTTTCTTAAAACCCACAAGTGGCTACGTTCTGAACTCTCCATAGCTTGCAAGATGTGTGTGTGTCAGCTCTGTCTGACTTCGTCTTCCGCTACCGGTCTTTCCCACACCTGGACAGACTTTTACTGCCGAAACACCAATCTCTTCCCACTGAAGGACTGTTGGTTGCTGCTCTCTGCCTGCATCCTCTTTCCCCTGTCTGCCTTATTTTTCACATTCAGGTCTCACATAGCATCTTTTCAGAGAGATCTAACCTGGTAAAACAAAGTAGCCCCGCCTTGCTCCTTAGTTTCTTCCCCGTAGGCCTATTGCTATTTCCATTTATTGCTGACTGAATCGTTTTATTCATTTCTTTTCTTTTCTGTTGGGCTTGTATTTACTTGTATTACTTCTCTCCATAAAGACAAGTATCTAGTGGATCACTGCTATGTCATAACATCTAGCATGGTGACTAACACACTGTATGAGGCCCATAAATAGTTGTTTACTTGAATTAAGTTGGTCCGTGTGACTGATCCACCAGGACATTATTGCAAGTAACGGGAATCAATTCTAGCCATTTGAAACAGAGAGGAATCTATTGGAGGATAATGAACGGCTATGTTTTTATATTTCAATTTGCATAGCCCACTCTGGGTCCAGATATTTGGCCACATTTCTGAGCATGGTTGTGGATGAGATTAATGTGTTAATTGGTAGAATGATCAGAACAGATTGCTTGCCCTTCCAACATGGGTAGGTTCAGCCAATTGGATAAAGGTGTACATAGAGAAAAAGGAGCAAAAAAAAAAAAAATCTGGCCTGACCTGAGAAAGAGACAAGGCTTCCTACCTGACATCTTTTTGGCAATTTCAGCTGGATACTGGATCTTCCTGGGGCTCCACCTAGGCTTCAGACTAAAACTCTTTTATTTTGTCTGTGTCTCCAGCCTGCAGAGATTGGGACTTCTTAGCTTCCACAATTGTTTAACTCCATATAATAAATATTCCTACACACTTAGGCACGTACACACACACACACACACACACACACACACACAGCTGCGTCTCTGAGGAACAATAAACTCAAACCTGTCAAGGGCTCACAAAGGAGCCAGGATTGCTGGAGTAAGCACAGCCTGGCCAAAACAATGATCCCTCTGTGACCACCAGACAGCCTACTAGCATTGCCCCAACCACTGCTGCCCCTGCTGGATGCTAGGTGATAGGGGACACAGCACCAAACTAAATATTTGCTGTCTTTCCTTTCTTTACTTCCCTTTCTTAAGCGACTCTCTGAGCCATATGTTCACAGCCCTTAGTTCTGTTCAGAGAAGTTCTGTTCATCTCTCCGTGGCCTCCTGTCTTAAGGACCTCACACAGCCTGTTGAGTTGCAGGACCTGAAATAGGGGGAGAACACGTTCAAGTCCATAGCAGCTGCCATGCACCTCTTGCTGTGTGCTCTAATGGTCATGGTCTCTCGGCTGCTTAGAAATAAGTGTCACTCATCTTCTGGGTCCTCCCAAGGAACCTTCCCTTTCTCTCCACTGCAAGTTCCATATGGAAAAGATTTACAATGTAACTACCCAATATGGGCCTCCTTTCACAGAATAGGGGGATTTGCTTGATGCATTTGGAGCAGAAGAGAGACCCTCTTTAGACTAATAGGCTAGCGATACATTGTTTTCCTCTTAAATATCACCTTCGTCATTTTGTGCTATTTATTACTTGATAATATCTAGGAAAATCAACTTTCTGTAATTAATATATCTACAGAATTATCTATATGCCCTATTTCAGTCTTTGTAATGTATCTTGAAGTTTTGATTAATTTTAGGTCTTGGAGTTTCTATTAATCCTAGCTATTTAATGCACAGGGTATTTCATATATAGTAATTCTAAGTAAAGGCCTTCTTATAATATTTTAGTACTTCTACTTTTATCTACAGCCTAAGAATCAGAGACCTTTCAATTGATCTGGGAACAGCTGAAACTAATAAGCCTTCATTCTAATTTGCTAACTCGGTAAAACATGAGAAACGTGACACATAAAGAGTAAACACAGATTGTGGCGGTCAGGGCGCAGGAGAACCGCAGTGGGAAGATGGTTTGTAAAGGCTCAGCTCACCAGCGAATAGAAAAAAGAGAGGAGATCGCCTCTGCCTGGCTAGAAGCCTTCCTTTGTGTGCAGTTTCCGGACAGATGAAAACCCGAGCTGCTCCAGGGTGGTTGCTCCTGGGGTTTGAAGGGAACAAAAGAAAGTCACCTGTCTCCTGTTTCCAGACATCTAAGTAGGAGAGTGGTCTTTCTCTTTGTTTCTTCTTCTGTCTTTCCTAGTAAACCAAAAGATAACCGGGAAGGTTGAAATCCTTTTAAAAACGAGTTTTAGTCTGCAGCAATAGTTTTAGTATTTCAGTAAAAATCACAAGAGGGCTTATTTTGTTACCTTCCATCAAATCATCTAATTTGATATTCAGTTGTTAATTCCCAAGGAACATTTTACTGATTTTTCCCCCGTCATGGGGCAATTAAAATTAAAACCTCCAGTTTTCTCAAATGAGATATTGCCAACGCTGTAAGGGCAGTCCGAATTAATGCAGAATATTAAATGTCTTCCCAGTCTAACCTAACATAACCAAGGGTTTATGCCTACAACTTCAAACTCCTATTTTACTACGAACCAAATGTCTGTGGTTAGTTCCCTAAAATGTAGATACTGAAATTCAAATCCTTGAAGAGATGGAATAAGGAGGCAAGAACTTTAAAAATGAGTAGAGCCTGAAGATGGAGTTCTCAGGAAATAAAGTCCAAGTCTTGGGTCAGGATGCAGTGGGACAGTCCTCAGTGTGGGTCAAGCACTAGGTTCAATCTCCAGCACCACAAAGAAAATGGCAAGGCAAGGTTTGGAAAATAAAAGTGGCTCATTTAAAAGATGGCTTCCCACCTCTACCAGACTGGGCTCCAGGAACAAGGAACCAACTATAAATCAATAAATGACTGTTTGCCAAATCTTCTCATGCTTTTGATTTCAGACTTCACAGTCACTAGAACTAAGAAAAGTTAATTTCTGTTTCCAAAACCTGTTCAGTCTGTGGTATATTTTACTAGCAATACCAACAGACTAAGATTTATCTACCTTAATGATTTATGATGAGTAGCCAAGATTTGGTCAGACTTCAAGACTAAGAATAATGTCACAGTTGGGTGTAGTGGCATACACCTTTAATCCCAGTGCTTGGGAAGCAGAGACAGGCAGATCTCTATGAGTTTGAGGCTAGTCTGATTTACATATTGCTTTCCAGGACAGCCAAAGCTACATAGTGAGACTCTGTCTCAGGGGAAAAAAATATTGTCATACCTTGTTTGTTTGATTGTCTGGGTTATGGGGTTCTGTTTGTTTGTAAGTATCAGGGCTGTAATCTAAACTGTCCTTGAATATAAACAATCCTGATACCTCAGCTTCCTGAATTGTGGAATTAAAAGCATGAGTTGCCATGCACCCTGGTTCATGTCACATTTAAATTTAGGACCAAAGCCAGCCAGCTCCACCAGTGAGAAATAATTGAGATCTTCCAGTGGGTGGATAAACTCACAATAGACAGCTCAATCCCAGCTGCCTCTAAAACAAGGCATCCACCGCTACCCTATCCCATGGACAGTGTCCCACACGAGATTGACAAGAGGGGTCACTACCCTAATCAACTAAAAGGTGCCATTGGGAAAGTCATGTATGGATACTATAGCTAGCACCTTCCTCCAGTAGATGCTTGACTGCTAACCCTCCCTCCCCAGACGTCTTTCTTTCTTTCCAATCCTTTACTTATATTTCCTCTTGTCAGCAGGGGTCAGACACTGAGATGAGTTATCAGAGGAGATTAGGATCTTCTTTGACAGTTTTGCTAATTAGTTTCACATAGTCCTTTGTCTTAAATAAACCATTCAGCCTGTTTGGGATGCTCTTGATCCCTGGGGTTTTATATTATAGGCTTATAGATTTGCTGCTAATAGTCTTAGTGTCTTTCTAGGCAGTTTTCCCTTCTGTTGTGAACTGTTACCGGTTCTCCATCCTCAGTGTACGTTATGAGTCACACACAGTCCCAGTGCTTTCAGGATTCTACTGATGCTGTGAATAACTGGAACAGGCGATATGCGAGGATAACCACAAGGCTCTCCTCTTTTTAATTTCCCATCATGTACACAGTAAAGAAGTACTTTTCACTCACAAACACATAAGCCCAGTCTTAAATGGCTGCTGATATTTAGTGTCGCCAGATAAAGGATGACTGAGACCACGAGGAAGCAGGATGCAACTCCTTCCTGGCTCAGTCAACAGCAGCCAATGGAGACTATGACTACTAGCAGAGATTACCCATTCTTCAAAAGAATATAAAAGGTCAGATTTTTGGAATCCATGGTATCTAAAGTTTTGCTTAAGCATAGCGTGTCTATGTGCCGAAATGGGCTGCCAGGGGAACCTTTCTCGGGCCCATAATCGTTAGTGGCCACCTTTTCGCACACTCTGCTTCAGTTGACTGAAGGCAGTGAGAGTCACATTCCACAGATGAGTCTTTTGTGAGATCATGGAACCAGTATAAGGGTCATTTAAAAACTGAGTAGAATTCCAAAGGAAAAAATAAAACTGAAAACAATAGAACACCTTGTGTTTGATAGGGTGTGTCTCATGACCACAGACATGTAAATGTGTAGTTGGTCACCATGGAAGTATTTTTTCTTGAATAATATAATCAAAAAATGCCCCCATAGTTATGCATACAGGCCCATCTGATGGAGGTATATCTTAGGTGAGGTTCCCCCTTCCTAAGTGACTCTAGTTTTGCATCAAAAATTAAACTAGCCCAGGTATCTTGTGAACCATTTATTTTCATTCGTGTCTCCTTTCCAAAAAGAGGGCATATCTTTTCTTATATTCCTAACAATTAAAATAAATTTTCTAATATGCAAGAGGTTGCTCTATTTCTTTTTCTTATAGCTGTAACAAATTGTCATAAATAATGTGTCTCAGCATTGTGGACAGTGTGGTTGAGTAATCTCAGCATCGTGGACAGTGTGGTTGAGTAATCCCAGCATCGGGGACAGTGTGGTTGAGTAATCTCAGGATCGTGGACAGTGTGTTGAGCAATCCCATAGTGTCAGAAGCTGATAGGTGATCTCCCACCTCTTTCTTTGGATCACATTTCTACTCTCTTTGCTTCTTAGTCAAGGCTGCCATTTAGTCCTTAGATAATTAACAGAGATGATATGTGTGTCTTCCTAAGATAATCGATAAAAATCTCCCTTAATATCCCTTCAGTTTTCTCTTCCCAGTTGAGTAGACTAAAGAGTCTTTCAAGATTATTGACAATGGTATCTTGTACTTGGTAAAGTCATAAAGGATCCTAAGTCTCTGAAATCTCTAAATCAGAGGTTCTCAACCTATTGGTCATAACCCCTTTGAGCTCACATATCATATATCCCGCACATCAAACATTTACACTGCAATTCTTAACAGTAGCAAAGTTACAGTTATGAAGTAACAATAAAAATACTGTTATGGTTGGGGGTCACCACAACATGAGGAAGTATCCTAAGGAGTCACAGCATTAGGAAGATTGAGAGCCACTTATATGAACTATTTGGAAGCAGTTAAACCAGAAATACTCTTGGGAGCTTTAAGTGAACAAAACATTAGGAAAATTAAAATTGAGGGCATCATATATTATAGCAACTCTGGTTACCTTTATTCAATTAACTTACACAAGTGCTGGGAGGGCAATGGGAGCAGCTATCCACTACAGTAGCCGCTATAAGGATCTGCTGAACATTTAGCATATATTCATGGATGAGCCATCTACTGGGGTTGGGATACCTTAAGTAATCCCTCCATGTCCTAATCCCAGATGTTCATGTATCACATTTCATGCTAGAGGGGAAATGAAGGGTCACAGACAGAGGACTTTAAATTAAGAGACTGTCCTGAATTTTCCAGGCTCTATGTACTTATAAAGGATCTTCAGAGTGGAAGAGGGACACACAAAAAAAGAAGATCAGAGTAGAGACACATTAGAAAGATTCCCCTTCCTTTGGTTAGTTTTGAAAACAGAAAGTAGAGGGCAGCAAGGTGAAGAATGTGAGCAGCCCCTAGGAGTTGGGAAGGGTGAAGAGATAGCCTATTCGGTCTACAGCAAAGGATTCAGGCTCTTGCTGTCTTAATATTAGCTGATGCTTTGGATGTGATGTGTTACCTTAATCTTAGCCAGATTTGACCTTTTACAGATGATAATAAGATAGGTAAGCACCACCAGGCTTGGCTCTATTCCCCATATTATAATATATTCCCCTTCCTCAAGAATTAATCTCCATTGCCAACTCAAGTGGATTTAGCTCCTGTCTTACAGAAAATACAGTATTCTGTTTTAAGGCATCTATTTATGACAATTTGTTATAGCAACAAGAAAAAGAAATCGAGCAACCTCTTGCATATTAGAAAATTTATTTTAATTGTTAGGAATATAAGAAAAGATATGCCCTCTTTTTGGAAAGGAGACGCGAATGAAAATAAATGGTTCACAAGATACCTGGGCTAGTTTAATTTTTGATGCAAAACTAGAGTCACTTAGAAAGGGGGAACCTCACCTAAGATATACCTCCATCAGATGGGCCTGTATGCATAACTATGGGGGCATTTCTTGATTATATTATATTGATGTAGGAGGGCCCAGCCTGATGTAGGCAGTGCTATTCTTAGGAAGGTGGTCCTGATTCTTTCAGGACATAAGCAAAGCTCCACTGTGGTTTCTGCTTGTAACTTCTGGCTTGGTTTCCCTCAATAATAGATGGTAACCTGAAAAAGGAAAAATGTTTTCCTCCCCAAGTTGGTTGAATCTGTGCCCCATCACAGCAACAGAAACCTAACTGGGATAATAATGTCCAACTGAAGGATGGAAGAGGAGTAGAAAATATGAGAAATTAGAGTAGCAAAATCTTTCCAGGGGAAAGCAGGGTTGATACAAGAAGCCCAGAAGTAACATAAGCATTGAGAGTATTTAAAAGCCTAATTGATAGAATTTGAGACTAGATAACACATCAGTGCTGAACAGGGATAGGATTATGAAGGGCCTGGTAAAGCTAATGTGAACTGAGACTTTCTACAGGTAATCATGGGGCATCATTGGAGGGTGGACAAACAAAGAGGCTGGGGTTTAAATGTTGTGTGGCTTTTCTTGTTGCTGGGACCAAACACCTAACAGAAACCTATGGGAGAAATATTTATTTCAGTTCCTGGTTTACCAGGATGGTACTCAGCATGGTGGGTGATGGGATCAGTAATTAGAAAACAGGAAATGCCGGTATTCACTGTCGGTTCCCATTTATGTCCATTTATAGGATGGTGCCTCCCATACTCAGAGTTGGACTTCCCACGTTCACGGTGGATTTCACCTTCTCAATTATATCTCTCTGGAAACTCCTTTGCAGACATGCCTAGAGATGTATCTCCCAGATGGTTCCAAGTACAATTGAGTTGACAACCAAGGATGAAGAATATATTACAATAGAGGGGATAGAGTCAAACAGGGTGACTTTTGCTGATGATCCTTGGAATCATAAGATCCTATGATACTTGGGAGTCTGAGGCAGGTGGACTGCTGTGAGCTCAGGGCTAGCCTGGACTACAAAATGAAGCTATGTCAGAAAATAAAGGGGGGGAAAAAAAAGCATGGTAGGCAGCATGGATCCAGCAGTAGGAAAGTCTGTCAGGAAGCAGTCTTCTGTAGGACCTAGGGTGTGTGGTATCGAGGAGACACAATGTGAAATGTAGCACAGAGGCAGCAGGATACAGGGGACATCAAGTTCAAAACCAGATTCCGACGGCTGGATCAGAGGCTCCGGCATGGCCATGACTCTCAAGAGTGTTGGCCTGCACTGAGATAGAAATTTAGGAAGCGGTTTCATAGGCAATAAAAGCAGGGAAGTGGTATGTCTATTATTTTACTTCAGCCTCCTCATGATCGCCATCATATTTATTATGATACTCAGCATGGCACAGTTTTGACGGAAGGCATCTCCCAATGCACGTGTCGGTTAATGGGACCACCGTCAGAAAGCTTCACAAAGTACAAACAAGACAAACACTCATCACGTTCATCAGCTCGGGGAGCCCTGTACCCCAGTTCTTTCACGAACAGCATTGCAGGTTCTGTTTCCTGTACTATACAGCTAAAACCTCTCAAAATTGCCTCGTGACCATTGAGGGCAGGAAGAGCTTGTGACACTCAGGAGAGGAGAGAAGAGCTGCTGACCCCCAGCAGGAAGAAGGTCATCCTTGTAGTCATGAGAGAAAAACTTCAAAGAGACTATTTGAAACCCATCCTGATGGAATACATCTTAAAAGCGTTGACTGCATGTCCAGTAAAACATAAAGGACATATTTTGCCAATTTCAACTTCCTTTCCCAAGCAACTGAATAGCACACTATGCTATACGGAGGAGCCAGGTGTTCTCATCAAGAGCTAGAGGCTACAGCAAGACCTGGAGCAGGGTTCTTGCTGGAGCAATGCTTGTTTGTCTTTTTGTGCATATCAGGCACTGTTTTAAGAACAAATTCTTAAGACCTTTTTTAGACAGTCCATTTATCTTGATTTTCAGGATAAGAAAACAAACCTAGAAATCCCCAGGCTCAAATGTAGATGTGTCTGATTACAAAGCACATTATTATTGTTTATTTTTTTTGGTTTTTCGAGACAGGGTTTCTCTGTGGCTTTGGAGCCTGTCCTGGAACTAGTTCTTGTAGACCAGGCTGGTCTCGAACTCACAAAGATTCGCCTGCCTCTGCCTCCCGAGTGCTGGGATTAAAGGCTTGCGCCACCACCGCCCGGCTTCAGCCTGCTTTCTTAAATATCCCAGAACCCAGAGGTGGCCTCACCCACAATGAACTGGGCTCTCCCACACCAATCACTAATTTTAACAACGTCCCACAAAGCCTGATGACAGACCAGTCCTACAGAGGCATTTGCTTAATTATGATTCACTTCTTACATAACTCAAGTTGATACAAACAAACAAGCAACAGCAAAACAGGACAGACGATGAAAAAATACTTCCATGGTGTCCCTCTTCCACTCTGAAGATCCTTTATAAGTACATAGAGCCTGGAAAATTCAGGACAGTCTCTTAATTTAAAGTCCTCTGTCTGTGACCCTTCATTTCCCCTCTAGCATGAAATGTGATACATGAACATCTGGGATTAGGACATGGAGGGATTACTTAAGGTATCCCAACCCAAGTAGATGGCTCATCCATGAATATATGCTAAATGTTCAGCAGATCCTTATAGCGGCTACTGTAGTGGATAGCTGCTCCCATTGCCCTCCCAGCACTTGTGTAAGTTAATTGAATAAAGGTAACCAGAGTTGCTATAATATATGATGCCCTCAATTTTAATTTTCCTAATGTTTTGTTCACTTAAAGCTCCCAAGAGTATTTCTGGTTTAACTGCTTCCAAATAGTTCATATAAGTGGCTCTCAATCTTCCTAATGCTGTGACTCCTTAGGATACTTCCTCATGTTGTGGTGACCCCCAACCATAACAGTATTTTTATTGTTACTTCATAACTGTAACTTTGCTACTGTTAAGAATTGCAGTGTAAATGTTTGATGTGCGGGATATATGATATGTGAGCTCAAAGGGGTTATGACCAATAGGTTGAGAACCTCTGATTTAGAGATTTCAGAGACTTATGATCCTTTATGACTTTACCAAGTACAAGATACCATTGTCAATAATCTTGAAAGACTCTTTAGTCTACTCAACTGGGAAGAGAAAACTGAAGGGATATTAAGGGAGATTTTTATCGATTATCTTAGGAAGACACACATATCATCTCTGTTAATTATCTAAGGACTAAATGGCAGCCTTGACTAAGAAGCAAAGAGAGTAGAAATGTGATCCAAAGAAAGAGGTGGGAGATCACCTATCAGCTTCTGACACTATGGGATTGCTCAACACACTGTCCACGATCCTGAGATTGTCAACCATATCATCCACAATGCTGAGATTGCTCAACACACTGTCCACGATGCTGAGATTACTTAACCACACTGTCCACGATGCTGAGATTACTCAACCACACTGTCCATGATGCTGAGATTGCTCAACCACACTGTCCACGATGCTGAGATTACTCAACCACACTGTCCACGATGCTGAGATTACTCAACCACACTGTCCACGATCCTGAGATTGTCAACAATACTGTCCACAATGCTGAGATTACTCAACCACACTGTCCACAATGCTGAGATTGCTCAACCACACTGTCCACGATCTTGAGATTGCTCAACCACACTGTCCACGATCTTGAGATTGCTC
>JAQHUG010000178.1:341618-359112 GCA_028555095.1 Dicrostonyx torquatus
GATCTTGAGATTGCTCAACCATACTGTCCACGATCCTGAGATTGTCAACCACACTGTCCACAATGCTGAGATTGCTCAACCACACTGTCCACGATGCCGAGATGGCTCAACCATACTGTCCACAATGCCGAGATTGCTCAACCATATTGTCCACGATGCCGAGTTGCTCAACCATATTGTCCACGATGCTGAGATTGCTCAACCATATTGTCCAGGCCATTAAGATTGCTCAACCATATTGCCTGAGATAGCTCATAAATACTGTCCAGGCTGCCCATGGCAGAGGTTTTGCTTAGAACATAGATTAAGTCAATCAGAAAGCAAACTCAAGGACTGTTAACCTTGGTTTAGTTAAAGGAATTAAAAAAAATATCTCAGCAATTTAATTAATCAAGAGATTGTGGATCTAATTTCAGATGTCTGAGATCTGCTAAGACTGACATATTAGCTCACTGTCATGACCAGGGAGCCAGGCCACCCCTCTGTCCTAGCATGCACCATGTCTGTGACATTGAGCAATGATAAAGGACAAATATACATGCAATCCTTTCTAGTAACACAGAGATTAATTTTTCTCACCAGGGAAAAATTAATTGAGCTCCATCTTATCAGAAAGGTATTATTTCCTTCAAAGAATATTAGGCACTGTGATAACCGGACCTATTCCGAAACTGCCACAATCTGCTGCAGCTCTTTTTGATTTATTGAGAAACAATAGGCATAGCTAGCAGGTTGTAACTACCGAGTATAATAGCTAGTTTAGAGAACTGTTGGGTGGGCTGGGGAGACAGGCTCAAGACTCACCTTCAGGAGCAATTCCCAGAACCAGAGCAAAGAACCCGCCTGAGCAGGAAGTTCCCACGGCCCCGCACATCACCTAGTAATGCCCAAATGCTTTCTTCCGGCAGCTCATCTGGGAAGTCAAGTTCTTTCCCTTCCTCTGACTCAGCCTTGAAGTCTCCCCACAAGGACTTTTGGCTTTGTTCTGTTCAGACAACCTCAGCAATGTGGGGCTCCAAAAATCAACATCAGTGAAGAGAGATGGTTCTGAGCAACTAGACAGGGAGAATTCAAGATGGCTCTCACATCGCCTCTTCCCAAGGTGACACAAGACTAAGGTCATCAAAACTCTTAAATACTTTACTTTCAATTCACAAAAGAGCCTGACCTCATAGAGGGGATGTACCCTTTCTGAGAGGAGTCTTGATGTAGAAAGAGGTTTTCCTTCGTGTGGAGGATAATTAAGACTGATGGCTGGAGGAAAATGAACCCTGCCACTGATCACATATGTTTGAAAGGTAACACTAAGCTGCTTACAGTAGCACAGTCAGGGATCCCAGACACTGGAGAAGCAGAGGCAGAAGGTTTGCTCAATATAACCTGTCTAGGACACGGAGTGAGTTTAAAGTTGGCTTAGGCAACGCAGTGAGACTCAGTCTTTTTGTTTTGTTTGTTTTGGTTGTTTTTTCAAGACAAGGTTTCTCTGTGTAGCCCTGACTGTCCTGAAACTCACTCTGTAAACCCGGTTGGCCTCAACTCACAGAGATCCACCTACCTCTGCCTCCTGAGTGCTGGGATTAAAGGCATGCGCCACCACCACCTGGCAAGACTCTGTTTTAGTATAAAACTATGTAAAACTAGGGCTGAGGCTATAGTGTAATATGGGAATTATCTAGCATGTACAAAGCCCAGATTCAACTTCCAGCACAAAAAAAAAAAAAAAAACCTTAAAAAATTCAAGGAAGCCAGGCGGTGGTGGCGAATCTTTGTGAGTTCGAGACCAGCCTGGTCTACAAGAGCTAGTTCCAGTGCAGGCTCCAAAGCCACAGAGAAACCTTGTCTCAAAAATCCAAAAAAAAAAAAATTAAAGGAAAGAGAGAGAGAGAGAGAGAGAGAGAGAGAGAGAGAGAGAGAGAGAAGGGCTCAGCTGAGATCTTGATTTTTATCCTCTCCAGATCTTGAATAGAGAACTGATGTATGGCCTGCCCTGGTTTCCGATTGAACTTTGAGATAATAGCTTACTTTATAGCTAATATGCTTGTGGCGACTTGCCATGTGGCCATGGTAAATGAATATGAGCAGCAAGAACAGGTAGCTCGCCCAGGTGTCACGTATCATTCCTGGGGTGGTCAATCATTAACAGTCTTGGTAAGCTGTTCCAACGGGCAAAATAATTGTAGCAAAAAGAATTTCTATTTTTACTTGAAAATTACTCTTAAAGTCTGTATGCCAAATGATCACTCTCTGATATATACTGAGATTTAGAAACAAAACAAACGAAAAATCCAGTTATTTAATGGTTTGGTTTTCTTTTTTACTATAATGCGTTATATAAATATTTTTATATAAGAATTAAATATTATGATAAACTAAAATCTAATTTTGACATTATAATACTTATCAACAAAATATTTTTGTTGGAGAAATATGGAGAATGAGCAACATTTTGACTAAGGAATCATCAATCACATGGCTTTAGGAATGTTTATAGTCTCATTAAATGATCTTATCAACTATGCGGCTAAAAAGCAAACTGGCTCCTGTTTGGGAATAGATGTCTTTTATTTCTTCCTTAACAGATTCTTTAGTGACATGCGGGAAAACAGAAGCCCAAGTCTACAAAAAGATGACCAGAGCCCTTGTTTTAAAATTGGCTCACATCAGGTAGGTCAGGCTACCATTCTCCCAAAGAAAATAGGGAAAACTGCCATCAAACTCATTCAGCTCCCCCAAACAAAACAAAATGAAAATAGTATATGCAAAGTATGAAAAGATGTGAGACTTTAAAAAAAATACAGACACGCAGACAGACAGACACATAGATAGACAGACACACATGTGGGGCGGGGCGGGGGAAGCATGCAACTCTGAAGTCTGAACTTCAACCTGACATTTAATGACTTGTTTTAAGAAATGAATGTAATTTGTGCCCCTTCTTCCCAGGCACGAACTGTGAAGACAACACAGTCTGAGATGTAAGAATGTGTGAGCAGTCACTCTCTGGAGATTATCACTGAGCTGAGACCAGCGGCTGTGCTGGTATGGTCACTAGGAACACGCAGCTAGTAAACTCTTGAGAACTGCCTAGTTCAGGTCAGGACTGGATAGAAGGAGAAAATATAGGTCAGATTTATAGATCTGATACGGGGAGAAAAGCTCATCAATAAATTTTATAGCTAATATATGCTGAAATCATAAGTACCCGTTAAATAGAGTAGTAATATCATTCATTTGATTCTTTTTAATATTTTAAAAGCTGTGCCTCTGATAATTTTAAAAATCACATATTACATATCTAGAGCACAGAATTGATTTTATATGAAAATTATATGAAATGAAGATTTTTTTAAAAAAATTTGTTTTAGGGAGTGCTGTCGGGGACCGTCGCCCCAACATAGAAACTGATGTTTTTCCCCAAATGTGTCCCCGGAGACGCTAGGAAAAGCAGGCTTTCACACCATTACAGTTTAAAGGCCGCTTCGAACTTCCCCCTTTTACCGCGTGGCCTTGCGTTTATTATCTCCCCCAAAACCATCCTGCTCTGAATGCTCTCCTCCCTCTTGAGCAATTTTCCTATTGATATTCCTTTTTCCGGGGCACCTTCCCCAGCACATACACACCTGCATTCCTTCACCAGTTTTGGAGATAGCGACCTCTCATCAAGCAATCTACAAATGAAAAGGAAGGCTGGAGCAAAACCCTCATCTATTGTCTTTCTAAATTGTTGGCCTTCAGCTACGAAGCTGCATGGCGTCCTCAGGCTGGCGGGTATCAGAGCCCACAGAGTGCATCATTTCTTATGGAATCATGTCTTCCTAAGTTATATAAAGAAAGCTTTATGTTGTAGGGTCACATGGCCTACTGAAATTATCCCTGCAGAGGCCCTTGCAGCTTTCAGCAACAGCCCAAATATCAGCTCTCCAGCTCTGGGGTCCAGGATGACAAGAGCAAGATACATTGGGTGGCTCAGAATTTCCTTCTAATGTTCCCCAACACGAACCAGAATACAAACACAGGGCCCAGTGTGCCTACAACAATCTCCATCTTCAGACATAAAACCGATAAGAACCACTGGTATTTAACAGAGAGCCAGTAGTTGGGTAGGAAAGCGAGGAGGAGCTGGGGATGGGAAAATGTGATCAAAATATTTAAAAGAAAAAAAAGAGAAATGGCCATTTTCAATCTTGGCATTCTACATGGAATCAACTTTTCCTTGGGCAAACCATTTTGTTTTGTTTTGTTTTTACCCACTTGCATCCCTGTGGGTTAGGTGAGGCTGACGACAGCTGGAACTCTGGGAGATGGGCACAGATGGTAAAGTCTGTGCAGTGTGGTCAACTGGGCATGAAGTATCTAGGAAGAAAAGCTGCTCGGAGCTCTGCAACTGTCAATCAAATGGCGTAAGTTATGTGAACATTCTGAAAAGCAAGCATAGCCCCCAGTCACATGGAATAAAATCTAACCCACAGCGCAATGCTGTCCAATTTTGTTTCCGTAGTCAGAGCACAGTAGACGGCTGGACATCTCAAACACATGGATTTAATGCACTATTGTTCAAACAAACCTAGTAATTTCTGTCAGGTTGTTTTTAACTTAAACTATAGCTGATTGACTGCTTCTTGGTTCCACCATATGTGTGTCATAAACACATTAAAACATCTGGAAGTCAGAGACTTTTTTTTTTTTTGGCATTGAGGCAATGTACTCTGTAGACCAGACTGGCCTCCCTCTCAGCAGTCCTCCTGCTCAGCCTCCCCAGGGCAGAGAGTGTAGGTACACGCTGCCAGATGTGGCTTAGTGACTTTCTAAGGAGTGTCTATGTAGCCTCCCAAAACAGCGCCCTAGTTTCAAACCTTGAGAGACTTAGGATGAGTGTCGAAGGAGGTGTTGTGGAAGGCTCTTAGAGAAAGGGTTATGATATTAGAGGGTGAATGTTAAGAAGAAGAATCTGTCCTCACAGATTTTCATTATGGAGTTGTTTGGTAGCCCAGATGGACTCCCTGCCGGCTGCCAACAGCTATGAGAAGAAAGAAAACCTGAAGGTCTTCTGCAACTTTCTCAGGGCTCCGATTTAGGTATTTAGGAGAGGTGGGTTAGAGAATGAGAAGTGAGACTAGCATAAACCCTAACATTCAAGGAGAGCAAGGCTAGTGTTAGCTATGCCTAAAGCAGAAAAAGTGAGGAACCTTTTGAAATAAAAATTTCAAACTTACACATTTGACACTGGACCACTTTGACACAAGTTCTCGCTAATGAGCCTGGGTCCACACTAATCAGGGCCTCTAGGGCAGTTGAGAGTGAAGGTGGAAACCTTGAGGTCTTGTAGGTGGCCATTAGGCGGTAAATAAAGAAGTCACCTTTGTGTCCATCCTGATTTAAATAATTCAGAAGACTATGTTTGTTTTCGGTGTCTCCCACCTAGCTCCATCTATCCTAGGCTCCTCCTCTCTTCTTCAGTCTCTTCTCTTTATGTCTCTTCCACTCTGCTCTTGTCACCACCCCATCTTTTCCCGCTGGTCTATTTCAGTTATGAAAAATAGAGTATCTGACACAATGGCCTTAAACAAGGATGAGTGACCCTATTCGTCCCGAACTAAAGGAAGCTTCCAGAAAGTACACAGTTCTCTACATGGCCTAGTAGTCTGAAAATTGTCTCGTATTGTCTCTTTACCTGTGTGGACACCCAATGAACTTGCTAGTAAAACCTTTCATGCTGGGGGGGGTGGCGCATGCCTTTAATCCCAGCACTCGGGAGGCAGAGGCAGGGGGATCTTTGTGAGTTCGAGGCCAGCCTGGGCTACAAGAGTTCCAGGACATGCTTCAAAGCTACAGAGAAACGCTGTCTCAGAAAAAAAAAAAAAGAAAAAACAACAACAAAAAACTTTCACTTCTTAGTATTAAGAAAAAAAAATGTACTTATGCCCCACCCCCAGAAGAGAATCATATAGAATTTAGATAATCTGTAAATAAATCAAAGGAAAATAACATGAAATTAAATCAAGTTGTCCACATTATGGGCTCCCAGAGATCCAACATCTTGCCTGATTTAAAAAAAGAAAGAAAGAAAGAAAAAGAAAAGGTTGTACAGGCAAACAGGATGGCTCAGCAGGTAAAGGTGCTTGTCACCAAGCCTAATGACCTGAGTTCAGTCATCAGAATTCAGTCCTGGACGGAGAGAACAGGATTCTGCCCTCTGACCTCCATGCTTGCGCTTCTAAATCTGCCTGTACTTATATGTACACACTGATAGATAAATAAATGATTTTAAGTTATTGCTAAAGTTTTTGTCTGACTACCAAATCTCAGGCCTATAAACACAGGTTTCAATATCAAGGGGAAAATGCGCTTGTTAAGCAAGTTCAGGGATATTTGTACAAATTTCTCGAACAGATGGCTAATAACAGTTAATCATCACATAATATTTATATCCTACATCACATAATTTTTACCCTCTCACATGCTTAAATAGCTCTTGCCTTTAGAGATTTCCCCATCTAATGGGGAATTATAAATAAACATTTCAATAGTGACATTTTGTGTTGTGTTTTAGCAGACAGGCTCAAGTTTCCATAGCAATGTAATGATGGAGCAACTCTGCCTGGTCTAGGAGAACCACCAGGACTTTGATAAAGGAAACGTGCTTTCCCCAGGAGAAAATCTGGATGGTTCAAGGACGCTCTCTTTAAGAAGAGCCTATCGACGAGGTATGAAAATCTGAGCACTCAGGAAGCAGAGGAAAGTGGATTTATGTGAGTTTGAGGCTAGCCTGGTCTACCAAATGACCTTAGGCCAGTCAGGGAGACATAGTGAGACCCTATCTCCAATAAAACAAAACAAAACAACAACAACAGACATAGCATAAGCAAGAACTTAGGAAAACCCAAAACTTTCCATTTAGAAAGATATTCTAATCCTTTTGTTATTTGTTTGCTTCTAAAAAAGCACTTTCAAGTTTTTGGTAGTATTTGACAATGGCTATATACATGGCTCCCCTGGAGTTTTGTTTTTTTTTTAAAACTAAAGTTTTTTGATTTTATATACTTTATTATAAAAATGCTTGCAAAAAAATTTTTAAAAATTGCACACCAGAATCATTCAGATCCAGCATCTCTACAACGCAATGAACTTCTAGACAGCTAGAACAGGCATTCGGAACCACTTGGGTGAACAAAAGCAGAGCTCCCTCCGCCTGCTGCCTCCTTTACCACTTTCTCTAGAGACCAGCAGAAACACATCCCCTTATCACAGGGAGAGACCTCCACAGCACACGGAACAACTCGCGAAAACTAAGACACAAGCGATGAATTGTATGCAGAACTACAGGACACGGCGGGAGGCGGGACATGAGCACGAAACCTTGAAGCTGTGTGTGAGCTCATCTTGGGGACATTTACAATCCTTCTCCCTATCTTTCGAAGGATAGCTATGCAGAAGAAAACAAGCAAATCCTAAAAAACCCCAAATGTCATTCAAATGTGGATCTGAAGTACAAACAAAATAAATGATTTATCACACGTGGTTTAAATGCGTCCAAACAAGAAACACTCAGTGCACATTAAAATGTAACTTCCAGGACTGCAAAGACTGCCCCCCCCCCGCTAGTGGATAAAGAGATTACCTAATTAATTCAGGTGAACGAATTCCACCCTTTAATTGCTGCCTCATTAACCTGACATAAGCTGGAGGGTGCCATTCTTAATTACCCAAGGTACAGTTTTTGGCCATAAATTGATACATTTCAAGAAATAGGACACATAATGGGAAAGTAATTGCTCCAGGAAAGATTATAAAATTTATAACTCCAGGAAGGAATGAATCTGCCTGGGCTGAGTTCCAGTATTCCAGATCCACAGTTACCCAAAGGAAGCCCCCCAACAGTAGGATGGGGAATGTTGAGTGCCATCACACACGCCCTAGAAGTGACCCAGAGTTCTCAGATCCCATGCAGGGTGATGTTCTACCATGGGGCATCATCCCCAGACCCTTAGAGAATGTTCTATTCATGGAAATCTTCTTGAAATATGTGCTGTGACTGGAGGCTGAGTGGGAACCAGAGGAACAAAGACAGTCCCAGAGAAAATGGAGTTCTAGAACCCTCCCCTCCTCAGGCTGCTGAGGGCTTTGACCCTTAGACAAGCATAAGGGTGGTTTCCAGTCCATGTGGAGAAGAGGAGATGCAAGATCTTGCTTGTCTGTCACCTTTCTGCTTCAGGACATCTTATTACTGCCCTTTACAGGAAAGTGTCAGATAAATGGAAACCCAGTTCCCCACGGAATTCTTATGCTAAGTATTTTCCTTTTTTCTTTCATGCTGCCTGCCTGACTGCCTCCCTTCCCACCTGCCTGTCTGCCTCCTTCCCTTTAATATTTTCTTTCTTCCCTTCCTTTCTTCCTTCTTCCCTCCCTCCCTTCCTTTCCTTTTCCATTTCTTCTTCATGAGACTCAGCATCAGTTGGAACTTATTATATTGCTGAACAAGGTCTTGAACTTGTGATTCTCCTTCTTCACTTTTCCCCAGACTGGGACAATAGGGATGCACTATCACACCTGGTTTCAGCTTGCTCTAAAAGAAAATAGAGCTGACAGAACCGGGCGAGAAAGGGATTGGAATATCGCTGGTTGTTTCTTACACATTTTGCAATCTGACATGATCAAATACTGCAGACCTTATTTATAAACGTAATACATTCCATTTACTGCAAAGTCAACACATCTGGTGGACAAACTCTTCTGAAATACAGTACAGCTCAGATAAGTCAAATTAATTGTATGACTATGGAGCCTGAGTTCCTTTTTAGTAGTATGTATCATCAGAACATGGTCCAGGAATGGAGCCATGGGAGGAGAATTCTGCGTTCTTGTGAGAACACTACAAGAAACAAGAGTCTTGTAACCTCCATTTCATCAAAACGCGGAATTGGTCTAGAAATGTGTTTCGAGCACCTCATGGGTGTAGTGGAGAGGAGTGAGTCTACTTCACATGCTCATTGTTGCTTGCTGCTGTTTTCAGTTAACTGTTTAAACGATCCTTTTATGCCTGTGTGGAAAACCATGCTTCTGTCATATGTGACTGGTTTTCCTGAGCTTGGACTCATGAGAACTCTATCCATGTGACTCTTCTTAACACTCAGAGTGTAAGCTGTCTGAGGCTCTAAATAAAGTTAGCTACAGCATGAGATTTTAGTCTGCCTCATTTATCAGCTCCCAGGTCCCACAACTTCTAGAGAGGTGACTATATATATATATATATATATATAGTGTGTGTGTGCGTCCATAGTAATAGTCACTATAATAAATTATTCTGTTAAACTTAATACTTAATTTATAAGATCATCATTCTAATATAACAGATTTCCTCAAATGTATGAAATGACATGTATTTTGGTATACTATTAATACCATGGCTATGATCATCTTTGCCTTTCTCCCATCAGTTGTAATTTTTCTCATAGTTCCTGCAGCTTCTCCCTGGGGTGGGGAGTTTGTATTCCCCATTAACTATGTCACTTTTGATGAGCAGCTTTGCCTGGGAATGAGGCTGTCAATTGCAGATACCCAGGCGGGCCTCTCCTTATCACCTATTTCAGCCAGGAGTATTCAAGGACTCATCTTAGCATGCTGTGGATCGGCTAACAGATACCGACTTTGCCCAAATTTCATGTTTAATCTATAGAATTCATAAGCCCAATTCTACTAAATACATGGCAGGGTCCAGAACATCACTGGGGTTCCTCAGAATCATCTACTCAATCTGGAGTAGCCTCATTCCATCATTCCTACCCATTTCTCTTATTCACAAGACCTCTTGCTCTTTCAAGATGGGGTCTTGCTATGCAGCTCATCCTGACCCTGAATTCGCTGTATGTTCCTCTTTCTGAGTGCTGAGATCACAGGCACACACACCATAACCAACCACACCAGTGTTTTTGCTGTTTCTGGTACTTTACAAGTGTGTTCCTGTCTTTGGGTCTTTGCATTGGCTCTTTCTTCAGCTTGAAATGCTCATTCTCTAAGGGGTAAGTATGGCTCGCTTCCTGATGATCCTCAAGTCTTCGCTCAAAAAAATCTCTTGCTTAGACATCTGCCAACCTCCAATCAAACCTCCGATCTTGGCCTCTCTCTTCTCCAATGACTCCTTGCTCTCTTTCTATTTTTTTTTAAAAAGTCTCAATAATCTATATTATACTTTCCCTGTCTTGCACAGATTGCTCCTGTAGCTCCACAAGGATTATTTTCTTCTTTACTTGGTGTTGAAACCTCATCACCAAGAGCAGTGCATTACATGACACTGAGGCCCTGCTGGGTGAAGAAGGCACAATTGCAACAAATGCAGCAGCTACCTCTGCATGCTCCAGAGAGAACAGAGTTGCTCTGGCTGGTTTTGAGGGGAGCCTCATATGCTACTTCAGCAGCAAACCCAGCAAGCGTTGTACACGACCGGAGAGACAGCATTGTCTATTCTGATGAGAAAGCTTTAGATGACCTCTGCCTATTCCTCCTTATTATGAAAGTTATTCGTGTTTGAACATAATGTTACCTTTTTCTCTTTAATCATAATTTTTACTGTCTAAAATCAGCCTTTCATCAGTGCAAAGCAACATGGAGGCGTATGCCCCAGTGCCATTCATTTGGCTTCTTCACCGCGAGCTCCCGTTTTCTCGTTTGTTCCATTAGCTGTAAGTGGGGCTGAATTGTTCTCTCGCGATGAAAGGTCTGAATACGCTAATTAGGTCAGTTGATTCCCAGAGTGCAAAGGCTAAATTTCCTTTCTTAGGCGCGCACTTCATATCTGCAAACTGCAGCCCGGTTAGACATCTGCTATTCTGCCTGCGTTTCTATGTGGAGTGCCATCGGGGAGGCTCCGGAGAGCTCACGCAGGATTTTGCCCACATGATTGCTGGGCAAGCAGAGAATGGGGAAGAGAAAACCATTCCTCAACTTTGCTCATTAGTACTACAGGAAGAGAGCAAGCGGACAGCTGGCCCCACCCCCTGCCTGCAGCTCTGAGCATCCAACCTCCACAATGTACAACGCAGGCTGAGGAGCAGATCCACTTAGTATTGATCTTTCTGCATTAATATTCATTACGTAGGAGTAAGAACATCCTGCTGTTTCTGGCTGGTATTGCCCCGGGGAGGACCAATTAAGCTTCCTTAATAAAGACAGTTCTCAAATGTCTTATATCCTAAGCCAGCTTGGCACTTTCCACCACAGCATGGGCTCAATGGAATCTCAACAAAACTACAACCTGGGCAAAACAAAAGGTTCAGTAGCATTATGGAGACACAGTTAGGCCATCTTGGGGTTTTCAAAGTCATTCTTCCTTAGAATCCTTTAAACCAAAATTGAAGGTGTAAAATTTGAATGTCTGTAGATGGTGTACTTGACAGCAGGAAGAAATAAACCAAATATTGGCTTGTGACCTTGTAGGTTATTCTTTCTAGCTTCGTTGTTGACCAAAGTAATGTATTTTAAACAAAGCCTCTTGTTTCTTAAGACTAGACTCAAATACCTAATCTCCAATACACTCTTCCAAGGTGGGGCCTTGAGAGGCGCCTGATCATCAACTTCATCAATGGATTCATCCATCAGGAACTGAGAGTGGGATGGGCTCTTAAGAGTTGGGCCTAGTTGGTCACCAGAGAGCAGGGTCTTTGAAGGGTCTTTTGGTGTTCAAGAGCAGCATGTCAGCAGGTAATAATCAAGCAGAAAGCCTCCAGAGATACGTTCTCCACGATGGAAGGAGCTGGGGAATGTGAGGTCACTGCAGTCACCTGCTGAGACTCAGGGTAGGCACCAGGTGTGTCATGATGTATCTGCCTCTGTCCATATTGAATTCCTCACTCTCCACTCACTTGGGTCTTTAACCCAAGTCCCCGCATCTGCTCTGCCATTTCAATACGTCACTCATCCCTGCCTCACCACCAAGACTGCCCAAGCTGAGACATTTTGTACTCTCAGACATTTTGTACTCTCAGAAGCATTTATCATACCATCCTTGAATTCTCTTTCCCCTAGGTTTAGGAGTGATAGCCCTGTCTTAAGTTTTTCTTCAGCCTCTCCTGGATTCTCCATCTCCTTTACTGGATAATCTTCCCCATCATTCCCATGATGCATCACTTTCTTACTTTCTCTCTGAGCTTAAGAGCATACAGTCCTTATCAATTCTCACCTTCCATCACAGGGATCTTAGTCGTGCATGTGTATTTGTGTGTGTTTGTATATATACATACATACATACATTTATATGTATATTATGTGTATATATATCTTCGCCATTGTATATATACATTAAGATATATACTATATGTGAATATTATATACATTTATATACATATTATGTGTGTGTGTATATATATGCATCTTAACCATTACTTTCTTATTAACATCTCAAACAAATCAGTTCATTTTATTACTCTTCCTGCAGATTGCCTGTCCCTCACAATTTCCCTGGATGTCCTGTCTGCCTCAGCTGTAATGACCCATACATCTTTTATAGATATTAGACTAGTAAGATTTGTATCAATCAGTAGCCTTTATATCTAATGTTTTATGCTTGTTTGCATTTGTTTTTCAGTCATGTAGAACTTTTATATTGTCCTTGATATATTTCCCGGCATAGAAGAATTCCTCATACATGTTGGCTGGATAAAATGCTCCAAGTTTCTATAAGCCAGTATCCCAACTTTCTGAGAGTGAGGGTCAGAACAGAGTCTAGAGAGTTTGTAGGAAAAGGCTCAAGTATTGAAGGATGTAGACAAGTTTCCTCTCGGGTGCTCAGAAATATAGAGAAAGGGCACAATCCTTCCATTGGGTCAGAAAGCTGGAGCCTTGGAAAGTCGCCTCCCACCAGCAGCATACAAAGATATTGCTGCTGCAATCTGTTGGAAGAGTTCTCAGACACTAGAGGAAGTCAGGTTTCATTAGTCCCAAACCTGGCAACTCAGTAGAATTCACAAAAATGCACACTACTTCAGTTTGACCCCATTTCCTTCTTGGTGTGGGACAATTCTGTATCCTGTCAATCATGTTTTAAATAAATGCTGATTGGCCAGGTGGGAAAACCAGACAGGAAGTAGAGGTGAGAACAGGAGATTTGGGAAGCAGGAAGCTTCCCTGGCATTCCTGTGCAGACCACCAAGGAAGCAGGATGTGTCCCTGTCCCAGCTGAGAAAAGGTACTGGCCATGTGGCTGACAATGGGTTATGGGAGCTGGTAGGATAATGGGCCAATCAGTGTATAACTTAATGTAGACTCTCTGTGTGATTTTCTTTGGGGCTTGCCGGCTGTGGGGTACTGGGTGGGACAGTAACCCCAGCAAGCAGGACCCTCATGTTACACCTTCTGACACAACTTGAGAAACACTAGTCACATAAGTCAAGGCATTTGCATCCCTGTGTTTATATGAATCTCTAAAAGATAATTGGGATTTCTACCTCCATAGAGACTATCATTTTCTTCATCCAACAAAGCTCTATGACAAACTTTTAATACATGAGGTTCAAAGTTGCCTCTCAGTGTATGTGTCCACTAAGAATGAAATCATGCTGAATTTGTCTGGATTTGTCTCCTTCCTTAATGAAATTACAAAACAGTATGCTTACAAATATCAGATGTCCAAGAAATAATTAGAAGTGCACAAGCTGTGGTAGCTTAAAAGATGATGTTCCCAATACTCTCAGGTGTTAACACTTGGTCCCATGTTGGTGGAATTGTTTGGGAAGGATTAGGAGGTGTGGGCTTGTTGGAGGAAGTATGTCACTGGGGACAGGCGTTTATGTTTTAAAGCCTCACTCCATCCCAAGTTTGCTCCCTCTACTCTATGCCTGAGGTTCAAGGTGTGAGCCCTCAGTTTTCTGCTCCCGATGGCCACATCTTCATTCCACCATCATGGACTCTAACCCTCTAGAAAATGTAAGCCGAAGTAAACTCCTTCTTCTGTAAGGTGCCTGGTCCGTGATATTTTATCACAATAATGGAAAAGTAACTAATGCATAAGATACAATATAAATTAAAATTTTACTTTTCTGACTTCTCAGTATTACCAAGCTTCTAAAAAGTTTCCTAAACCCCAGCCCGAGTGATCATTTTTCACTGGAGCCTTCCCCTTCTCACCGCCTTATGATCTGTGATCCTCTCTATGTTTCTATTTGTAAATATCTTTGGAGACAGGGTTTCCCATAGCCTACTCTAGCCTCAAATGCTCTCTGTAGGTGAGGATGACTTGCAACACTTGATCTTTCTGCACTTACCTCTAGAGTTGCTCCCATTACAGACATGCACAGGTTGGTGTGTGTTGGGGGTCAAACCCAGGGCTTTGAGTGAGCTAAGTAGGCAGTCTACCAACTGAGCTACAGCTCAGCCCTCTAACTTCCTTGTCGACTTGTACAAGCCAAATTTCAATTTGGACATGTATGCTACACCTGTAGTTCACATACTGGAGGTGAGCAGGACTGTTAGAAATAATTCCAGGGAATCAGTAGAAGTAGAAGAAAATGACTGTCAGCTTTTCCAGATGACTCCTCTTCTGTGCTAAACCTAAGCAATCTCTGCAAGGCTAAGGCAGACAAGAAGGGAAGGTGGGGAAAGTAAGACTGAAAACAGAAAGCTGCAGAGAGGAAAGTGGGAACAGTACAGCGCCAACCCTGAGGCCTGGCATGAACACAAAAGCCCCACTGATAAAAGAGAGGCAGCAGCTGGCTCTCAGGAAGGAAGATAAGAGGCAGAAGTCACAGCAGAGTGGCACCTTGAAGGCCTTTGAGGTTCAAAGCATAGGTCACATCAGGCACATGTTGTAGGTAAAAGGTGGAAGAGGGAAAAAAATAGAAGGAAATAGAGAGATGATAGCAGATGGAGGCTCAGTGGAAACTTCTGGGTGAGTGAGTGAGTGCTACCATCTTCAGTCTTCAGATGACAGGATGGGACACACTTGCCCTAGACAGGCGTTAAGTGATGCTGTCATATCCTACCTTACTTTCCCTGGTTCTATATCAACTTTCTGTGTAATATTTCCTCACACTCAAAGGATTGCTGAGTCAGTACTTATTATATGACACTTAATATATTCATATCAATATATTAATAAAGCAGATAAGGAGATTGTCACAGCCAACATTTATTAGTTTGCTATGAACCAGATTCTTTTTTTCAATTAATGAATTCTGTGTGTACACCTCTGCGAGTTTATATACACTATGCCTACACAGGTGCCCTCAGAGGCTAGAGGGTATCAGTTACTGGAGTTATGGGACTACTTCATGTGGGTGCTGGAAACACAATTCAAGTCCTCTGCAAGAACAGTAAATATTCTTAACTGTTGAGTCATCTTTCCAGCCCAAGAAACAGATTTGTTTTTCAAGGCAGAGTTTCTCACACAAAGCTAACAATGAATATACTGTTATCATTTTCGATGTATATAAAACCTTAATTAATAATTTCTACCACTTTCCATGATGCCCTTGCTCCTTCATTGGGCAACATCCACCTCACTGCCTTCTGTCACTGAATACAGACTTGAAGAGAGTGTCACAGTGGCACGCCATGGCGTAGTATTATGTAGTATTTCCACTTCAGTCACACATAGTGAGGTGCAGCAGAAAAATCAAGGAAGATTTCAAAGCATCTAATAATTTTGTAATAATATAATTTATTTCATTGTATGTTAATATGCTTCAATATTCAATAATGCTCTGTTTACCAACCTGCTTATAAAATTCTTTAAAACTCAAAGATCAGCCCCAGCAATCTGGCCTGACCCACCCTTAGCATATATATTCTTGTTACTCCACTGTGGTTTAGCCTCCACTCTCTACCATAACAACACAGTTTCTAGCCATTTGTAGGAAACAATGTGTTGTTCAATATTCTAACTCTTGAGTGATTAAGGTCTCAATAGTCTCACATTTCAGATGCAGTCTTGGGGCCTCTGGGAGATCTCAACGGTAGCACATGCGCTTATCAGAGCCACATTTTGGAGAAAGCCATGAAGCCAGGATGTGTATAGGTGAGGAATAAGTGTCACCAGGAGGCACTGCATAGCAGGGAATCAAACCACGTTCAAGTAGACTTGAACTTCATGTAAAGATAGATAGAGAGATGGCTTAGCGGTTAAGAACATTGCCTGCTCTTCCAAAGGTCCTGAGTTCAATTCCCAGCAACCACATGGTGGCTCACAACCATCTATAATGAGGTCTGGTGCCCTCTTCTGGCCTGCAGGCATACACACAGAGAGAATATTGTATAAATAAATAAAAAGACTCTTTTTAAAAAAAAGATAGATAGATAGCCTCATCCATTCAGACAGGGCTACAGCTAATCCCTGAGCTGTAGGGATTTGAACCCACAGGGAAGGTCAGGCACAGGACTACACTTGACTGACAAAATGGATCTTAAGGTTTGCCTCTCCAACAGGCAGGCTGCTTTCCTTACCTCCATTTTTGTCACAGGGGAAGACAAGAGCTCTTACGATGCTGACTTCCTTCTAAAAGGCATACTTTTAGAAACTGATAGAATTAGATTATGTCCACTGCCTGGCTCCACATGTTTGGGTCAAGAGGGAGGAAAGAGGTTTGCTGGGGCTCTGGGGGTAATCTGACTGTTTGGGAAGTAAAAGTGTATAGACCTGGTACTTGTCAGCTCTGCAGGGACAGGGGCACAAAAACCTTAACATGAGACCTCCCTTCTGGAAGTCAGAGAAAGGGGAATGGAGCAGCTTTTGCTGAGGCAGTCAGGCCGTGGGGGCAAATCTGTCTTGCAAACTTTTGAGTTTCCAACGAGTTTATAAATCTTTATGGCTAAGGCCAGTTTGAACTGTGATTTACAACAACGCACACATACCCGTAACTACTGCAATCCTCAAAGGGACGAAGTACGTGTTCATTGAAAAAAATTGGCATCTACTCACCGGAAACAGAAACCGGCAAACTTGCAAGAGAAACTAGGGCTGAAGGACAGGAGGGCTGGGAGACCTCGCAAGTCTTGCAGATGGATATATAGAGTTCTTTCTTTCAGGCTGTAGTATTGTGTCATCTTGCTGAGTCTCTTGGTTGGTAGATTGATTATGACAGCTTGTGAAAACAGAACACCGGGTAAAGGCAACTGTCCTGCAACCTGGACCTGGGGGCACCCAGGGCAGCTGGGAGATAGAGACGTGAATAAATCAGAACAGCACAGTATTCAGAACTGCCAACAGCTTCCTTTGAGAAGAAATCTGTCTGGCTTTCTCTTTTGATTTGGTAGTTTATAATTAGCTAATAAAAATGTCTAGACACTGCCGTGCCCGATCAACTCCTGTGTCCAGTCCTCGGGAGGCAGAGGCAAGAGGATCATGAATTCAAGGCCAGTCTGGCATGATTGGCATATACAGCAAATCAATTAAACTCCTCAGGCTGGAGAAACAACTGTGCGACAGGTCGAAAAACAGGTATGAGAGACAGAGAGAGAGAGAGAGAGAGAGAGAGAGAGAGAGAGAGAGAGAGAGAGAGAGAGAGAGAGG
>JAQHUG010000178.1:359132-381239 GCA_028555095.1 Dicrostonyx torquatus
AGAGAGAGAGAGAGAGAGAGAGAGAGAGAGAGAGAGAGGAGGGCAAGGGTCCTGGTGCCTCCTTCAAAGTGTGTTAAAAGAATTTCCTTCCACTGGGCCCTGCTTTCCAAGGCTCCCTGTGGTCCTCTCACGTGAGCATGAAACCGCAAACGGAACAGCAAGAAAGCCAGGGCAGTACAATATGGAGAAGCCCTGGAGGACCACACTGAGTTTGGCACAAGTGTAGTCCCTCCGGTTTTCAAGAGGCAATGAAAGGACAAAGTGTGAACCTGCCCTTCATAACTTAGCCACGTGACGCCGTCTTCGGCTCTGCAAGTTGGTACATTTCCGAACCCGCTGCCTCTGCTGGCAGACTCTCTTTTCCCAACAAGCCTCCCTTTCTTTGCCATTAAACATGTCTCCTGTTTTCCTTTCCCCTCGGCAGCCTGGGGATTCTTGGGAAAGCCTACCTCAGAATCTGACTAATAAATTACCCCTCTCCTTCTCAAGAGCGGCAACTGAGCCAGAATGCAAGGCCCTGGCAGGAGACAGAAAATCCTCCCAGGTGCTGGAGGGCTGGGAGTCTCAAGGCCAGCGTGCACAGCTGGAAGGAACAACCACTAGAGTCCCTTATGTCGTGGATGACATTCCGGCACCCAAATGCCTCTCCTCTGTACATACACGCAGGGAGACCTGGGCCCCTTTTCGGAACTAGGAAACGGTTTCCTTATAAATACGGGGGTAAAAATACTGTTCCCCTTCTTACTTTGCTTGCCACAAAAGACACTTTTGGAGCGTCAAGCTGTAATGGAGGGGACTCAGACTCCACAGCTACCCAGAAATGAGAATGCAGTGAAGCCACTCCCTGACCGGCTCAGGGCCTTGTAACTTGGTTCTTTGATGTCTCTGGCCCTTGTTCACTGTGTTACAAAGATAGGCAGTTAGAAGCTCGCATTTAGGGGATGTTAAAATGGACGAGGAATCACCTTCAAAAAACCACCCACCCAGCACAGTGGCTGGTACAAAGCAAGCGTTACTAAGTCATGCTCATCCTTTTCAAAGTTAGCTCTCCAGTTCATACTCTCCAAATAAGCTGCACTTCCTGGTGACCAGAAGAACCAGTATTATTTTGCCTGTAGAAATTTTCTATATTTATACACTCCGGTTATGGATTTATGAATTAAGAATGATGTAGTTAGCTTAAAAGCGCATGCTAATAAATTGCCCCACCAGGGGAAACAACCAAGCTTTCCATTAAGACACATCCAGCAACCCCATAACAACAAAGAATCAAACAAAGGTGGGTGTCCCATTCTCTCCATGCATGTGTGACTCATGCTCTGTTTCAAAAGGGCGCACAGGAAGGGAAGGCTCTCTTTTACCCACAAGACTGCTCAGAGCCGCGGGACAGACAACACCCCACTCATCTTTTGCACATTCAAGCAAAATGCTCTGTCCTTCCTTGATGGACCAAGGCCCATTTTTGCAGGTGTGTTTTCCCATATGCGAGACTGAAAGCGGGGAGGCCGGTCCTGTGGGGATGCATCCCAGCCTAGGTTAAGAAAACACATCTTCTTGGATTTTTTTTTTGTCCCTGTAACTTTCAGAACACTGGACAGCCTTCCAACTGTGCAAGAGAAGCGAGAGCACAAGGCCAAAAACATCAGGAAAACGACACAACACTGGAGAGATGTCTCAAAAGGACAGGTGTGCGTTTCAGGAAGTCTTTCTCTCTGCAGCCAGAGCTTTGTGTCCAACCCGGATGTGGCTGATACCTCAAGGTTTTCCGCCTTCGAGTCCCGATATCATCTTCATCGTGCCTCTGGGAAGATAACGCACCCATTGTGTTGGGCAGTTGAGCCTGTGGTCTTTAGCAGCCACATTCTCTGATTTCACTAGCAAATGCGCAGACATGGTGGCAAAGGCAGGCAGTCACTAGCTGGCCTTTGAAACCCAAGCCTCCCCGTGCTTCAGAGTGGAGCCACAGCCAGGCAACAGTGAGCAGCGGCCCCAGCTCTCCCCTCTCTCCAGCCTCCAGAGTGCCAGAAGTGCTAATGTGGTCCAGGGAGTAAGGAATTCTGCTCCCAGCTAGACAATGACTGTGAGGAAATGTCCCTACCATGGCTGTTCCAGAGAAACAGATTTCGTTGCAAATGAGCCCTCAAATTGTAAACGCCTACATTTATCTCTCAGTGGTCCTCTTCAGGTCTTTCACAAAGCTGAAGGCCCCCAAGGTCACCATCACACAAAGGACTGGAGGAAGGAAGGGATGTTTTCTGGGGATTTTTTAAAATTTGTATTCGATCTTAGCTCCCTTCTGTGAAATAAAAACTCAGATACACATGGCCACCCCCCCCCTGCCCCCGTTATAGAGGAAAGAATGGATTGGAGGAGTATAAAGTCTGGTCTTTGCTTGCCCTGTCATGATATTTCTTTCTACCTTCCAGCAGCAAGAGAATTCTCTTCTATTTTTTTTCTCCCACTCCTGGACTTTGTCTTCTTTAATCAGCACTGGACTGAGCTGCAATCTTTTTGCCACTCCCCAGAAGTTATTTCTCCATCTGCTTAATCATTCCACATACTTCTGACTTCACCCAGTGTGCCTATATCCCTTAAACACTGTCCCAAAACTGGGGGCCCTGACAGAGGTCAGGCAACTGGGGTCGCTTGGTAATAGAATGTATCCCTCTATAAAAACACTGTGGGATTCTTTAATTACATCAAAGCTTGTTGCAACTTGTAATCTTTATCAGGGTTCCAGGGGTGGCACCGGAAAAAAAATGAGCTACTTTGGATGCCAGGCACTCTTCGGTTCAGACCACAGCTTCCCTATCTAGTATCTAAGTAACTCAAAGCAAGATCTTTAGCCTGCCTCAATCTTAGATTCTTTTTTGAAATAGCCCAAGGAAAATATTACTTATACCATAGACTTTTTGTAAACGTTGGTTAATATTAGTCAATGATGTATCTGTGGATTTGGGTATATCCACATGCACGCATCCATATGTATGCATGCTAGGTTTGATATGCTCACCTACTCATTCCATCCAATTAGCCAGAACTTCCTTATCCACCTTTTCGGTTGGTGTTGTTCTTGCTCTGAGTTCATCCATTTCCTTCCAGTGATCACAACTGAGTTAGCCACCACCTGACTTAACGCACCGTTATTTCTCATGGGACTCCTCCAATGACCTCCCGCCTCACCTCCCTGCTTTCATCCTTGCCCCTCGGAGATGATGCCACCTTTTAAAAGATGAATTAGATCAGGCTATGCCCTTGTATTAACGAAGAATTAGACTCCTTACCATGGAGTCTTACCTTACGTCATCTATCTCTGCCTGTATCTTGTTCCCTCCTCCACACACTCCCATCACCCATCAACCTTTAACCTCACAGGCTTCTTTATTTCTCAAACTTACTAAGCCTATTCCAGGCCTGGGAACTTAGCCCTTGCCATGTCTGAGCCTACTTTTTCTTTCTTCCATTCTCCGTATAACTGGTTCCTCCTTCTCATTCCTGTCTATGACTCAATGGCACTGCCCCGCAAGAAGCCTGTCCCACCACCTAATCTTACCGTGTCTCATCTTACTCTAACATGCTTTTCTTATTTTCTTTATGCTGTGTAACCATCTGAAATCATTTAGCTAATTTCTCTCAACAAAATGTCAGCCCATTGCAAGGAGGACTCCATCTACCTTATGTCAATATGATCAACTCCTAAAGTAGTATCTGACATGAAACAAAGATTCAATAGATATTTTATAAATGGGCAAATAGGAATTTTGAGACATGTCTTAGAAGAACTCTGTCATCTTTTCCATAAAATTGAAATTACCAGAAAAGATTCAAAAATCTTAAGGTGTTCTCATAAAAATGAATTTTACATGGCCAAAAAAATTCTGGAGCAACACTAATATGTTCCCAACAGGAACTATAGACATAAGTCAGTGGTAAGAGTGTTCATTGTACAAGCTGGCCATGGCTGAGCATACCTGCAATCCCAGCACTGGGGTCAGGGGCAGGTACTGGATAGCCTGCCTAGCAGAAGTGGTAAGCTTCTGGTGGGTGTCTAGTCACCAAAGTGAAAGTGACAGAGGACGACACTTGATGTCCTCCTCTGGCCTCCACATGCACACACCCACTCACTAGCTTGCACCAAGCCTATACAATGCACATCACAAATGAACACACACAGAGAAAGATAGAGAGGAGCTGGAGAGATAGCTTAGTTGTTAACAGCACTGGCTACTCTTCCAGATGACCCGGGTTCACTTCCCAGAACCCATATGGCAGCTCACTACCATCTATAACTCTAGGTCTAGGGGTTCTGATGGTCTCTCCTGGCCACCATGCTCACCAGGCACACACATGGTGCACAGACACACGTGCAAACAAAACACTCACACACATAACATAAAAATAAAATTGCAAAGAAGACGAACTAGAAGGAGGAAGAAAAGGGCAAGGAGGAGGAAGAGGAGAAGGAGGAGGAGAAAGAAGAGGAGGAGTAGAAGAGGAGGCTGCTTCTGTTCACAACGTGCAGCAGATTTTAACCCTAGCATTGTCGCTTCCTATCTGTGTGACCTTGCACAAGCCAGTTAACATTTTAAACTGATTTCCTCATCTGAAAGTATAAGAATAATAAGCAAAACATTAGCGAGCTCTGTGAGGATTAAGTGAGCTAAGCTTTCTGCCCAGTTCCTGGAACACTGTGCACCACGAATAAACAGTGGTATTATTATGGTTATTGTTACTACAGTAATTAATTCTGGGTCCACACTTCACAAGGAACACTGATGAATTGAAGCCCATCCAGAAGGGAACAGACAGTCTAGTGAAGGATCTGGAAGCCACAACTTGTGAAGAACAATGGACAAACTTAGGATGTTTGCCTTGGAATAGACACATTTTTAAGAGGAATATGATAGCTGAAAGAAATTACCAAGAGCGTCTTTATAGATGAGGGATTAGAGAGATTTGATATTGTTCTAGAACATGCCACCAGAGCCAACTCTTTATGACCTAACAGCCAAATTGTCCAAAATCAAACTGAAATTGTATTCTCTCTTTAAATACAAAAACATTTTTAAGAGATGGTTTTCATGATGTTTGAGTAAGGAAATTATAGAGAGCCATTTGACATGGCCATAATAAGGCTTTCTATCAATGTAAAAATCTATGTGTAGGGCCAGTGAGATGACACAGTGGGAAAGGCTCTTGCTCTCCAGACTGATTGACACCAGCCTGAGTGTGACACTTAGAACTCATGTAAAAAGCAGAAGAAGAGGGCCAACCCATGAGAGTTGCCTTCTGACACCACAAACATGCCTCCGGTACTCACGCACACAGTAATAATAAATAGGATTAAGTTTTTAAGTGTTTAGAAATGTAATGTCAATTGCACAAGAAGTAAACCATTAAAAAGATGCATTTATTCTCTGGTCTGAGAGGGAGGAGAAAAAGGAAGGAGGGAGGGGGAAGAGGAAGAGAGGAGAGAAAGGGTGAGAAAGAAGGAAGGGAGAGAGGTGGAAGGAGGAAGAGAGAGATAAAAGGAGAAGAGAGAGAGAGAGAAAGGGAGAGATCTATGGGCAGACAGAGAGAGAGAATAAAAACAGGACAGCAAAACAAAGCATGGTGTGAGAGAGAGAAAGAGAGAGAGAGAGAGAGACGAGAGTAAAAACACAACGCCAGCACAAATGAAGCACGGTGGTCGACGAAATGCAAGTTTCTTTCTTCTCCAAGTGTTGGAGCAGAGGCCATACAAGCTCTCAGAAGGAGCAGTGGAAGTGAGGCCATGTGCTAGAGGAGCATAGGCAGGGTGAAGGCCTGGACAGGCCTCCCGCCCAAAGTCCCAGTCTTTGCTCCTGGTTAGTATTCTGTTGAACTGTGCTGACACAAAATGCTCCATAAAAAAACTGTCAAGGCTCCCCAGCATCTTCATTTCTTCCCACTTAGAACAGTGGAAAATATTTCATCCCAAGAGATCCAAAAGGCTGGACCTTATGATTCTGTGGGGCATTGTGGGACAAGGTAATGAGTAATTCTGGTCACTGCCTTTCTTCTGCTCCAGCAAGAGCCCATCAACCTCTCTAAACTCCACCTTCCATCTCCTTCTCGAGAATGAAAGCCTGTGACTCACCTATTTTATCTGATAAATATGATCTTAATGGGGAATGAAAAACCACCGGAACTTTGTAAATAAGAATTTTCTAAGGACACTAAGGAGGAAACAACCTCAGAAGTTTGGTCCAAATGTCAGGAGTGGTCATTGTCCCTGCCAAATTCAAACACTGCTAAATGACCCCCTTTATACATGGATGACTAAAAAGTTTAGGGCCTGTGACAGGTGTCCAAGGTGGTGGTGTCCTGGAAGAAACATCAGTATTGTGCCCACAAGATGTCATTCCACAGTTGCCTGAACTACTTCTTTAGTCTTTGATGGGAAAGCTGTGCCCCTTCACTACTAAACTCCCAAGCAGAATGTTCTAGAAGGGCCAGTGAGAATACTGCTGGTTTCAGCCATTTGAGGACACCGCCTGATCCCTCTCTGATACAAACCTGCTTCCTAGACTACAATTCAGGTGCCTTTCAGTGGGGTCAAAACATACGCCTTCCTTTCTCACTTGGAACCGTGCGTGCTTCCTCAACCAGGCTAAGGGTCTACAAAACAGGAAAGCCCTCAAAATTTACATGAGGTCATGAAAGATACAGTCACCCAGAAGGCTGGAGGATGTTGGCAGTCTCTTTAGATCCTCCGTTATCCTTCACAGACTGTCTTGTGATGACGGAGCAAAGGAAGCCTCGCTGTGCCATGCTCCTCTCCTGAGAGCTGTCTGTGGCCTGCACTGTGGATGAAGAAGTCATTGTAACAGCACAGCGGTCAAGAGGTCCCTGTTCTGATGCACAGATGGGACTTGGTGTCCTCAACACAATGACCTCAGCCCCTCACACCTCAGTGGAAGGGAAGTTTATCCCTTCGATTTAGAATTCTTTTGTTGTTGATAATAATTAGAGTAAAATTCCAAATAAACCATTACATAAGCAGCAACTCAGATAATTTTAGTATGTTCATAATATTACACAACCATCACCTCTGTCTAGATTCAAAACATTTTATGCTTTTAAAATATAATCTTTCATCTGTCCCATTCCTGGCAACTATCAGTGAGTTTTCTGTGCCGAACGATTTATCTCCTCTGGATATTAAGTATAAATGGAATCATATGTAATGCTTGGCCTTTTGACTCTGGTAAGATATTCTATTAATCATTCCTTGTTATTAACTTTAGGAGGCAGCCACATTTTATTAAAGAATTACATAATATTATATCAATTGACCTAAGATGCTTTTTTATTCGCCAAACATCTAAAATGCCTTAAGAGCAGAAACATCTATTAACTGACTTGACTCAAAGATCTGTCTTTAAGTAGAGTGTTGCATATATGGGGATTGAGAATCACATATGGCAAACCGCGTTTTAATCACCTTTTAGCAGCCAGGGTGTGACATCCAAGAGAAGCTTGGAGCAGTGAGATACTTTTACGTCCACATCAAAGAATAAGATTAGTATTGGTTAGGATTTGTCCATGTTCTAGAAATTCAATTGATCAGCTTAGACCCCAGATGGAGGGATGCCTTATTGGGGCTGCAGGTGTGGCTCACAACCTATAGTAGAGAAGACAGAGCTCAAAAGCAAAAGAAAAATTCTGAAATGTCCCTTTCTCGCTCTGATGTCTTAGCCCACTAGGAATACTGTAATGCAGTGCCACTGGCTAGGTGGAGCAGAAACGGGAGAAATAGGCTCCTCTGCTTTCTAGCCGGGAAGTCTAAGACCAAGGCTCAACAGAGGTCCGTATGAAGTTCTACCTCCTCATAGATGGCTGCCTATGAAGAAGTGGGTCTCCACCGCCCACCAACTATCAATACCATGGGGGTTAGGATTTCAATCTTCATACCTGGAATGGAACACACACATGTAACCCGTGACTACTGTGCTGGCTTCATGGTCAATCCATTCTTCGTTCTTTGCTAACATGGTGGACCAAAGATGACAATCCCACAAACCCCAAATTTGTTCAAAGGACTTTGTTTCACACAAAATCAGAACATGGCTTCCAAAGTCCAAATACTGAGAGTGACTCATGGTATTGGGCACAGTACTTTCCCACTGCAGCCTCAGCTTCCTCGTCTGTCATAACACATAGTTCCTAAGAAACTTCACTTGACAGAAAGTTCATACCCAGCACAAAAGCCTTCAATAAATATTCATTCTTTCATATTAGTGTTGCGGCTATTATTAAAAGCAGCTTGGCTGCCGGGCGGTGGTGGCGCATGCCTTTAATCCCAGCACTCAGGAGGCAGAGGCAGGTGGATCTTTGTGAGCAGCTCAGCAAGAGTCTGTCTCCTTCACAAATACCCATTTCTGGCTCAGTCACACACAGTTCTCCTGTTAGAGCGCAGGGTGACATTCCTACACCCGGAAGAGTAGGGGCTATCTGCAACAGAGCCCTAGGGACAGGAAGTCAGGAAGGAGAGAGCTGAGGTGCTGGTGAGCAGTCAGGGCCTCTGCTCAGCACAGAGGACAGCCAGCAGCCACTGCAGGAGCACCCAGCTCTTTGGCTGCAGCTCAGGGACACTTCCCACTGGTCTTGGGACCATGTGTGGCTTACTTAGTTCAGCTGGTGTTGATTAGCCAACCTCCTGGGCTTTGAAATCACTGTTTACTTTTCTTAATCACATTAGCTTGTTGGGAGTGGTTCTTTTGTTCTCTCTGACCTTTAGTTTTAAATGATAAGCTATCATAATGATCTCAGTTTATGGTCCACTTTATTTTTCCTTTCCTTTCTTTCTTTTTCTTTTCTTTTCTTTTCTTTCTTTCTTTATACTAGACAGTTATCATTCAAGCTTGTTTCTTACTTTGGGGGGTTTCAAGACAGGGTTTCTCTGTGCAGCACAGGCTATCCTGGAACTTGTTCTGTAGATCAAACTGGCCTCGAACTTACAGAGATCCATGCGTGTCTCTGCCTCCCTGAATGCTGGGATTAGAGGCATGAGCTATTTTACATTGTTTTTTCTTTAACTGTATTATTCTGATTTATTATTGTTATTATTATGACATTTTTACTGTCTCTTTTTTGTCTGTGATGTTTGCTTCTCTGCGAAAATTAAATGTAGAGTCTAGCTGGGAGGATGGGTTCTCTTCTCTAGAAAATATTCCTGGAAATTCATCTCCAGTCAGTCGTGCGTCAACAGGTTACGTCTGGCCTGTGTTCCTCTGGCCACATGTGGTCAAGGATGGCTACGAGTATGGCCCAACACAAAATTGCAAGCTTACTTAAAATATTGAGGGTTTTGCTGTTGTTTGTTCGTTTTGTAACTTCATTGTAGAGTTCATGAGCATGAACTTTATTGATGATTACCCTGTGCCATAATGCCAAAAGTTGGACCTGCCTACAGGTAAATAGGGACCTCTGGCCTCAGAGAAACTCATAGAAAAACAGCCTGATTCCCCTTTAAGGGGCTCCTCTACTAGATATCTTACTTCAGGTTCTTTCTTTACCCAGGAGGAGCAGAAGCCAGCTGTTGCTCCCATCTGCTCTGGAAACCACCCCCCAGCCAACAGAGTGACTGTTACTCCAGAAAACAAAAGTCTTGCAGGTCTCTCTACCTGAGAACTGGCCGGCAAGGAATACGCTATTTTCAGGTGCATTCACCTTCAATGGGGACGGAGCTGTCTGTGTTCCAATCTGTGCTTTCAAGGCACAGCTCCCACCCCACCCCCCGAATTCCAGAAAGCCAACCTCCCACTTGACATCTCAATTTAGCATGAGCAAAACTAAACCAGTTATTTGCTCCCTCACCAGGCAACCAGCTGAAGCAGCTTATCTCCAATTCATTTCCCTCTTTATGGCCTTCACCTCATTCTTCCAGTCACACAGGCAAAATCCTACAGATGATCATCTACGACCTCTTCCTCTTTATAACCCGCACCCAGTCCGTCAGCAAATCCTGTGGGCTCCACTTCAGATTTGCACTACATCTTCCCTAGAGTAGCATTTTCGATTATAGTGCGTTTGGGGGTGGGGGGATGAGTGGAGGGGAGAAGAGTAGAAAAGGAAGCTACCGACTGTTGAAAGGACTTTCACTGTACTAAGACCATCTTAGGAGTTGTTACTATCTGAAACTTCTAACATACATGACGATCTTGGCTCAGCTCCACTGTGCTCTCTGAAATCCAGTTCCCAGTGTCTCTCTTTTTACCCAAGTAGGAGTGTCCAAGAGATTGAGACATCGGAAAGTAAGTCCATTCATATCCATTTCAAGATTTCCGGTTTTTGGTATGGGAAAAAAACCAAAGAAAGGGACCATATCCAGTCCTGGGTAATTCAAAATACAGTGTGAAGCATGAACGAGGGTATGATGATATATTTGGGATAGATAATGAAAGAAAGAATTATTATCAGTGTATGGTATCAAAGACTACCTTCAGGAGAAGGTAAGAGTTTGGTGTGGGCTTCAAAGAATTCACCACCATAATGCAAAAATTTGTTATAAGACAAGAATTAATGTACAATTATTGACAAAGCTCTATCAAAAGGCATGTGTGCAGCAAACCTTCAGGCAGATATCGTAGACACAATCTAATACAGTGGTTCTCAACCTGTGGGCCATGACCCCCTCGGGAAATGGCATATCAGGTATTTACATTTCGATTCGTAACAGTAGCAAAATGACAATTATGAAGCAGCAATGAAGAGAATAAAATATGATTGTGTCACCACAACCTGAGGAACTGTATTAAATAAAAGGTCACAGCCGTAGGAAGGTGGAGAACCACTGGTCTAAGGTCATAAGAGACCCTTCCCATCCCACCTGCTGGTATACACCCCAGTGTAACACTTTCCGTTTGAATGTGATTGCCACCTGTGGCTTATTTCCAGCCAATAGTTTCTGACAGAGGTAGGGTGCCAGCTTATGCTGGTTGTCAATGTGACAACCTGAAATCAGCTCAAACCCCAGCAGCTGGGCAGATTTCTGAGGAATTTTGCTTGCCTGGGTCCACTCTGCATCACTTTCTCATGTCAGCCCACAGAAAAGGACACAGGAAAAGGAAGCCTTTGCTTTTTGCCCGCTTATCCTCACTCTTGCTGGCAAGTTCATCTATCCTGATGTGGAGGCATTCTTTCGCTGATGTTAAAACTTACTTTTTGGGGTCCAACATATCCCGAAGACCTGCTGAGACATCCAACCTACCAGATTCTTGGCATTTTTACCCGGAGACAGCCATTGTTGGGCTAGCTGAACCACAGCCTGTAAGCCATTCTGATAAATCTTCTACTATACATTCAGTTCTATCAATTCTGTTCCTCTACAGAACCCTGACCAATACAGGTAGGTAGGCTACTTTCCTATTTGGATTACCTGAGATCGTGGCATCTGTCTTGCTAGCAGACCCTCCGTTGCCTTGCCAGTTCATGTGTATGTATTGATGAACTGGCCGTCGTGTTAGTGAAGTCCATGTGCCAAGAAACCGGCGAGTGTCTAGTCAATAAAAAGCAAGAGGTGAAGCTCTCAATCTATCATCCTTCCCCCAGTCAGGCCTTCAGGCGAGACTTCAGTCCTTGTAAGAGACAATACCTCCAAGGACACAGCAGAGCGCTCCAGATATGTACAGAGAAACAGTGCAATAAGTGTGTATGTTATAAATTGCTAAGTCGTGGGGTCATTTGTCACAAGGCAAGAAATAACTAATTCAACCAGAGAACAACAAAAAAAAAGTTTCCCTATTTTTTATAGCAAACTTTCTAATTTGTAATCTGAACATTTGTTGAATAGATATTGTGAGCTTTCTTTATATGATTATTAGTGGTAGAATTATTACACAACCTCGGCAGGCCAATCAGGGAAGACTCTCAACCTTCACAGGAAGGTGAGGTGTGCCGATTAATAACTATTAAAAAGGTAAAAGTACTAGAGAAGTTGGAGATGAACCATGGTGGAGGGGCTTGCGGGCTGGGTGCAGAGTATCAGGGCTGGACATGCAGGCAACCGTATCAACCAGAACATAGGCGGAAGGGTTGTGGTGTGCATACAACAGACAATGATTCCTTTGATTACAGAAGAGAAAACATTCCAAGTATTGGTACACGCAGGTAAGAGAGCTTGGATCATACGATGAAGCTCCCAGAACTCCATGCAAAGGGAGTTTTGGCACAGTTTTTAAAAATACATCGTTTAAACTCCATTGCCAAAAATAATACAGTCACAGTTTCCCTCATGAAACCTTCCTCATGCCAGTGCTGATGCTTTTAGATACTGAGCCAAAAGGAAAACTTCCTATACTTTGATCATGTCCCAGTTCATTCAAGAATATTTTGTACCAGCTCTCCCGAGACGCTTGCTGCATTTTATGATACAATTTGAAAACTCGAGTATCACTGAAATCAAGAGATTAGTATCTATAAAGTATTGCTTGTGTTTTCGCTGTGAATGAACTAGTTTGTTCAATGTGTTCACTTGTTTCTTGTTTAGAAAAGAATCCCTTCCTTTATTCCTCTCGTCTTTTAGCTGTCATGTGCTTGGAGTAGTCTCATTTATTCACCAGAGTTTGAAGGTAGGATCACATGGAGGTGAAATACATATTTATGTCTAATTTGTACACAGTCTTTGCTTGGTCCTTCACAGAAGGTCGCTACCATGGTACTTGAACAGACGTGTTCCTCTTGTGCTTTTACCAGCATGCAATCACTTGGGAACTATGTTCCAGAACATCTGGATGTTAATCTTGACTGCAACTCTCCACATAATTCCGGCTTGAACAAAACTCTGTACAGGTTTTCAAGATTTTCAGTCTTTCATATATTACTTCAGAGGACAGGGCTCACTTACCTCCTTCCTTACTTAATGCTGAAAGGCAATTGGGTAGACAGCTGCAACACTGATTGAAACTGAGTCCCGAGATCCTTTGCAATTGTGTTTTAACAGCCATCTCAATGCCCAGATCAACACACATCTAAGTCTTCCCCAGGCTTTTACGGAATCAACAAAGGATGTTTTTGACCCTGTCATTCTCAATGTTGTACAGTATCTATCTAAACACAGCTACAGCTCGAAAAACCTGTGACACTAACGCCTCCACAAATATTAACTGTCTCCATGTGTTCCCAGCTAAAAATGGCTTGCTTACAATTTGCTGCCATAATTCGATTTTTACTTTGATTAACGTTATTTGAGCAGCTGGGAGAATTAATGTGGTTCAGCAAAGGCCACGGTCTTAACCAGGGTTTGCAATTGAAATCTGTGGGCTGTAGCCTTTTCCATCTTGAGAAGGAATCTAATTAGTATAGTCTTTGTGTCCACACCAGAAAGGAGGAGGAGGAGGAACATGAGGAGGGAGAGCAGGAAAAGGAGGAGGAGGGCAGCCCTGATGTTTCCTGAGGGTCCGAAAGAAGTTGGTTCTTTTTCTGGCTTAAGAATTCCCTAGAAACAAGAGATGCTGAACGCGTGTAGGAAGGACCCTTCGAAAGCACTGCTTACAATAGCCGTTGTTCTTCAGGGAGTGGCTGACTCTAACGTACGTATAGGCACAGAATGTGAATTTATTTTCTTAAAGTATTGTAGCTTGTCAAGAGACTTCATCTCAAAGCAATCTTAAATAGTAACAGATTGCCTTAAAGTGACATCATGATACGAGTGATATAAGAATAATTTGTGTTAATAATTCCTCTGAAGGACCATAATTTGATTGTTTTCTTTTCCTTTTTTTGCACTTGTGCTTTTTTATTAAAAAACTTTTAATTAAAATATAATTACATCACTTTCCCCCTTCCAACTCCTTTCTTATCCTCTCCCCCAATTCCAATACTTCAACATTAAAAAATTATTTATTTGTATATACCTAATAAAATAATATACTATCTGAGGGGCTCAAAGACCAGCTTTATATTATAGAACTTATTTCGTAGAGACCAGGCTGTGGAAAAGACCCAGAGGAAGCAAGCTGTTGGACACAGTATGATTGGAAGGGATTCACAAATCTGTCAATTATGAATGCATTTTAATTTTTTTCCAATTTGTGAAACAGTTTATTTATTAACAGGTTGCTTTTTATAATCCCTTCATGTGTGTTTTGGTTCCTTTGCTTTCAAATGCATAAAATAAAAACACTTACTCAGAATTTTTGCACTTTTTAAATTTGTATTTATGCATGTGTGTCAGCCGGTAGAGGCCAGAAGAGGTATTGGATCCGCCAAGAGCTGGGGTTACAGGCAGTTGTGAGCTAGTGGACTTGGGTGCCAGGAACCAAACTCGGGTCCTCTGCAAGAACAGCAAGTGTTTTAACCCACCAGTTGTCTCCTCAGCCCCAACTCTGAGTCTCCACTCTTGATTACTCAGATGTGCTTTTAATTTACCTGCTTAAGATTAAAAGAATGCTTGCCATTAATTTTGCCATGATCATGTGGACTTTACATCTTTTGAGTGTTCAGTTCATAAGAACTGCTTATTATGTTAAAAAATTGTTCCTTGCCTAACCCTTTCAAATCATCAATTTTTATCAACAACACTCAAGTATAACTTCACAATCTATACTTTAATTCAAAATTCTGCATGTTATTTTACCCATAGAAAATAAGTATTAGATCTATTTATTTCAAGCATTTTAATGTTTCTAACTACCAACAGTTAAAATAATTCAACTAATCTGGCTCTTTCTCTGTTACCATGGCAGGAAAGTGGAGTCTTCATGGTAGCCAAGACTCAGCCTCACCCCTAAGCTACCGCCATGGTCAAGGAAGGCCCTGCTGCTGGAGATAAATGTACTGGACATTAATACTGCTTTAGGAGATGTGCTGAAAACTGCTCTCAACCGTGATGGACAACGCAATGGTTTTCAACCTGTGGGTCACGCCCCTTTGGGGGTTCAATGACCTCTTCACAGGGATCGCCTAAGATAGTTGGAAAGCACAGATGTTTACATTACAATCCATAACAGTAGCAAAATTACAATTACGAAGCAGCAACGAAAATAATTTTGTGGTTGGGGGTCAACCACAACACGAGGAACGTGCATTAAAAGGTTCACACATTAGGAAGGTTGAGAACCACTCACTGTTCTGGCACGTGAGAACAGCAAAGTTACCAAGGCCTTCGCTAAGTGCCTAGCCCAGCTCTGTGTGCTTGCCTCCAATGGTGGTGAGTGTACGTACATCAAGCTGGTAAAGGCCCTTTGTGCCGAGCACAGAATAAGCCTAATTAGGGATGCTGACAAGAGGAACCTAAGGGAACAGGCAGATCTCTACAAAACTGATCAAGAGGGGAACCCAGCAAAGTGGTTGGCTGTGGTTCTGTAGGGGTTAAGGACTATGGCAAAGAATGCCATCAAAGAGTACTTCAAAAGCAAGAAAAAATCAATTAAAAAATCTGGCTCTGGCTATCAGAGATGGTGCTGTGGATACAATATTTACCAGCAAGCATAAGCACCTGAGTTGAGACCCCTAGCACCCGCGCGATGTCTGACCTTGTAGCGCATCTGTGATCCCAACACTCCTGCTCAAGATGGGAGCACGAGACAGGAGTGTCCCTGGATGCTGGTCAGCCATGTAGCTTGATGTTAGCAGAAGCAACCAAAAGACCCTGTTTCAAGCAAGGGGGAAGGTGAGACCATGACATGCAAGATTGTCCCCTGACCTTTATGTTGTGCTGTAGCACGCATGTACATACACTCATGCATGTGCACAAGCACACACATACATAACATACACAACTGGATTTTTTTCTTCAAAAAATCAAACGTGATTTATTACCAAAGTTAGAATAAATCTGAATGAAGCAATCGGGAAGTACCCTCCTTATGCAAATGTGTGTAGGAGCACATGTCGTTGCTAACTTTTATATTCTGTGTAAAGAGCCAACTTTCTGCCACATGTAAGGCATTCAGCATGTATATGCGGAACAAACGAACTAATTCTTCCCCGTTTTATTGATGAGGTCACTTCATTATCAAGTAGTAAAGGCAAGATCCAAACCCAAGCAAGGAGCTGACATTCATAATCATTATACAATGTTGCTTGTCTTAGAGATGAGTGAAAGGCACCAGAAAACTCCACTACCTTCTATATTCTGGGTATTAAGTATGAGGCATTAAGTACAAGGCAAAGGAACTTATAGCAGTAGTTATATATTTTAATGTGGTATATAATCTCCCTCAAGCATGGAAAGCTCCAGACCTTCGGGGAGCCATCCGCACTGACATGTCATTTCTGCTGCTGCATTTTTCTCTTCCTCAAATGCCAAAGCATTGTAACTGTAGGCTTGCAGAAAGAGAATAGGAACAATGGAGGGTCCGGTTCAAAGAACGGAAGGAAAGTCAGATCGATATTATGCTCTTACTGCTGGGTTTGCACATCAGAGGAGCCATCTGTGGCAAATGCCAAGACGCAGCAATGAAAGTCAGAACTCTCAGCACACAGTTGGCTTCATCTCCAAGACACCAGATAGTGGCGTTTAAATACTTTTCTTTCTAGGCAAGCGTGTGGTGAATTTTCATTGCAAAAGCTCAAATTTATCTTGCACTGTGGGTTTCTTTGTAGATTGGATAATGTCGCCCTGTGGCTGAGAGTCAGGAACCCCAATAGTAGACAGTAGTTTCTAAAGGCTAGTTGCTACTAAGCCTTGAAATTTCTTCGCACCTGTGATGTATCCGCTTGGTAATGTCCTAGAAGGGCACAACACACAGAAGATGCTAGCAGGATTCATGCACAGAAGACATAGCAATCATTTACGGCCCCAGTGGGCAATATTTGATTCTATGAAGCTATAGTTAATTACAAAGCCTCTTGGATGATGACTTCAGGTTGCCCTGGCATAGGATGTCATGGCATAATTCAGTCATTAGAGAGTGGGAGTGTGTCATTGAGGACGGGCAGTGGCTTCCATAGTTATCCATAACCATAGCTGTTATGAGGTTGTTTATCTGTACACTTCCCCTCAGATCTGAAAAAGACTCATTCTTAGAAAGCACTCCTAATCTAGGAAAGGGGGCAGGGCATTTGGGTAGGTTTTTGAAGTAACCAAGAGCTAAAAGTACCACTACGTCTGGAGTTTGGGAATGTTAGGACTGCTTTTTGATGGTTGGTATTTTGAGAACACCAGGAATGGTCCTCTCCAAAATAAGTGATCTCTGAGCAAGGCAGAGAGCAGGCTGGAATTCACACAGTGTAAATTACTGGAGCCAGGTGGAAGCCAGGAGAAAGACAACTGAGCACGCTCTGGAAGATCTTTGCGAAGAAGACTTAGGAGTCTCAGTTCTGGGAGGAATTTTCTGCAGAAGGTCTAAAGAGGCAGACACCACCTTCTGCTAGACAACCTAGAAATTAAAATACAGCTTTATTCAAACAACTTGTCAAGATATCTTAATAACCTGTTGGACTGAGATTAGGTCTTGTTTGGGTCTCCAACAGTGACTGGTCCATTCATAAAACCTTATAGAGTAACTAGCATACATTATATGTACTATATTAATAATTATCAAATCTTTACTGAGCACCGATCCTGTTTTATAGGTAGAGAAGTTAAAGCATAGAAAGCTGCCTAAATCTGCAGCTGTTTGAATAATAGAACTTGTGTTGAGCCTGCAATGTTCTTGTCAGGGCCACTTCCCAGGTCATCTCTGTGAGCTTTTTCCTATCAGGGCCTTCCAGAATCAAGAGTTCAATTTACCCAGAAGTCAAATGATGCTCTGTTCCTCCAAATGTTAGCTCTTCTTAGAACTATAAGTAGCACCTGCAAATTCTTGAGATGACTTTCTTCCCTGTTTATGTGAATCAGATAACAGAAACATGTGGTCGCTTGCCCCTCAAGTACCTGATTAGTAAGACTTCTCCCAAGTTCGTGAATAATCGTAGCTCCAGGAAAAGCGGATGACTGTAGAACTGTCCTCAGATCAAAGCAGCTGCCTACTTTAAAGGCCATCTCCATCTTAAAATTGACTTACAGAAAGAGGAGGTGGGGGGAATCAGCGCTCCCTCACCAGAGATTCCAGCTTCTGTATTCTGTATCTCCCAGCCATTTGCAAGCAGTTCTGCCTTAATTAACATGACCTAGAGGTCACAGGAGGTGATGGAGTACATGGGCTGGAGAAATGTCTCAATTGGGGTTTTCTATTGCTGTGAAGAAGCACCATGACCAAAAAACAAGTCGGGGAAGGAAGGATTTATTTGACTTACTCTTCTATATCTCTGTTCATCAGTGAAGGAAGTCAGGGCAGGAACCTGGAGGCAGGAGCTGATGCAGAGGCCATGGAGGGGAGCTGCTTACTGATCTGTTCCTCATGCTTGCTCAGCCTGCTTTCTTATAGAACCCAAGACCATCGCTGGGCCAGTCCCTCCCTCATCAGTCACTAATTAAGAAAATGTCCTACAGATCCTATTTTCTCAACACAGGTTCCTTCCTGTCAGCTGACATTTGCTTGTGTCAAGCTGACATAAAACTGGCCAGCATAGGAAGCTTAACTGAAATGGAAGCTCCATCGATGAAACCACTGGGAAGCCATAATCCATGCTGAGTGAAGGACATCTGGCTCAGCAGCCTTGGGGTCACCCACACTCCTGTGATTAACCCCTTATCCATGCTCTGTAAGTAAGTCCTGGTCCCCCAGAGTCAACTTGGGTGGAATGTACTTTGGTTTGTTACTGACTTTAGAAGGAGGGGGAAGACACTGCTATGTCTCCCTGGGAGAGGAATTCTCAGAACGCAAGTGAAGCTGCAAGTTTCCTCCAATACCAGCATATTAACGGTGTTTACCTTCTTTATAATGAGGTCTGAGTTCGGAAAAGATACAAACTGCGTTTGTATTAAACTGCAGCTAAATTCCCTCAGTGATGAATGCATTCTAAACGACCGTATTTAGCTGATTACAGCAGGGTATACTCAGAGGAACACTTAGAAGAAACATGTGCTTCAGAACGAGAGCCTTTGTGTGAATTACTAAGTCCCAGCTGTGTCCGTGAGACAGGAGAAAAGGGCTAGGCGGGACCAGGAGGGCATTGCATTGTGCTCACCCAGGGGAACTGGAAAGCGCTGCTCTAGCACAGTTTCAGCAGGGCTGTTGAGTTTGGAAGCTCTGTTATGGCTGAGAAACAGAACAGGTCATTTGTCTCTGTTGCCTGATCATCGTTTTTAATGCCTCCTATGAAACAGAGATACATGTCCTGAACAATGCTGCAAATTAAAAGTCGGAGATCAGGGACAGTGTCTTTCCCAAGCAGAAAAAGGGCACCATGCGATAGGCTGTTCGGGGCCCAGGAAGACCAGCCGGCACCGCTGTTCTCATGGCTCAGTGTCTGTGACCTCTGCAGACCAAACCCTCCCTGCTCCTGGTCCTTGGCTGCACACCGGAAGGTCTAGTCCAGCTAGATCCTTCAGCTCAAAGTGTTGAATCCTGGGAACCTGAAAATCAACTGTCTTCCACACTGTCCACTTAGAAGCCAATCTTCCAGGATCCATGAGAAGCATGGTTACAAAATATTAAATGGATTTCTCTGGTATCTTAGAATATCAATAGAAGTCTAATTTCCAAACTCAATTAGGAACAAGCCACTAATTCAGAGCTGGGACCCTGTATTGCTTGTTAAATAAGGCCTGGACCACCCAAATATGGAGTTGGGCTCATGACTTGTACTTTTTTTCTTACACTACATTTTAAAATTTTATTACTTTTATTTTATGTGTTGGGTGTTTTGCCTACATGTTTGTCTGTGTACCATGTGTGTGCCTGGTACTCTCAGAGGCCAGGAGAATGTGTTGGAGCCCGGGGACCTGGAGTTACAAAGAGTCATGCCCCACCACGTAGGTGCTGGGAATCAAACCTGAGTCCCCTGGAAGAGCAGCTAGCGTTCTTCAGAGGTGTGTCAGCTCTCCAGGCCCCTGCTTTCAGACTTTGAATGGGGGGACAGTATTTCCTTGGAGGGTGTCAGGGCCTGTTAGTAGGCTCTGAATCCCTTGGCGCAGTGATTTTAGAGGCAGGAAGCGTGTGTACTCCCCTACCAACCAACGTACCCGAATGAAGAATGTGCCGGAGAACCATCCAGAACCCTGTACCCAGGTACTCCAAATGTTCTGTGCCATGATCTGTTCTATCTGATTTAACCTTGAAAAAAGCTTGACTACAAAAGCTAATTCAATGTCCCTTAAGGGTAGACTGAGAAGAGAGGCCTACCAGGGAAGTATTTATACCCACCAATGTGACACGGCAAAACGGCAAGTATTCTAAGAAGCAGCCAAAAGTGAGAGGGGAGGAGTGAGAAGGAGGGATAATAACTTGTCTACCAAACTACATCCGGCTGTTTTGCTACTTAGAGGTGATAATGAACGCGGCATTACAAAACCATGGAGCAGTCCTGAGGCGTACTCAAGGGAAGGACAGACAACCACCAAAAGGACAAACTGAAAGGGTCGGGTGGGGAAGGCTGAAGCTGCTGCCCACTCGGTTCCCTCAGATGCAGTTCATCTGACAAGGAGTTGCATTGTTGCTGTGCTCATCTGCCGAGGAGTTGCATTGTTGCTATGCTCATCTGCTGAGGAGTTGTGTTGTTGCTGTGCTCATCTGCCGAGGAGTTGCGTTGTTGCTGTGCTCATCTGCCGAGGAGTTGCGTTGTTGATCTGCTCATCTGCCGAGGAGTTGCGTTGTTGCTGTGCTCATCTGCTGAGGAGTTGCATTGTTGCTATGCACATCATCTGAGTCTGGTGCTCCTGGACCAGAATGCTCATATCTACCGTAGTAACAGCAGCAGTACATGGTTTATGCACACAGCTTGTATATCCAGACTCTGCACTCAATACTTGGACAAGTGTTCTCATTTGAGCTTAATACTCACAAGAAATTTATTATACCCATTTTACAGAGAACTCACTCGGCCAACCAGATGGTTAAGAAATGGTAAAACCTGAACTCAATCAACCTCCAAAGCCTAAATTCTTAACCAAGAGGATTCCCCTGTAGAACACTGGACTAGGAATCATCCAAAATAATAAATTATGTAATGTTTTTGTATCTATATCTATCCTATATCCGTTCATCACATTATTTTCTTTGTATGATATTAAAAGTGTCACATCAGCACTTTTATCTACCTGATAAGGAGACAATTTTCAACAGTGACAGGAAAGTCCTGAACTGTGGTATTCAAGACAATAGTCACATGGAACTGCAGAATAGAATACTTAAATGTACCTCCTACATCTGAGACCTGAAACTGTAATTTAATTCGAAATCACATTCAAACAGCACTAAGTGGCTAGTGGCTACAGTATTTGGAATCATCAAAATATTATGTTGTAGTCTTTTCTTGATCTATCTGCCAGCTTTTGGGGTTTAATTGCAGGCTACAGATACATTGTAGAGATTCTGTGTTACCTGAAGGAGAAAGTTCTAGATCAGATAGACACCAATTGACTCATTTTAGCCACAAAACCACCCAAGAAAATCTCCATAATACCTAGGGTGTTGCCAGATTTTCAGAGATTATTTCTGATTCAGCAACTAAGAAGTTTCAGTATTTCAGAGTGTCCTCGTGTCCAGATGAACATATCCTTACTATCAAACTAGCTTAAAACATGCCAGGGGGTTCAGTAGATGACTCAGTGGGTAAGGTACTTGCTATACCAACGTGTGGACCTGAGTTAGAATCCTTAAGCACCCACGGCAAAAAAAAAAAAAGTCATTTGCAGCATAGTGTACCTGTAATCCCAGAACTGGCAGGCAGGGACAGAAGGATCATGGGGAACAGTTGACCAGGTCTAGTGAGAATCCTACCTCCAGGAATAATAGAGGCAGACATTCGATATCAATCTCTGACTTTGATACACTCATGTATGGATTGGTCCCCCAGCATACACACACAGAGACACACACAACCAGACACACCTTTTCAGCATTAAAATATCTCTATCCCATTTATGAGTCTTCAAAAAAAATTGAAGTGAATATTTATTCTCTGATAATCAGGTCATCTCCCTCACCAGCTAGAACATTATACTGACATAGGCTGTTGTAAATAGGCGGAGAGGTGTGTGTTGTGTTCCCCAGCCGCCAGCTCCCAAGCCCCCAGCCACTGGCCCGCTCAGCTACT
>JAQHUG010000178.1:395967-456355 GCA_028555095.1 Dicrostonyx torquatus
GCCTCATGGCATCTGGCTCACTTCCTTTCTTCTCCTCCCAGAACTTCTGTTCTGTCTACTCCGCCCACCTAAGGGCTGACCTATCTATAAGCCAGGCAGCTCTTTATTCAACCAATAAGAGTAATACAAAATATAGGAGAACACTCCCACATCAAAATCCCTTCATAAATGAAGATACTAAAGCTAAATATTCTAAATGTCATGAGTGATGTGTAGCATCTGCTAAATTTTGAACCTAGAATGTTCTTCAAAAGCATGTATGTCGCATGTTTGGTCCATAGCTTGTGGTACATTGGAGAGGTGAAATCTGTAGGAATGGGGCCTAGTGGAAGGAGGTTAGGTCATTAAGGACGTGCCCTTGAAAGGTATACAGAACCCCAGTCTCTCCCTGACTTCTCATCCATCGTGGGATGAGCAGCCTTTCCCACTACTTCAGTTGCAATGACCTATACTGTCATGGGCAAAATCATAAGGGCCAAGTGACCATGGACTGAAGCTTCTGCATCTATATGCAGAAACAAACCCTGTCCTTTCTTTATTTTCTCAGCTCTTGTGTCATTGAAATAGAAAGCTAATAGAGCAACTGCATAGAGGAAACTATTGTGCCCTGAAATTACAGCTGTTTTCTGGATGACAGGTGGCATCTCTGTGGCCTTGATTAGAAGAATGAACCAAGATGCTAGAATATAGCTTTTAAAAGTTAGTTGCTAAAGCTCTGACAACTAAATGTGAAGTAATTAACCCTCTGAATAAAATTAATGAGAAATAGTTTTCAGGTTGGTGATGTGGTTTTGCATGGAAAGGCTTTTGTGGACAAGCCTGACCGTGTGAGTTTGGTTCCCAGGACCCACATGGTGGAAGGAGAGAGAAGTGAGTCCCAAAAACTGTCCTCTGACCTTGATGGCATACTTGTTACATGCACACACAAACACACATGTGTGTTCACGCACATACACACACACAAATGCAAAATATTTAAATAACAATAATTCTTTCTGTAAATATTATTAAGGGTTTTGTATCATATCGTTCACAGAACCAATTTTACTAAGGGCATCAGAAGTGTGAAATAAAGTTCTGGGCTGGGGACCTGGGCAGTTAGTAACCTAGATGGTTCCCTATCTAGAAAGAAGGTAATAAGAAAGGCAGGTTCTCACACAACAAAATCTGAGCCACCCAGCCCCTGTGGCATGATAGTTCACGTAAGTAAGCATCTTTGGCTAGGTTGGGAAGAGAGCATTGAAAGAGCTATAATCATGTGTTCAAATCTCAAAGACCTAAAATAGAAGAAGAAAGGCCAATCAATCTACAGCCGTGAATCAAACATGGTTGCTTTGCGGGAAGCATTTATAGCAGGGACGCTGAGAGGTGGCTGACGCAATGATCTCTAGCGTCTGATTCCGTTTCATTCTCATTGTGCCTCTTTGCAAATAGGACCAACTGCTAATTCAGGAGTGGCTAGCAACTGAGAAGGGGCACATTGGGGGTATATTCCAGAAGACACAACTTACACTACTGAAGGCCGGGCAGCTAATTGGAAAGATAAAATAATTCTGTTTGTCTCCAATGGTTCTCAGCCTTCCTATTGCTACAATGCCTTAATACAATTCTTCATAGTATGGGGACCCCCACTCATAAAGTTATTTTCATTTCTACTTCCTACCTGTAATTTTGCCACTGGTATGGATCATAACACCAATATCTGTGTTTCCTGATGGTCTTAGATGACCCCTGTGAAGGCGTCATTTGACCCCCTAAAGGGTCCCAACCCTTCTCAGGTTGGTGATATGGCTTATAGAACCTCTGATGAAGGAGATTCATCTAGAGCAGTTTCATGAAGTCCATTCTCAACTGATACACTCATTTCATCCACGAAAGCATTTTTGATACAGTGAGGACAGAATGGAAATTGGCGAATCTGGGCATCACACAGCATTTACATGGACAATGGAATGCTTATGGCATAATTGCAATATACTAGTCAAAACAACGGTGGTGGGGAGGAGCTGTGTTGTATCTAATTAAAGAACAAAGAGAAGAAAGTAAGAGGAATCGTAAGAAAACGCGAAACGCAATAGCCAATCATGGCGTTCAACGGAAAGCCCTTCCGCTGTGGTTTAGAGTAGTTTTCCTTGCCTTGGTTTCTGTTGCTTCTACAGTGAGTATCTGGCTCAGCCATGGGAACACTGCCCTGGAGAGAACACAGACCTGGAACACCATACTCAGCTGTTGAAATATACAGAATGACTAGCAAGCATGCTCACATAGAACAAGCCAGCAGAACGGTTCGTTCTAAGGACATTTAAGATCATCTTGAAAAATACTTCTCAAATAAGACCCTGTAGAAAAATAAGGAAGTATTAAAGGGACTGTGGAACCCTGGGAAGTCATGTAATGAGCTGACAGCCGTTTAAAAGAGCTCGCTGGCACTTCATAACCTTTGTGGCTGGCAAAGTGCTGCTCCGAAGGTTCTATTATTACCCGCTCTACAGGATGCAATTAATGAAATGGAGAAGAAGGAAAACCCAATCCATCAGAAAATTGCCAGCTTGCAGGACAGGGATTAAGAACATAATTATAATTTGAGAGAAAGCAGAATGATTAAAAACACAAGATGCTCCATCCTTTAAAAACCCATGGAGTAATGAGTTTATGATGAAAATTATAGCATTTATTAACTATGGGAAGAAAAAAATTACCCCTGAGGATGTAAACTTTTAAAAGAGGATAGGCTACCCATTTCTTCTGTCATCCTAATTTAATACCCATTTTTTTATGGTCTGACACCCACTATTTTGACTATCAGCCATTCTCTGACTGTTGCAAGCCTCCAAAATGAAAATGTAAATAATTACCCTTGTGCTGAAAATACATATTAACCATGGAATCTCAGTACAAATTGAGTGCTGGGCATGAAACAATGAAAACCAACTCTGCTAGTCACTACTTCAGTCCGTATCTTCATCTTAATATTTATTTGTCACCTCTGAGAAAATCTCGAGTTTTCTCAATGTGATCATCACTAGAGTTTGTCACTTTCTCTACCATGTTTCAATGGCTTGTGGCAAAGGCTTTCAGAGAAATAGTAGAATTAGTGAGCACAAAGCCACATCAATTCTATGAGCAGTTTCCACAACATGTATGAGCCCCACTTCTTCAGGTCAGACCCAGACTGACTCAGCTCACATTCTAGTTACTGACACACAGGGAATACTCCTTGGTACTTTCTGCTTAAAGCATCTTAAGACATCCCAGTAGCACTTGCTAATGAATCTAACATTTAAAGATCTTCATCATGATCAGTAGGAGGTCATCCCAGGGATACGAGGATGGTCAAACGTTTGCAAATCAATAAATACGATGCATTTATCAGATATGACAAAGTATAAACATTTATGACTATCTCAATAGATGGAGAAAAGGCTTTGGGAACAAACCAACACCGTTCATGTCAAAAATTCTGAACGTATCAATGATAAAAAGTTAGATTTGTCAACACACAAAAGAAGCCACATCAAATAAGCCAAGAGCTAACGCTTTAGTGACTGGGGGCACTGAAAGCTTTTCTATAGCCTAGAACAATCATGCCCACTTTCACCACTTAAAAAATATTAAAAGGTTAAAATGGCATAGAAACATGCATTTCTTTCATTCCTCCACATGACTGATTAATTCTCAGGCAGCTCCTTCTCTAGTCAGAGACGGGGGTCATTGTCCATCGCCTTCTCTGAAGACAATCCATAAAATACATCCTCAGGAACGCATTTCTGAACTCTGAGATAAGCTGACTCACACAGAGACAATGGGATAAAAACTGAAATTGAGTTTCAGTAAGTCTCAAAGAGAGTGTGCTCATAATTTGTGAACTGGACATTTTATAAAACATAAAACAATTATTTCCACAATTTTTAATGATAATCTTTCAATTAATTACAAATCGTGTGCCAACCCAGTGTGGTTGGCCATGTACTCAATATACTCTCACCTGGGAAATGATGGGATGGCTGCAAGAGACTGAACTGTATTTTTCTAAGAACCAGAAAGAGCAGAACTGATTAAGGAAAAACAAACAAACAAACAAAAAAACAACAATAACAGCAAAAAACCCAAAAGCATAAAACTAGAATACACATAAAAAGTTGTCTTTGTTAGGGTCATTATTGCTGTGAAGAGACACCAAGACCATGGTAACTCTTACAAAGAAAACATTTAATTGGGGTGGCTCATTTACAGTTTCAGAGGTTCCATCCATTTTCATCAGGATGGGAAGCATGACTACATACAGGCAGATGTGGTGCGGAAACTGAGCCCTGCATCTTGACTCAGAGGCAACAGGAAGTTGACTGACTGTCACCCTGAGGGAAGCTTGAGAAACAGAGAGCTCAAATGCTGCCCCCACAGTGACACAATTCCTCCAGGAAGTCCACACATCCCAATAGTGTCACTCCCTTTGGGGACCATTTTCTTTCACACCACCACAAAAAGGTTGGCTGCTGTGGAAACATTGATACCCAGGCTATGCTTTGTATTACCATCACGTGGTAGTTGCAGAAAGCCTCGAGTGTTAAGACAGTGTAACCAATTGAAGTTTAAACATCAAGGATATAATAGCAACATTACATCATTATTATATCAAATTATATTGACTATATAATTATATCATAGATATAATCTAATAAAATAGTGTTAATCCTATTTTTAAAAAGTAATATAAAATTATAACACAACAGGGGAGCCTGAATAAGTTGGATTAATCCATAGCTGCAACAGAAGAAGATGAAATTGAGCTTTAATTTATACTGAGACGCAATTTATATGGAGACAGTCTCATATTTCCCAGGCCAGCCTCACGCTTGTTATGTAGCAGAGTTTGATCTTGAAAGGGATTACAGATCTTGCATGAATGTTCTCTTCTGTGTTCAGGTATTCTGTGCTAGGTTTGCTGTGAAATTGAAGAATGTAAGAAAATCCTTCTACTGTATGAAACTTTACACTTGTGGGAAAATGCAGTGTGGTCGTGCAGTCTGATGTTTCTGCAGACATCCTCCCACGTTCCCCAGAGACGAGGCTCTTGTCCTCATTAGATGTTGGCCTGAGCTAACCATTTGGGACTATTCTATTAAATTGCTGCCAGGAATTTACCAGCAGTTATTCCTACTTTCTGCAACATATTCTTTACTAGCATTATCAAAAACCAATTTCTACTTTGTATGAAAGTTTCCTGCAACAGCAATAAAAGTTTTTCTTCCTCAAGTGGAATCCTTTGAGAATGTGGTCCCCGTCATCATCTGTGTAGGACTGAGGAATCCTTTGAGAAAATGGTCCCCATCATCATCTGTGTAGGAAGAGTTTGCTCATTTTCCCTGCCCTTGTCATCCTTTAGTTTCCCAGGCACTATCTGGGTAGGACTAGTTTATCCATCATCCCTGCACTTTCGTTCCCTTAATTTCTTCCCTCACCATGCTGTCTCCTCCCCCAGATGCCCTCCAATTGGCACAATGTGGGTTTATGTACTAATCTTATACTCCAAATAGGGAAAGGGGGAGAGAAGGTACCTAGGCTCATTTTTCTTTCAAAGGCATGAAGATGTGACATCTTTTTATTGGTAAAGGCTCTTTTGGAACATAAATGAGGAAAATGAATGAATGAAAAAAACTAAAGATCTCTAGTAATGATTAGCAGAGAAAACCCAGTAAGAATTATCGATGGAGAAGAAGCTGGCCTTGATGGGAAGCAAGGCTATGCAGTGCTCCTCAGTAGCTAACCTCTGATGGAGTGTCATGTCTTTACTAACACGCTAAGCGGTACTCTGAAAAGATTCCTCACACTGGGTTTGAGTTGGGGGAGTAAGCATCCATGCCCTAGACTCAGTAAATCCAGGCACCTTGGAATTCCCCTCAGCATTTCCCTTTCAGATGTCAATGCCACTTGCTATTGATTTCCACCAATGAAATACTATCAACTTCAGGCCACAGCAGATCAAATGCTTTCCATTTTGTGTCTTAAACTCTTAAAAACTGTGGATGCATGTGAGCTATTCTGAGTTTATATCTTGTTGTATGGTCTTGAGACATAGTACGCGTACCCAGGATGGCCTTGAACTCACTATGTAGCTGAGGATGTCCTTGAACTTCTTGTCCTCCTACTCCTAAATCCCATATATTGAGATAGCTGACTTACAGGCAAATACCACCATATCCAATTGTATGTGGTGCTGGGGATGAAACTCAGGGCTTTCTGAATGCTATTCAAGTGTTCTACCAACTGAGTTACACCCTGGTTTTCCTTTCATTATGACATCACATCACTAAATTAAATGACTTTTATGTTATTCAGATGCCCATCCATGTTGTTCAGATAGCATGTAGCAGAATGTAAGAATGGATGAGATATAACATTCTGAAGATATTCAGAACAGATGAGACATAAAGGCCCTCAAGAGTTGTTATCCTGCAGACACATTTGCAGAACAAAGTTGACTAAATACAATATTCTCTTGACACTTTCTGGAATGATATGCTGACATTTTGTTCCTTCCGTATTTGTAAATGGAATAAATACCTTTTTCAAAATAAAGAAATTACTCATTTTGAGATTAGATGTTTGGATACTATTTTGACTTTTAAGCATGCTGCTGACTGAATATTTCACTGAGGAAATGTCAATCAGCTTCATGAATTTGACTCTGTAAGCTGAGCCCCTAATATCTGGACCAATGCTTAAGGTACAATTTATTCTTGAACAGTATCCCCAAAATTTTTTTACGACATTTCTTAGCTTGTTTCTCCCCACCTCTAGTAGAATCAAGAATTCTGATGTTGAAACTTGTACAAATTTGTATGGAACAAAGCCCAGATAAATGAAAATTGTAGATTGAATGGTGAAATATCCTAGGATGACAGATTAGGAAAAATTCAGGTGTCAAAATTTCTCTCTTCAGAAAGAAAACATAATTGGTGCTATAATTTCTCTCTAATCAGTTGAAATATATTTCTGTTCCACAATGTGAGTTTCAATAAAAGTTTACTTAATTCATAAAACAGAAAACATTAAGGGAAATTACAAAATATTACATTTTAGCACAATTCTATATAATATATTCATCTAGAATACTAATATTTGGGTCTCAATAAAAATTTAATAAGATGCATTCCATAGGATCATTAAGCATTTCTTACCCAATCTTCAGGAATAAAGAACTTACATAATTGGTCAGAAATTTGTGGATATTATTATTTAATATGGCCTGACATTTTTGCAAATAATTTAAAATCTGATGAAGATTAAGAGAATAACACAAAGTTTTCTTTAAAGAAGGTAGATTATCCTATTTGTGTATGTGACTCTAGCATGTGTGTGCTTGTATGTGCAGGCTTACAGCCACCTGAGTCCAGAAGAGGGCATCAGATTTCCTGGTGCTAGAGTCACTGGTGGTTATGCCCCGCCACGTGGATGCTAGCAACTAAATTTGGATCCTTGGAACTTAATTTGGGTCCTCTGCAAGAACAGAGGGTCAGGACTCTACAGGATACTGTGAGCTGTATGTGTGGGGCTGTGAGCAAGCAGAGACTTTTTAAGAAATGAAGAGACACCAGAGTCTTTGCTACCACATCAGAGCGCATGCATTCTCCGTACCAGGAAACAAATCCTCTCTAGGAACCCATCGGCCATTGGCTAGATTGCCCACAAGTAAGAGAAAAGAAATATTTGCATTCCCCCAGTCTGGTACATTGTTAAGGGCACCTGAGCTTGACCATCACTGGATGTTAGTGTTGTGATGGTTGGCGCCGAAACCACCCTCTCAAAGACTCATCCAGTAAAGGCTGCTAGTGATGGGAGGTGGAGCCTTAAAGAGCTGAGGCCCAGGTCTTCCAGTCATAGGGTTTTTCCCCCCAGCTCTTCTCTCTTTTTCCCTCTCTGGCCACCATCAGGAGAGATGCTACACTCATCAGGAGATCCTGCCAGGACGTCAGCCTCACCAGAGACCCAAATATGCCAGAGCCACCCAACCGGGGACTGAAACCTCAGAGTCCAAGTAGACATTTTCTCCTCCCATTATCTCAGATACCTGGTGCAGCAACGGAAAGCTAACACCAGGCTAATTTGCCATCCGAGTGAAGGTAAAATTTTAATATTTTTAGAGAAATAAAAACTCAGAGAATGCATTGCCAGCAGGCTGATGCTAAGGGAGACTCAAGGGCATTTTGGGCAGAAGGAAATAAGCAGATGAAGTTAAATGGCAAAGATGAAAAGGAAGAAGAGGAAGGTGAGGAGAAGAGAGAAAAGGGAGAGGAAGAGGGGGGAGAAAAGAGAAGGGATGAGAAAGGGAGGAAGTAAGGTGGTGAGTAAATGTCCTTGATTTTTGATTACATAAAATAGTTTAACAACAAAAGTAACTTGGGGGAAAGTAAACAGTATAAAGATATTCTAAGATTACTATGCTTCTTGAAATGCACTAAAAAGTAAGTTAATTTTTGATAAGTCAAGGCTACCTTTTATAATCCCCAGGTTGCCACTAACAGTATCTAACATCCAAGGTAGTGAATGCATAAGTGAAAAAAAATCATTAAAAATTATCCAAAAGGGGGAGAAGAAATAAAAGACAGGACAAATAGGGAGCATATGATCAGATGGTAGATTTAAATCCAGGTGCAGCTGAACCACAATAAACACAAGTATTAAATGCTTCAATTTAATGATGAACTGTTTAAATGGATTTAAGTAGCAAGACTCAGCAGCATGCTAAATACAAGAAACATTTAAATAAAAGAAGACATAAGATGAAAGGATGGGTAAGACTAAAAATAATATGATGACATTTACTGGCTGAGGAGATGGCTCAATGGTTAAGAATACTTGTAGTGCCTGCAGAGGATCTGAGTCCAGCTCCCAACACACATCAGGCCGCTTACAACTGCCTGTACTGCTAGCTCCAAGGAATCTGATGTCTTCTACTGGTTTCCTCAGTACCTGTATACCATGGTGTGCACACAAATATGTGTACACACGTGTGCTTACACAAATACATTAAAAATAAACAAATTATCTTAAAGACTAGCATTTAATAAATAATACTGTTAATCAATATTATTAATGAAAGTTTCAAAGGCCCCATTGACAAGGACAACTCTAACTTTTTACATTGACTGACAAAGGTAAAATGCTTATCCCCAAGTAAAAACAGTGAGGCAGCATACACCACATATACATAAATACATACAAAGAAAAGGCATGTGGAGCCAAGAATGCTACTGGGCAATATAAAGGACTGCACTATCAATTCACCCAACCACATGAAGGACTGCATTGGCGTGCTGACAGCTGACTCCAAGGAACAGAAAGATAAGCAGCATTTGCCAGTTTCCATGATCAAAATATTCTCTCCATGACCCACTTTAGGCTGAAGAGAAAGCAAGCCAGTTGAGTCTCCCAGCATTGATTGAAATGGCTTCGGCATCACTGGATGAATCTTGCAGATATTTTAGAAGGGAAACAGACTAGACACAAAAGAGTAAATTGTATAATTTCACATATGTGATGTCCTAGAAAACCAATTTAAAATGAAAAGAAATCAGGAGAGTGGTCAAATCTGGGGAAGTGAGGTGGGCACATTCCAGGAACAAACACGAGAGGATTTTCTCAGGAGAGGAAAATATTCCTTTGGATGGTGCTAAGAAACTCTACAGCTGTCTCCATCTTCCAAAAGTGTGCACTTTCAAAGCATATAAATTTTGCCCCCAGAAAATGAACCATGTACTCGGTGTTAAGAATAAGTACTAAATACTCAGCTCTAAACGGAGTGCCTTTATCAACTCCCTATCCTCAGCAAGGTTCAGAGACCATCGTAGAGAGAAGGCTGAAAGATGGGTAGGGGTGCTATGGGATGCGGTCTTTTGAATATGACATGGGTACCACACTAATGAATTCACACTGATTGTAGTTGCTTGCCCAAGACCTGCACAAGATGAAACCAGCCAAAATTCCCATGTAGACGAGGCAGACAATCTCCAGGTCCCACCCATTACTGAAGAGTCATTCGCGATTGATAGCTGCTGGGGAAATGAGAATCATTCTTTGATCATGTGACATGGGGTGGGTTTCCCATGCTCTGATGGTGGCCCCACACCTATTGGATTCAGCTCTTTACCAGAAGGATGAGACAAAGGAAGAGGAAGCGGGACACTGAAGTTGAGGGGTGTTGGGGAGGTTGCAAGGGGAATTGGAGGGAAGAAACTGGGGGGGAGGGTAGATGATCATATTTCATTGAATATTAGTATAAAATTCTCAAAGCATAAAGAAAGAAAAATGAATCATAGGAAAAAATAGCAAAACCAACCAATTTGAAGAGGAATATAGGAAAGGAAGAAAGTTGATAATAGTGGAAATTTTGTTACTCTGTTTACTTTGAGTATATGCACATATATGCACATGCACACAAATTATTTGTATGTGTATACATATATACACAAATATATACAATATATAATATAATACAAATATATACATACAAATACATATATTTGAGTACATACATAAATATACATATATATTTGAAATTTTTATGTGTAGGGGTGTTTTGGCTGAATATATGTCTGTGTCCCATTTGAACTCCTGGTGCCTGCACAAGATGGTATCTGACCCCTAAAACTAGAGTTCCAGATGGTTTTGGGTTACTATGGGAATGCTGAAAATTCAATCTGATCCTCTAAAAGGTCAGCCAGTGCCCTTAATCACGAAGCCATCTCTTCAGCCCCTAATTTGTGTGTGTGTGTGTACATAAATATATATATTAAACTTTCTGCAATAAGGAAAATTTAAAAATAAAGCATAAAGACCAGCATGTATTCGCAAATGACGTTCTACTGCACTGCTCTCTTTGATCATGTTATTAGGCCTTTATGGCATATACGGCTCCACACATTTCATTGGGTTTGCATTTAAAGTGATAATAACAATTTAAAGATACAATGCAAAACCACCATTGTGCAAAATTCTAGACTCTTAACAGCTTCCCAGCTTTTCTCAAATCTTATGCATATCTTGTTGGACACTTTTCAAAACAAGGTATCAGTATGTAGCCCTGGCTGAGTTGGAACTCAGTATGTAGAACAGGCTGGCCTTGAGCTCATAGATATCCACCTGCCTCTGCGTCCCAAGTACTGGTATTAAAGTTATGTGCCACCTTGACCAGCATAATTATAAATATTTTTAGCTATCTAAAAGTATTGTAATTTTCTATTACACTAAATTAGTTGCCATGAAATCAATAAGCCTTCTTTATTCTATTCATATTACCTTGATTCAGATAACTTTAATATTTTAAGACCTGTGTGTGTGTGTATATATATACCAGAGAGGGTGTAGGATCTGCTGGAGCTAAGATAGGGCAGTCAGGAGCCAGCTGATGTGAGTACTGGAAACCAACTCAGGTCTTCTGCAAAAACAGCAAATGCTTTTATCCACTGAGTGGCTTACATGAAACTAAACCCCTCCTCATCCCCAAAAGCTGAGGAAGCCACAATCTGGCTAATTAATATGAAGTTCAAGAAACCTAATTCAAAAAAAAAAAAACCACTAGGAGTAGTCATCTAGGAGGAGGTAGCTGGCTTACTGGGAAAACACAGAAGGGAGCATCCCACCCACAGAAAGGGCCTGCAGCCCGAGAAATGGGGCCTTTGGAGGGATAGTCTTGTGCACTCATCTGAAGGGTAGAAAGGAAGAGAAAACTGGGCACCGTTCTGTTGATCTGTTTATCTAGGCCGAGAGTACCTCAGACAAAGGATTGCTGTTACTACCACTGTTTTCCTTCCCGGGGAGGAAGTTAGGATATGAATAAAGAATGATGGGTTTTGTTCAGTAAGTGACCCAGGTCAGCAATTCTGGCCAAAGGATATCCTCAGGTAGATAACAATGTGCTCTCCTTAAGTCCTTTAAAAGTCAAGAAAACACGGCAGACTAACAGCCCCATGACTGACAGGCTCACAAAACACCTCTGAACACGTGTGCAGACAGCTCAAGGGCTTTCAGTTCTACTCATGAGAACCTTTGGGAAATCTAGACCAGTAATTCTCAACCTTCCTAACGCTGCAACACTCACAGTTAGTTCCTCTTGCTGTGATGACCGCCCCCACCCACCATAAGATTATTTCCACTGCTACTTCACAACTACAATTTTGCTGCCGTTATGAATCATAATGTAGATATTTTGGAAGACAGAGGTTTGTCAAGGGGGTCATGACCCACAGGTTGAGAACCATTATCCTAGGCATCTCTCTCTCAAGAAGACGTAACTTCATCTTCAGTCACAGAGAGCAAGCATCTCCACAGGTTTTTCACGGGCTTTATCTCATTTCCCCTTCCTAATAATCCCAAGGTGAGAGAGGAGTCATTAGTATTCAAACTGCTACAAATGTAAAAGCTGAGGCTCAGGATAAATAGTCCCAGACTGTTCAGCTAGAACTGGAGGGAAGCCGGAATTCCCACCTGGATAACCTGGCTCCAGAGTATGCAGTTCTAAACTCTGGTAAGTAAATGGATCACCAATGGGGCGGGGTGGGGCAGTATCTCTAGAATGCAGCCACCCTTCTTACAGATAGTTAAAAGTGTGGCTTGTTAGTTTGGGGCCAGACTTGGCCAAGAGCTCCCACATCTCTAAGAGATGATAAGAAGAAACAGCGTGTGACCCCGAGAGAAGAACAGAGACCTTTTATTTCACAAGACTTACAGCCAAATACACATCAATGGTGACACATGTTATGGGCAAAGCGGGAAAGATGGGCTGGGGAGGGAAGCAGGAACTTTTCCGTGGCACTCTTTTTCATTTTAGAATGTAACCATTTTGCCTCAACTTTCACAAAGATTAATGGGGGCATTGCATGAGTTTGCTGCTTGCAACAGACATAATATATTAAAACTCAAATGCCTCAGTATACACTGGAATAATTTCTTTTACTTCATTGTTGTTAAATGCTGTGAACCCAGATACATTTGTGTCCTGTCCCTAAGACAAATGAACTATATAGAGACAAATGAAGCAAGCAAACATAAACGTGTGCCCATGAGTGTTCATACAGAGAGAATATAAACGTGCATTTTAATCTTTGGAAAATACAGACTTCTAACAAAGTCAGAAAGAACAGATCATATGAACGCTATTGCTGTTAAACATAATGTTCCCAGACCCCTAGATAAACAATTATAAAAATAAATATCCCCTTGTGATAGAAATTCCTTGTGTATTGTTTGCTGTCTTGAGACTTATAACTCATGATCAAATGTAGCAAAAACACTATATGAGGGTAAAAGCATGATCGGGCACATGACCACGGGTAAGCCACTGAAATTCTGATCATAAGACGACAGAACTGGTGTCAAGGTTCTGACTGAACTCGCCTTCCGTCTCGTGTAAGTCTCTCCTGAGGCACAGCTGAGATTAGAAAACAAGGGAAGGCACTGTGTGTGTGAGGACCCGGCTTCCCTGTTCTGCATGGAGCTACCCACTGAGTGGGCTAATGGGGGCAGCTGTCATCTCAGAGTTTGCAGGGAGCATTCGGTCTGAGTTTTAGAGTCATCAGACCACATCCCTGTAACGCTAAAGCTGCTGTGATAAATCTCGGGGGGGAAAAAAAGAACCTCAGTTGAGTAGCAATAAGAAAAGCATCTGGGCTGCTGGGTAGCACGTACAGGAAGCGCCAGTTGAGGGAAAATAAATGAGCTCTGTGTTCCCCGACAGCTGCAACAACAGCGACTGAGACTCCATAGGTGGACACGCACAGAGGAAGCTGGGCTGCCGTCCTGGAATTTCCCAAAACGAAATCCCAGAGCTGGGTGAGTTGACCTTCCCTCACTCAGCACAATTGACCCCGTTAAAAAAAAAAAAAAAAAAAAAAAAAGATGACACATCCCGAAGCACAATGAACTTTTACAACAGCAGCTCAAAGGAAAAAAAAATATTGTAAGCAGAAGTTGGAGACGTGCATGGGAATGCCCTTGCAGCACTGGAAGAACACACTGGGTGACTTGGCCGCCTTCTGTTTGGGGAGCAAACAAAGAGACTGTTTGAGAGTCAGATATGCCAGGGCTGCTGTGGAATGCAGTCTGCTGAAAACAGATTGATCTGTCCTGTCCATGATAAACGGGCTGCCTGCCTGTAGGACTCGCTTCTCCATAGCAGGCAGTGACACAAAACAGAACACGGGGAACTGTATTTTAGAAAGGCTGACCTCAGAAAATGAATTCAGCAGGGAAAGAGATTGAAATGCTCAAACACACACACACACACACACACACACACACACACACACACACATCAGCAAGTGCCGTATAAATAGAAAAATGGGCTCTTTTTCTATAACATGACAGCCTTTTACTGGTATTTTCTGGGGAACTGAAGAATTTTTCTGCCTGGAAAACATCTTATAAGTGTAGGCAGCATCATCACCTCCTGGGCAAGTGCCTGAAGATACACCTCAAAGACCTTTAATGTAGGTCTCCCATGTTGAAAGAGAAGAACTCTCAGGTGTAGCCTCTAGATTGCCCGATCCACTGCTGGTATAATAGGATTCCGCAGAGACGGACGTGGCGGCGGCTAGAGAGCCATGTCCTGGGTAAGGTACATTTTTTTTTTTTAAGCTGTATCAATCCCTTGGCCCTCAGGTCTCTTCTACAAGCTTGACAGAAATAATAGCTGCCATGAGGGCAATCAGGCAGGAAGTGGATGGAAATGGAATTCACCAAAATAAGTCAGTTAGGAGAGATCTTGGAGCCATTTTGAGTTGGCTTTTTCTTCCTTCCTTTCTTTTTATTTTATTTTTATTTCTTGCTCTCTCTCTGTCTGTGTGTGTGTGTGTGTGCGCGCGCGTGTGTGTGTGTGTGTGTGTGTGTGTGTGCGCATGTGTGTGCACACAGCTGCCAGCCAAGTTAAGAAGAGGACAGCAGTCCCCCTGGAGCTGAATTTACGGGCAGTTTCGAGCCACCTGTCTTGGCTGCTGGGAGCTGAACTTGGGTCTTCTGCAAACACAGCAGGTGTTTGTAGCCACTGAAATGCCCATCTCTCCTGGCCTATGTTTGGTTTTCATACATTCTCCTGGGGACCTATATTTATTGCATGAAATGATGAGTACAAAACCAGAGATCAGGAATTCACTGTCTGTGACATAATGATGTTAAAAGCTGTGGTACAGGCTGGGTGGTGGTGGCGCACGCCTTTAATCCCAGCACTCGGGAGGCAGAAACAGGCGGATCTCTGTGAGTTTGAGACCAGCCTGGTTCCAGGACAGGCTCCAAAGCCACAGAGAAACCCTGTCTCAAAAAAAAAAAAAAGCTGTGTACACTGAGTACAGGATAAGTCAAAGAGTGGCACAGCTTGAGAGCTGTCTGTGATAAGTGTCCTGGCTGCCCACTCTCTCAGAAGTTCGCCCAGTGACTCTTGACCCCAACAGTGACGAAAGGACTTGGCTGCCTTGCCGGATCTATGTTCTCAGTCTTCACGCAGCTCCTTGCAGTATCTGACACAGCTGAGCACCCTCTCCTTCCTGAACTACTTTCTTCCCCGTTCCTCCTCTAGGGACAACTGCCTCCAGAGCCATCCCTTCTCACTGTCCCTTCATCTGTCTTTCACCTCACCCCTAAACATCGAAGTGCCGTGGGAGGAGTGCTCAGTGGTTGACCATCTTAAGGGAAACAATAATTACATGCAATTTAGGTACGCTTGAAGGACCATTTCCTGGTAGGGAGCTCTCCAAGAACCCACATCTGAAAACAAGTCACTAACTAATGTGCGCTTCCTCTGGAAGTCCCCAGGACAGCAGCCTGCTTCTCCTTGCCTTCCCTGTGTAGTAGGGAAATCAGGGCAAACCTCCCTCAGGAAGCCTTCATGTCACTAAACGCTGCAATTTCACTGAAGAGTGCTCAGAAAACTTGAGAACCCAGGTAAAGGCTTGCCAAGTCTTAGATGAAGCTTGTAGCGGGTGAGCTTTGAGAAAAGCTTGGACCGAATGCTTCTATCAGGGTGGCCTGTGTGCCAGGGGAGTCATTAGATGCCTCTGCAGAGACCAATGGGAAGCTGCATTGCACACCGAGTTTGTTGTAACTTTGCACTGCATACAGTGAAAGAAGCCAAGAAAGTGGACGTGAGGTAACATCCATAAGCTGTTTATGCTTGATCTTCTAGGTGTCTGCCCCATAGAATTCCCTCCCACTGAGCAAGGCAAGTAAATGCTTCCTGACTGCTTCTAATTCTTCAGTTCAAAGAGCTTATTGGTAACATGAGTAGAAGACCTTGGCTTCTGAAAAATCAAAGGCGTTTGGACCCCCATTAAACTGCCCAGAGGGTGCATGAAGAAAATGATATTCATGTGTTCCTTGCAGCACATTAGACATTGTTGCTAGATGTGTTCACTCCTCTCCATTCAAGCACTCTCACTCACGAGACAGACTAACAGTACTCCTGGGAAATGGATACTAACACCTTGTCTTCTGCCTAAGGAGGCTAAAGAACCTGTATTCAAACCCATTCCCTCTATTTCTAAAGTTAATTATTCTTCTCCATCCCACACTATTTACTCCAATTTTACAAATGCATAAACAGGGGTTGCAAGAGGTTGAATTTTGCCTGAAGTTACAAAGCGAACATATGGCAAAGCTAAAACTCAAATTCTGATTTTGCAATTCCATACTCATTGCCCTATGCCACAACACTACTATGTTTCCATCTGAAGCCAGGAAGAAACTAGAAAGGAAGGGAGAAGAAGGGACATCAGGAGGAGAGTCTGGAGTCTAAATCTTATGCTGGATAGGAAAGAGCTTTGTGCATAAGAGAAAAGAGCAAACTTCAGAGCGTCCATTGCTCTGTGTTTCTACAGCCTTGACCAGGTGACTTGGACCCATCCCAGGATGAGGATCAGATGGAAGCTGGAATCCCTGCACAGTTATTTTCATGGGCAAGAGCTCAGCAATAATGTGATCAGGTCCAGGATTCCCATCTACCTTGGCATCCTCTGTTATACAATCGAACCACAAAGCTTTTTCTATCCAGGCAATTGAGCAACTCACCCTTTCGGGCAGAAGTAGGACCCCAGAGCAGCACACTTATTTTCATTGCTAGACAAACAAAGCCAAACACGGTCCTGTGGTTAGTGGATCTGAGCCACTCACTAGCATCATGTTGTATTTAAAGGACAGTCTTCTACATACGGCCAGCGAACAAGTAATGTATGCTTCAGCCATGCATTCTACCAGCTGCAAAGCTGCTAGGATGTGTAATCCAACCTTTGGGCCAATAAAACAAATGCACTCTCTATGTAGCCCCAGATTGATAGTATGCCCTTCCTGGCCCCTCCCATTCCCTTCAGGGCACAGAGCTCCCTGGGAGACACTTGATCCAGCTTGAGTAACATCACAAAACAGAAGAACTTCCTAGTTATCATACAGAACTAATGGGACTTACACTTTCAAAAACACCAAGTTCAGACTATTTTTCTAAGGTTTTAAAACATTTTTTAAGTAAGTTATTTCATAGAAGTTCTGGTTTGGTTTTTATAGAGGAGCTAAGGTTTGAGACTAATAGGACCTCTATCAAGCTGAACATGTCTTTCTGTCTTTAGCTCTAACAATAAAACATATGTCAGGAAATGAAAGTCCTCTCATTGGACTTCACTTTAATGTTTATGAAGACCGTAAGTGGCATTTGCCCAGAAAATTGGGATGTTCCGGTGCAGCAAATACTATGCAAAGCTGTTTTCATTTTTGGGAGCAGAGCTAGGAACATGGCACACCCCATTGCAGGACTTCAACTTGGGAAGAAAGGCAGTTCTGTGTGCAGTCTGCTTGCCAGCAAACCCGCTGAGACTGACTCATCCTGTTGGCCCACAAAAAGAGCCAGGAGAAAGACTGGCTGCCTTTTGGGGCAGGTTTCCTGACAACAGAAGAGCAGACTGAATTCTTCTTCACACCCAGAATCTAAACTTTTTTGCCCCGCAAATAACCATTAGTTATCTGCTCCAGAAATCGGGTTTGATGCCCTTAGGTTTGAAAGCCTAAAGCATAAGGTCCTTGCCTTTTCTTGCTGGATGTGTTTGTGTAAGCTCGCTTAGAACGATGCATGATATCTACTTCTCCAGGAGGCTTTGCTGTCCAGGTCGATACTCCAAATGCTGAAGGGAACTGCCCATTCAAGCTTTCTGTCCGACCAGCTTTCCACTATGACTCAGAGATACTTGATTCTCTTCCTGTCTTCTGCTACCTTACAATGCAATTCAAGCCATGGTGGCCAGCGATGCTCAAAACATCATCGATTCTGTGTTATACCCACAAAAACCGGCCAGTGTATAAATAAACAAAAGAAGGTACTGACCTTCTGCGGTTTGCAAATGGTTTAGTCTTGCCATACCTCAAAATGTCCCAAAGTGCAGAGAAAGGTGTGTGGGCATTAAATGTTGAGTCTGGTGAGGTAGTCACCTACTCACTAGGTAAATGCACCCCAGTTTAGCATTTGGCACATGCACTCCTGCTAAATGGTACCTTGCTCAGCTGCTCCATACTGCTAGAATTTGGTCAGATAAATTTGTTTGAGCATCACGGATCATGGTCTGTGCGTTTCCTTTAATTACAGAGAAGTGACGGCGTGAGTCAGGAGCACGGTCTGTTGACTCAGGGTAAAAGGGCAGTCCTCTTCTGGAATGTGGAGATTGAAGGGAACTCTGTCTCTAATTGAATCCGACCAACCACTACAGCTGCATTATCTGCTTACAAGAAAGTCTTACTCCCCCAGCCGTGTGGCAGGAGGAGGGGTCTCTGACCCAGGCATATTCCACTAAGGAAAGAGAGGAAACCCTTTGCCAGGCTAAGCTGTGAAGTGAATCTGGGCATGAGCCCGTAGGAAATGCAGACTGGATGGGCTGGAAGATGAGCCTCATCCACCCATCTATCTGAAGTTTTCTCCACGGATTTTCTTCCAAGACCCCCATTTTCTTTGGTTAGACCATCAAACATAGAGGCCATTCCTAAGATCAGTGCTTGAAAATTAACGCTGGGAACAAAGGCAATATCAATGTTGTTTTGTGGAATTTACCTACTTGTCCTATTTCCAGGAGCCCAGTTTTTATTCACACTATAGCTCTCCATGTGGTGCGACATTAGACAGACTTGTGGAAATGTTCTCTGCCGTAGGTGGGTAAATACTTTAACACATTGTTGTCACATGCAGTTACTTCTGATTTTAGGTTCTCCAAAAGTACTACCTGATCAATATCTCAGGCTCCTTTCCAGTGTTTATAGACAACACGCCACTATTCCGTTAATACGTTTGCTATTGAGGCTATCTACCTTCTGCACAGGGATTAATAGGAAAGACTAGGAATTTCTGGTCACGATTCACATCTCCCCTTTGTGTGTGTTTTGGGTCGCAGCTAGCTTCCCTCAGCTTTAGCCTTTCTGTTTGTAAATGCAACTGCCAGCCTGCTGTTTCTCCACCCTGTCACTTGTGCTTCCTGTCCTGACAGCCTTACCTTGAAACTGGGCAAGTTCTCAAGTAATAGGTCAAAGCCCAAGTTGAACAACTCTTCAGAGACTGTCCCGGTGCCCTTTTCTAGTGAAAGGACTTTTATTTACCTTGATTCATGGTTCCAGGAACCTAGAATAACTCTTGCTAATACTCAATAACTCCTTTTCAAATTGCCCAAATGTTAGACAAATGCCATCTGTAATTAACTGGAAATTATCAAATGCCAGATTTGTAGCATTAGATGCCGGTCTCTTTGCACTTTCTTCTTAAAGGTGGCTATGATAGAAAACAGAAAGGCAATAAGACAAAAACAGCGCTCTCCCTAATCCCTTCTTCCCTCACCCCTTCCTCCTCCAGAAAGAATCTTAATGAATCCTTCCCATTGGAAGTTTCCTGGTTTCAAATTGTTGACTTCCAAAGCTGTAAAAGGAGGAAAAACACAGAAGCTGTCCTTTCAACTTGTTGGCTGATCATGTCTCTATTTCTGCGTTCATAAAATGTGAATGATGGACGTTATAGAACATAGAAAATGTGTCTGAGCAATAATTACAGTGATTACAAACTCACAGTAGTATTACAAAAGTGGACCCGTGGGTAACCACAGGGAGCAGAGAGTGCCCGCTGCCTCTGGTCACAGTGGGACAGGAACCACAGCTCTGCAGAAGCCCTGTCTGCTGTCTTGGATTGCAGCACTGGTCCTGCTGCCGTGCATGCCTCCTGCCTGCACCCACCTGCCTCCACCTTGCTCCCACAGCCACCAGTTCTTCCCAGCTGGTCCCTTTCCCCTTTGGCTTCTTCCTATGACCCTCCCCCACCATAACTTTCACATGACAACTTCCCTGGTCGCTGGCATCAACTAGTCCATTTATTGCCCTTCGTTTGCTTTCTTCCTGACTACGGGGAACTTGCCAACCTCACCTTGTTCATCTTTGCTTGATAAAAGCTTTCTTCTCCTTTGAAAATCTCACCCTCTCTCTCTTCAGAAAGCTTGAGAGTTAGGATTAGATTGGATTACTACTCACCTGGAGTTTTGCTATATCTAATGCTGAGTCCTAATCAAAGCCAGCTACACGTTTACAGTGACTCATTACTTCTTATTCTGCAAAGCCAGGACTCGCACAAATATTAAATACATCAGTGGCTGTTCTGTGTGTGTGTGTGTGTGTGTGTGTGTGTGTGTGTTATATCTATATGTCTGTGAATGTACATGTGACTATGGGTGTACATGCAAGTGTGTGCGTGTGTGTGTGAGTGTGTGGTACATCTACATGTCTGTGTATGTACATGTGACTATGGGTGTATGTGCAAGTGTGTGTGTGTGTGTGTGTGTGTGTGTGTGTGTGTAGGTGGAGGTCAGAGTCAATACCCAGTGTCTTCCTCAATCACTCTACCTCATTTCCTTACTGATCCTGGAGCTCACTGAACCAGCTCCAGGGACCAGGTATCTCCAGGGAACTGCCGACCCGTCTTGGCCTCCCCAGCACTGTGATTGCAGACGTGTGCAGCCAAGTCAGCTTTTCCTGCAGGTGCTGGGGATGTGCTCAGGTCCTCAGGGTGCTCAGCATGTACTTTAGCCAGCAAGGCCACCTGCCCAGGCCTAGTCCGTTTACTCATAACAACTGCGAATACACTAACGGTTGAGCACGAACAGGATGCTGCCCTGAGCATTTTAACTGTAGCAACCCATTCACTTTTCACCAACATCCCAGAAGAGAAAGGCTGTGGTCATAGCAATGACGACTTCCGTCTCGCAGTTGAAGAATCTGAGACTCCAGAGCCATCGGCTATCAAACGGTTAAGATGCAATTACTGCTCCATCATGCTTGGCTTCCTCCTAGCATCTACACAACTTCTTATAGGTTTGCTGGCAGGAAGCACTCTGAGTTGAGAAGAATGAGGGAATTTTCCTCTGGAATCTCTTTAACAGAAACCAGCCATTTAGGAAAATACCTGCAAAGGGGGTACTTTGTCTTTCCCTTCCTATTCCATCCATCTTTAATGCAAAGATCATCCTTGAAATCCAACAAAGAGTTTATTTTAAAGACCTTTCCTAGATGAGCATGGGGAGACATACCTAAAATCCCAGCTGGAGGATCCAGAGTTCAAAGTCAAGACTAAATCCAACCTGACTTATGTAGGTCTAGCACAACACCAAAAACCAATACCGTACAAATCCTTAGGTCACAGATCATGAGGGCACTGTCAACTTAACTGTAAATCCACTGCACATCAAGAAGAAAGCATGTCTATTCTCTGAATAGGCAAACAGAGGTTCCTGAAAGGAAAGATAATACAGATATTCTAAAATAATTTTTCTGTCATGGCTATAGTGTAACTCAGTCGTAGAGCCCTTGCTTAAAATGTGCAAGGCCCTTAGTTTGATTGCTTGCAATATGCGTGCATGCGCATGTGTGTGTGTGTGTGTGTGTGTGTGTGTGTGTGTGTGTGTGTGTGTGTACACTCGTGATTCTTGATAAATTATTTTCTCCATTGAGGAGCCCATCATTTTAAAAAGCAGGATCCTCTCCATCACTGACATCTGTAGGGTGATGCATCCTAACTCCCTGCACTGTGGGGATGGCACAGCTTAGCATGGAGATGCTAGTACTAGGCCTGACTGCCACCTGTGGCCTTTGGCAGTTTACTTCCTGTCTACTCTTTAGTCCCAACTTCTATAAAGCGGGAAAAATAATAATGTATGCCTTTGTAAGGATTTAAAAACTATTCAATGCAATCCTTTTTCAACAGGACTGGCTGCCGAGTAATCTTTTGGTCACAATGCAATCCTTTTTCAACAGGACTGGCTGCCGAGTAATCTTTTGGTCAATGTTTTCTGTCTGAAGCTCTTGTTAGAAGCAAATCCAATCCTGCTCAGAACTCACAGTCCAAAGAGCAGACATACTCGGATGCTGGTTACTTAGTGATCGATCCATCTCATCTGACTCCCCTCACCTGTGGATGCTGTCTCCTTTTACTAGACTTTTTAAAATTCATAATAGCACACTGTAATTTACTATACAATCTGTTGTATATTATTTGTACATATTTATTGTATATCTATTACTATATAATATATTACTTATAATTACCCCTCCAGTGAATATAATGCTTCATGGGGGTGGGAAAAACCCACCCTCCCTCTATTATATTCCAAACCATGACACAGACTTAAAATGACAAGTGAACATCTTTATCAAAATTCATTTTCTCGTCCTTGTCACTTCCTATTCAAATTCTATTCCCTAACGAATCAGAATAATAATACAACAGTGTGTTTATTGAGTGTTTCCTGAGAGTGGGATACTATATGGAAGATGAACAAGGCAACATCTCATTTCATCCTATATGATAAGCAGTATCATTACCAGGCTTCATGAGAAAGTTGCAGCCACTTGACCAGGGTGGTTCATCGCATCTGATCAAGGAAACAAGCTAGGACTCAGAGATGATTTTACTGAAACATATGAACTTCCAGACTGCAATTCTGGATCTGGTGCAGTGTCCTTTCCTATGAAGTATGGGACCTGAGTCCTAAGGATAGGACCTAATCCCCAAAGAGACGCTTCATCATCATGTACTGAGACCAAAATCCCCGTGGAATCAACAAAGTGAGGCCCAGTTTTGCCAGCAAGCTAAAGCAGGTGGCAATTTTGCACCTGTCTTCCAGTCCACTCTATTCACTTGGCCACTGTGAATAACACATCCCAGGGCATGCCAGCCTGCTAGCCCAGTACCACAGGACCAACAAAACAGAAAGGACCAAGCATGCGGCCCTGAATTTTTAGCAGCATCCATCCCTCTGTACTAATTAACTTGGAAGATTTGACTTTGCAAGGAGTTTGGCTCTCTATGGCTGCAAGGCTCTATAACATTGTATCTCTGAGCTTTTGGGATAATTAATTTCATGTCCAGGGAAGCAGAATCCCAAGAGACAAGCAAGTGAGATGTGAGATTTAACTGCATCTTGGCTTCTGCAGCAATCATGGCTTCAGTGGCAACTATTCACTACCTGCAGGATCAGAACTCCTGTTCCCCTTGTCTGCCTTGGGAGATTCCAGTTCACTTAAAGCAGAATCACTTAAGTATATCTGAAAATATATTCATTTCATAGGCCAGTGGAAGATTCAAATGCACCAAGTATCATTTATTAGAAGGGCACCCTAGAGTTTTCAGACTGTAAAGGAATACCAGAGAAAATCAAGCATGATGACACACACCTATGACCCAAGCATTTGGTTATGGGGAGCACTGCGGAAGGAGGACCGCAAGTTCATGGTTAGCCTGGGCTAGCTAATGAGATGGTGTTTCACAAAACCAAGAACTGGGAATGTAGGTCTGTGGTAGAGCACGTGCCGGCATGCACATGGCCCTGTTTTGACACACAGCATGGCCACAGAAGGACGGGGTTGGGGGGAGAAGAATGAACCAGAGAATCAGTGATGGGACTGGAGAAGTATGACAGACACTGAGACAGTCGGTCATTAAAACTGTCTCATGGAGACTTCATTTATACAATAGTGGTGATGCAGTTACAGAGAGGGATTGGAATGTCCCTCACTGCTACTGAGAAACTCAGATGCTCTTGATTGTATGGTCTTCCACTTGGGAGTGGTCACCTTACCATGGGCTATACTCTTGGAGAAATCTATCTCTGTACCTCTCTCTGTGTGTGTCTCTGTCTCTTTCTGTGTGTATGCGCACGCATGATTGCATGTGTGTCCCTCCCTCCTTCTCTCTCTCTCTCTCTCTCTCTCTCTCTCTCTCTCTCTCTCTCTCTCTCTGCCAGCAGCTAAGAATTACCTATAATTACACAGCTAGGCGTGGGATCGTGTCCACTGCCCTGTCCACGCTGATTTAGTCTGTCCCAGATTTAGTCTGGATCGGGTTTGTACAGGTTTGGGGAAAGCTGTCGCATCCCCTGTGGATTTCTAGGTGCAGTTGCCCTGCTGTGTCCAGAAGACACTATTTCCTTTCAGTCGTTCACCACCTCTAGCTCGCATACCCTTTCCTTGTTCCTCTACAAAGATCCATGAGCCTGGGGTAGGATGGGGGCCAGGATGCACTATATTATGTTCCTTTTATAGCTGGTACTCTGTAGTTCCTTATTCTTGGCCAGATGTGAGCTTCAGTGTTGATCATTATCTATTGCAAATAGAATCTTCCCAGATAAGTCTTGAGAGACACATTGATCTATGGGTATAATGGTAAGCCTATCGGAAACAGTGCAGTACTATGTCCACTCAGCAGTATAATAGTAGTAAGTTCTCCCCTGGGGCCTTTGACCTATATGACCATCATTTCTTGTCCTGATAATGATGCCAGATTTCATTTTGTGGACTCCAAATTACACATCAGGAGGCATGAATTAAAACCAATGAGCTGGGACTGGGAATGTAACTCAGGAACAGTGCTCTTGCCTAGATACAAAAGTTCAATTCCTAGAACTAGAAGGGATGGGGATAAAAGTAACTGGGACTTGAAACTTGACAGGTCTGAAGGCGTTAGTGCTCTACCATGATTAGAAATAAAGCAATTGTACACTGAGGAAATGACTCCCAGCATAAAGTGGTTGCTTTGCAAGCATAAAGACATGAGTTCAATCCTCAGGACCCATGTAAAAAACTGAGCCTAGCAGTAGACACATGGAAATCGGATGCTGGGAAGGCAATCACAGGTGCGTTCCTGGATGGTTTATTTGGTTATCCCCAGGCTAGTGAGAGACCTTATCTCAAAGGTAAGGTAAACGAGAACCAATATCCAGGTTGTCCTCTGCACTCCGCATGCCTGTGCCCTCATAGACCAAGGAACTTTCATCATGGTCACACGTGCATCAGCACGCATATGAACACAGACTGACTAAAAAACTTAATTGTATTTTGTTAAGTGCATAGAGCAGTCCAGAAGACAAGTGTTTAGCATTTGAGTGAGACAATACTTAAGTCCCACCCACCACTTTGGCTAACCTTGGGAAAGCTTGCTAGTGCTCAGTTCATGGTTCATCCTTCTGAATGTGTGACTAGAAGATGGGGGGTGGACCCCACATAAAGAGTCTAGTCTCTACCTAGAAAGTATGCAGTATGTGGTCAGCATTGTCTTCCTAGCTGAAGGGTTGGCACTGGATTTTTTGAGAGGAAAGTCTACCTTTACAGCAGGGTCTCAATAAAGAACTAGGTAAGTTTGATACCATCCCCTTCACCTGGGTGGTAGAACTTGTCAGATACTTCCCACTCTCAAAACTGTTGTCATGAAAAAGCCTTGAAGGCCCTGTCGTCATAACAGGCAAATCTCAATTCACTGGTGGGAACAAGAGTTTCCTTCACCAGCCACCATCCAGGCACATCTTCCTCTGGTTTGGGGGATTTCTAGATCTTTCAACTAAATAGGATTCCTCAGTTTATTAACTACAGCTCACAAGTTTCCACCTCAAAGCTTGCAGGTGAATCTTCCAGGCCGTGGTATTAGCTCATGGATTGTCTTTAAAGATTTCTCTGGACTAAGCTCAGATGTCCCTGTTAAAATGCCACCATGTTCCACATACAGCTCTTAATACACAGTTCACATATTGTACCAATCACATATAAACCAGGACTATAATGTTCATAGTTCTCTATAGCAAAATCACAGGGCAATACACAGATGTAACAATGCCAGTCCTCATGTCATGTTTTCCTGTGTTAAGTATCACATTGATGGATATGTGCCCTGGAAAGAACATGCACTGCCCATTGTCGAGCTCATTTTACACAGTCTTAGGGTCCTGTAAGGAGCTCACGGTGCCCTGTCTGCAACTCATAACACACTACCATAAGGAGTCATGATGTTCTGATATATATCATAGGGCTTCACTGCGGTATCACAATGGTATAGAGCTAATAGTGGCCTTTATGACCTCAAAATGCCTTAAAACTGAACCCCCCCCCAAAAAAAAACCAAAAAAAAAACCAAAAAAAAAAACTGAACCCATATGTATCCTGTATAAAGCTGATTGCAAACCTCCCTAGAGTCCCTACTGCCTAGGGTAGAGATTAGTGTGTACCTGTGAGAGTCAAACATTGGCTTTCAAAGCATGAAAAAATTTTCTCAATTAGGATTATTGGAACAGCTGGTTAAAAAAAAATGTATGTGGCTTGGAATCCTGGGAACAGGGAATGTCTCTGGACAAGTGAAGTAGAGGTTTCTGGAAAGGGGCATAGTGAACACTGGGGAAATGGCAATATTTTATTCTTTGGCTGGTTTGTGGGCATACAGATGTGTGTGTGTGTGTGTGTGTGTGTGTGTATGTGCTTACGTGTGTGTGTGAAAAACCAATAAGCAATGCATAAAGGTTGGGAACAGTTTACTGTATGTGATAACTCAATACTGTAAAATATAACTAAACACAAAACGGAATGTTTGCCCTCACCTCCAACCTTTGAGTCTTAGTTCCCAAGGGCATGGGAATATTCATAGCTAACTAATATTTTAGATAGTGTGTGCAAGCACATGTATATTCAGGTATGTAGAGAACAGGAGACAGCCCTGCGTGTCATTCTCTAGAAGTCACTCATGCCACTGACTGGGGTCTCTCTCTAGGACCTGGAGCTCACTGGGGAAGTTAGGCTGGCTGGCTGGCCAGTGAGTCCTGGAGATCTGCCTTTCTCTGGTTCCCACACCTGGGATACCAAGTGCATGCCATCACGCCCAGATTTTTATGTGGGTGCTAGCGATCAAACACAGGCCTTCATGCTTGCTCTTAAACACTAACTGAGCCATCTTCCCAAGCCACCTCCCCCAGATCACCCCAGATACATTGAAGTTTGAATAACATTGAACGCATGTACATGTGCGCGCACGCACACACACACACACACACACACACACAAATAAGCACGCACGCAAAATCACATTTTCAGTATCTAAGACCAAGATCAATAACCAGAAACCATGCACATCCTAAAAAGTATGAGATAAATATAACAAATATCAATCAATAAGCTCAGAACCTTAGCCCCTCAAGTCAATATACCAACATTGTTTTTCCTACACTATCCGACAGGTCTCTACATGCCAAGCCATCATAAAATTGAAATGAGCCCCTAGGATGCTAGGACCCATGGAGAAAAGTGTGTAGACCTCCATCCCCAAATTCGCCTATGTGGCCAGGCCTTCAAGGCAGGGCCATTTATCATTGCAGTTTTGACGATATAAAAACAAGGCAAGTAATTCAAAGAGGTTGAATTACAATGCAGTCCTTGGGAAGAGCACTTGTCAAAAATATATCTCCTCCAAAAGAAGCAAGTGCAGGGGCTGTTTTGGAAGAGAGAGAGAGAGAGAGAGAGAGAGAGAGAGAGAGAGAGAGAGAGAGAGAGAGAGAGAGAGAGAGAAACTCTGCCTGGTGGAACTCTTTAAAAGGTTGAGATAGAAACTGTCTGTGGTGTCATAGTTGTAAATGAAGAGTCCTCCTGGCTCACGACCAGATGCTCTGTGCTTGAGAGAAGGAGCTAGGAGAATAGTTAGAGGCAGTCCAAGACAACTGCACGGATTTTTCCACTCCTTTGGTGGTAGGGGTTATTGTCTGATGCTCTGTGGTTTTCCTGAGACATGTTCTCTGCCGTGCTGATATAGATGCCTGCAAGCAGTCAGCCATACCTGCACGGGAAGCTTCTACCTGTGTGTTTGCATACTTAGGGGGTGGAGGAGTGGGGGGGGGACCACACTATCACAGGAGCACACAGCGGTGGACTCCTGCCTTTCCTGTTTTCCCTTAACAATTCTAGACTCTCAAAACAGTTGTTTTTATAAAGGGAGCCCCTGCTAGACAGCCATTTGCTGGGTTGAGAGTGGGAAAATGCACATGTAGGATCCCCCTGTGGGATGCAGCTAAGGTTACAGTGAGAAGCAATCCCCATCTCAGGCTCCGTGACTAATCCTCTACCTTACCATATGGCCCCCTTCCCTGCTCACAGGAATCATTTCCTTCGGCTTGCGCTCCGCTCCCATGCACACACCTGTTCTTGCAGATCTGTAATAACAGAGGGTAGATTTCCCTGGGGGGCTGGCAAATGACTCAGGGTATCTGTCAGCTGGCAACACTATGCCTTCCTCAGAGACCGTGGTGTGTACACAGCTCTTTCTTCCAAGATGAATCATCGCCAGCCAGAAAGGACCTTGAGGATAATCTAGACAAATAGATACAGAAGCGGCAGCCCAGCGGGCCCAGATAGGCAATCTCACAGCAGGTTACAAAGCCAGGTAGGGATAAAAGCCACTCCCTGGTTACCGCTCTAACCCTGGTTGTCTTGCTCCCTGGTATTTCCTAGTCTTTTTGTTTTGTTTTTCTTAGATCATGTCTCCCAATGACAATACTCTATTTTCTTCCAAACTGCAGGAATTTCTCCACCTCTACTCCCCTGGCACTTATCCTGGGAAAAATAAAGACGCAGAGTGTTTGAAATCGCTCATGCCTTACAATGCTTTACAATGCTCATCAGCTTTATGGTTACTCCAGGGACCTCACTAGCGAGTAGCTGCATTTAACCAGTCTGCTACCAACTGCCAAAGATGGCCACACTATTCAGTGTTGTTGTTGGTTTTTACTCTTTACTCTTTTGGGGCCCGCCACCCAGCTCCCAAATAAATCACACACAAAGACTTATTCTTACTTGTGAATGCCTGCCCTGCCTTAGCTTGACTTGCTTCTAGTCAGCTTTCTTAAATTATCCCATCTATCTTTTGCCTCTGGACTTTTACCTTTCTCTATTTCTGTATATCTTTTCTTTCCTTCTTATTCCATGTCTGGCTGTGTGACTGAGTGGTTGGCCCCTTCTTCTCTCCCTCCTTTCTCTTCCCGTTCCTGGATTTCTCCTTTCATTTATTCTCTCTGTCTGCCAGCCCTGCCTATTACTTCCCCTGCCTTGTTATTGGCCATTAATCTCTTTATTAGATCAACCAGGTGTTTTAGACAGGCAAAGTAACACAGCTTCACAGAGTTAAACAAATGCAACATAAAAGAAAGCAACACATCTTCGCACCATTAAAACCAATGTTCCACAGCATAGACAAATGTAACACATCTTAAACTAATATTCCACAACAATTCAGTATGCTGAAGTGATCATGGACCATTGTCCTGGCCATGAATGTTCACATTCAGGACGAGTCACCCTCTTCCTGCCAGGAACAATTGGCAGGTGAACCTCTGCTTCCTGTAGTTTGGTATTTCTTATGTTCTGCCACTTAATTTTTCAATCTTGAACTACGTCATATTGTTCTCAACAGATCTAAAATTCTTTTAGGCCAATGCTGTATTAATCTGATGGCTGAAGTTAATATATCTATTTAACTTATAGATATAAATATTTATGTATATATGCAATTCAAGAATTTAACATTGTTAACATATAGGTGCCCCATTGTTTGCCAATAAGCATCAACATAGTATTTCCAGATTGCCTAACTTAAGGTAGGGGAATTTTAAACATTTTCAAGATGTTACAGCTTTCTGAAATAGCGACAGTTTTAGCTGGTGTAATTTTGATGGATAGAAAAGTCAAAATACTAATCCCAAGGTCACAGGCATCTGTGGAAAAATAAAGGAGCAACATCTATGCCAAAGTCTCTTAGCTAGAAAGAAAAAAGCCTAATGATGCTTAAATGTTAAAGCCTTTCACAATGGTTCCCCAAATTTTCCCCACTGTATTCCCTGTGTGACCCACTTTCCCTCTCATTAATGCCCCTGTCTTTTCGCCTAAAGCAATGGTTCTCCACCCCTTTGGAGTCCAATGACCCACAGGGGTCATATATCAGACATTCTGCATATCAGATATTTATATTACTACCCATAAGAGTAGCCAAATTACAGTTATGAAGTACCAATGAAAACAACTTTATGGTTGGGGGTCACCACAACATGAGAACTATATTAAAAGGTCTCTGATTTAGGAAGGTTGAGAACCACTGACCTAAGGGTTCCCAGATGTGAAAAAGGGCATTGCCCGCTTCGGTGTCCTGGGAACATCATGGCTAGCATCACCCAAAGGTTCCTTTGCTCCCTCTGGTCTCCATTCTCACAGAAACAGCAACAAAATAAAGACAAGCCACAAAGTGACTTGAGATCCTTGACTTAGGCCTTACAATGTTTTAAATATTTAATGGAGATAAAATCCAACATCGCAGAAGAAATAACGGACTTGGAGTCTGGAAGTAAGTCTGGTTCTGCATGTTTGATATCCGGGACTTTGATGAGGTCACTGAAATGAATCCATCTTACAGCAATGTCTAACTCCAACTCCTTCATCACCAAGGTGGGGAGAGCACACGCCTTACTGGGAGAGCACAGGGATTTAATGCATTTTGTAACCTGCATTGTGTCCTGTGAATGTAAATAGCAAGAGACCAATTCCTCTAGCACTGAGGTCAGGGGGCTACTCATAGGACTCATTCAAGCTTCTAAAGATCCTACACCAAAGCTGATAATCACAGTCTGACCTTTTCCTCAAAAGTCTTCAATGTGAGATGGATGGTAACATCTGCATTGAAAGAAATGATTTAAATCTCCTATTCAGAGGTTTAGTCCATTGTCATTATAGTGGGACACAGCAGCCTTCAGGCAGACATGGTGTTGGAGAGGTGGCTGAGAGTCCTACATCTTGCAGGCAACGGGAAGTGAACAGTCTCACTGGGCGTGGCTTGAACATATGTGAGACCTTCAACGGGGACACACTTCCTCCAATAAGACCACACCTACTGCAACAAGGCCACACCTCCAAATAGCTCCACTCTGTTTGGGGGCCATTTTCTTTCTAACACATAGCCATGGCATCTCAGCATCCAGGGTGACAGATTTCTCCTTTTCTATATGTGTTTCCATGGAAACCTCTCGGGAGCTATGTGGCAGTCATCCAAGTAAGGCTGGCCTCCTACTGACAGGTATTTTGTTTCCCTTCTGATCGTATCCCTAGAGCCTGGCATGCTGTAAGCATCGTATACCTGTTTGCGCAGCAAACAGGTCACCTTCCTAATTTCAAGGATGGCTTTCAGTGAGTAAATAATTGATGTCCTGATTTTTATAAACACCCACTGGTAATCCTGAAAAGAACTTTGAAAGGGACACTCTGAAGGCACTCTGGCTTTGAACTCTTCTGCCCAGTGCTAGACACCTTCCCGTTACTCACAGCCAGCCTCACAGCAGACGTGTTCTGTTGTCACAGGCAAGCCGGTTGTCGCACACAAACACTGTCCATGGAACTCTTACAGTGTGACATTTTCAACACAAGAAACCTTGTTGCCTTCTTTGTCCCATGTTCCACAATGCCTGTGTCTCACATATGCTCCCCTTTGAAACCAGTCAATATTCCCGGCCAGAAGACATCCTGGGGAAGGGAGGGAGCAAACTGGAGTCACCATCTGCCGACAATATTCTCGTGCAGAGCCCGTCTGAAGTTAATGACATGTCACACATCCTCCAGTGTCCGCTAACAAAAACAGGCAGCTCTTCCAGAATTCTTTAGAGCAGTTGCTGCCCTGTGGAAGATGTGACCTGTCAACCAGAACCAGCGGGGCCCAGGAAGGCAGTTCCTGCCAAAAGCTGAAAGAAACTTAACTGCGATCCAGAGAAAACAACTTTCACCAAAAACAAATGCGGAAGGGATGGTTTTGATTCTACTCCCTGGGGCCAGTGAAGGGGCCCTGAAGCGGTGACCTTCCAACATGACCCACAGACTGCTCTTGGCTTTTCAGAAGGCCGCTTTGTATCCATCACCGGTTGTACAATATATCTCTATTTCTTTCTCTGCCCATTTCAAAGAAATAAATGTTGCAAGCCAAAGATGACAGCAGGTCCCAGGAAAGACAAGGGGTTAGTGTGGTAGTATTGCAGCCCTAACCTTGCAGCCAACGCAGAGAAACCTGGGTCTAAGCTTTACTGGCAGTCTGCTGGGTGAAGCCACCTCATCAGGAGTTCACCAGCCAAAGCATTGCACCCCGCAAATGGATTGCATGCCTCCTCCAGCTCTTCCATCTCTAATGCCCTGCTGAGCAACCTTTGAAAATCTGTGCCCTTTACCACCTGGTGCTGTGGGGACATTTAAAAAGGGGGTCAGCTCATTTCTGTTACAACCAAAGAATACATTGTCTGATCCCAGCATGGAGTAGCACAGCTTCAGCCAGGCTTGTAGAAAGGGTTAGAGTAGGGGAAGTTTGTAGAGGTTTTTTACAGTGTGGCATCATTGTGCTCTTTAAAGTGACGTTTCTGAACTTGAGCTTCACTTAATTTCAAATGCAGGCTTCCCATGCAAATTAAAAAACAAACGATCGATTGCTTGTCAGTCTGGAGTAGCCAGGCCTCTGATTTTTCAGTAGCAGGGACAGTTGTTAGCGTGCAATGGCACATGGTTCTGAAATGAACAGTCTTACATCAGGAAAAGGAGTCACCGGGAACATGCTTGCAGGTGTGTGTGTGTGTGTGTGTGTGTGTGTGTGTGTGTGTGTTTGTGTATGTGATGTCTCTGTAGGTATCTCAGGATGCCCTCAAACCCTTGCTCCTCCTGTTTCTGCTTTCCAAGTGTTGGAATGCCAGACATGTACCACCACACCTGGCTCTGTTGAACTTTCCATGTTTCAAGTTCCTTAACCTCAGAGTAAAACTCCGCTAATGTGCTTCCACTCAGTTTTAGTTGGGGGGGGTCATCTTGTTTGCTGAAGTACTTCCTGCTAGAACCATGTACCGTACAGGAGATGCCACATGTGCCTTCCGCTGACAGTCCCCACATGCAGGGAACACTGGTGACATGGGTACTGTGACCGCACAACTCGACTACCAGCAAACACTGCTTATTGACAACTCTCAACGATAACCGTCTCAATTCTCCAATTAAAAAAAAAAAAAGATCCAAAGCCACAGAGAAACCCTGTCTCGAAAAACCAAAAAAAAAAACAAAGACACAGATTAACAGATTGGATTCGAAGACAAGATCCATCCTTTTGCTGCATTCAAGAAACACACCTTAATATCAAGAATAGACATCACCTCAGGGTTAAAAGGCTAGAAAAAGATATTCTAAGAAAATGGAGCCAAGAAACCAAAGTGATAGCCATTTTATTTACTTGTTTTAATATTTATTTATTTATTATGTATACAGTATTCTCTCTGTGTATGCCTACAGGCCAGAAGAGGGCCCCAGACCTCATTACAGATGGTTGTGAGCCACCATGTGGTTGCTGGGAATTGAACTCAGGACCTTTGGAAGAGCAGGCAATGCTCTTAACCTCTGAGCCATCTCTCCAGCCTGTGGGAGCCATTTTAATCTCTGCAAAATAGACTTCAAATCGGAGCTAATAAGAAGCGATAGGAAAGGACACTACATATTCATCACAGGAAGAATCGAAGAAGATGTTGTAATTCTAAACATCTATGGACCAAACACAAGGGCACCCCAAGTTCATAAAAGAAATACAGCTAAAGCTCAAATCTCCTATTGACGCTCATACACTGATAGTGGAAGCTTCAGCATCCCTTTCTCACCAATGGACAGCTCCTCCAGATAAAAACTAAACTGAGAAATGCTGGAGTTAAGTGACCTCATAAGCCAGATGGACCTACCAGACATTTACAGAGCATTTCACCCAAACACAGAAGAACACAACTTCTTCTCAGCTGCTCATGGAGTAACCACACACTCTGATCTTGGATACGTTTATTTGATATTTTGTTTTGCTTTATTTTGTTTTTGAGAAACTGACAGTTTTAAGCACAGTTGGTCTCTTTAGGTTTAGCCATTTTGTTACAAGAACAATGAAGAGTTTCAGTTGTTTGAAACTATCCCGGAGCTCACTCGTGCCCTGTTTACTCATAGTTTTTAGTTTTCAATTTTTGTCTGTTTTATACTTTTAAATTTTTTTCCCAGTATAACATCTTCCAGTTCTCACTGCTCTAGTTTCTGGTTTGTTATTCATTTTTCATTTGCACATAGTCGTACATGCATGTAATGCATTTGCACATAAGCATACACATATGTAATGTATTTGCTCATTTTTTAGCATATTCATATCTCGTTGCTTTTTCTGCTCACTTCCCATTCCCACTAAACCCCTTCCTCCCTGCTGGTTCTTTCGATGTTTTCATGGTGGTTTTGTGTTTTGCTTTTTCTTTCTTTTCTTTCTTGGAAGGGAGGATGCTCCATTGGGTTTTATTATAGAATTATTTCACATGGTCCTGGATGAGGGTGTGCCAGTCAAGGTTATTATTGTTGAGATGAAGAACCATAACCAAAGTCAACTGGGGAGTGAATGGTTGATTGTATTTACTCTCCCTTAGCATCTTGCTCATCTCTGAAAGCAGAAGGTGGTGAGGGCAGGAACTCACACAGGGCAGGAACCTGGAGACAGGAGCTCATGCAGAAGCCTTGGTGAAGGGCTGTTTACCGGCTTGCTCCTTACTGTCTGTTCAGCCTCCTATCTCATAGAACCTACGACCTAAAGGACCACCAACACAGGGATGGCACCACCCACGTGGGCTGGGCCATCCCAAATCAACCACTATTTAAGGAAATGGCCTACAGACTTACCTACAGCCTGTATCTTATAAGGAATGATTCTCAAATGAGGCTCCCTCCTCTCTGATGACTCTGGCCTGTGTCAAGTTGACATAAAAACTAGCCAACAGAGAGACTATTTGCAAAAGCATGAGATGCTTACCAGTAGTTATGCAACTGAAGAAAATGTCTTTCCTTAACCCAGCAACTGTAACTGCCTATGGACACTAGGGGAGGGTAGAGCTTAGTAACTGCCTCCTCCCTGCAATTATTATCTGCCTATCAGAGATGATGGGAGAATCTCTCATGCTCCCAACACACATACCATGTTGGGTGTTGACAACCCTACCCTTTGTTTGTTTCAACATTTTATTTATTTATTTAATTGTGTGCGACTATGGCGAGGGGCAGGGCATGAGAGTACCATAGTCCATTTGCAATGGTCAGAGGTCTACATATTAAAGTCAGTTCTCTCTTTCCACGGTGTGGCTTCCACAGATCAAACTCAGGTTGTCTGACTTTGCGGCAATCACCTTTACTCAACGAACTATTCCCCTTGTCTCTGGGGCCCCAGTCTTGTGTTGGTAAATACAACTACGTTGAGTTCAAGAAAGTAACGGCTATGCCATTTGTCACTCTCAGGAGTGACATTCTAACTCAACCCACTTCTTCGTCCAGCTCCTTACATTGTGTGCATGCGTGCGTGCGTGCGTGTGTGTGTGTGTGCAGGTGTGCAGGTGTGAATCCACATATGTGCAGAACTATCACATCAGGCCCTGAGGACATCAGATGCCCTGCTTTAATACTCTCCATATTATTCTTCTCAACCACAGTCTGTCAGTGAAGCCAGAGCTAGGCTGATGGCCAGAAAGCCCTGGAAATCCTCCTGTCTCTACTTCCAACAGCCCCACAGTTTCTGGTGTGTAAATGGTCATCTGAACTCAGGGCTTCATGCTTCATGCTTTCGCAGCAAGTGCTCTTGCCCCCTGAGGCATCCAGCCTCCACTCTGACAATCTTTCTATCCCTCCATCTCCATATCCCCGAGCTCTGAAGGAGGTGCTATAGATGGCCTGTTAATGCCTCAGCATTCTATGGTCCCTCCTTTGCACCATTTTGGCCAGGTATGAGTCCCTACAGGTACTGACACCCACTTCTGTGGCCAAAGCCAACAGAAGCACTTAACTTTGGGCAAATAATTATTTGGAAGATAATAAGATGGGCCCATCATGAGGAGAATTCCTGCTAGGATCTATACTTCCTCAGCCAAGGGCTTTGGACCAGGTTTACAGTGCCACCAGGTGTGGATTTCTTCCTATGAAGCAGGCCTCAAATCCAATCAGTAAATAGTGACCACTCCCAAACCCACCCCCATTACTGACTTGCTGTTACTGAGCCAGTGGGGATGTCTCATTTGACTCATTTGTAACATAGCATAAAGGGTCCACAGCTATGTGGAACTTTTAATGTTGAGTCTGTCCCAGCAGTCTATATAGCATCCTCTAGCTCACATCCCCCTGTGTAAAGCAGCCAGCAGGGACCTAGAGCCTCCAGTGTGCTAGGCAAGGGCTCTATTGTGGAGCCATATACCCCACCAATCTTTTCTTTAACAGTATCTAAGATGCTGTTCATCTCATACTATGTATGTTTTTTATCTAAAAGATTGCAGATTTCAGGTCTGCAAGTTCAATGTAGCTCTTTTTATTCTTTTTAATCTTCAGTTTTGACTACAGAATCTAGACACTGTAATCATTTAAACACATTTGTCTGCCAAGATCTTCATTAGTTCCTGACCAAATCTTATTCTTCATCATGTTTCCTAACTTCCTATTTCTTTGAATGACTGATAATCTTTCGCCCAATGCCAGACACTGAGCTCCACCGTGGAGGATGGTGAGAACCTGTGCAAACCTGCAGGTATTTCTCAGTCCTGTTTTAAGACACAGTTACATTACTCAGGACTAGAACTAGTTTCTCACCTGGAATCACACTTTGAGGTTCATTATGTAGTGCCAAAGTAGCACTGGGTGTAAAGACCGTCACTCTCCTAAACTGAGGCAATGCTCACTAGTACCTTATGAGTATGTTGAGGAGTTTAGTGGTGTGCCAATGTGGGGCTCACCAAATCCACTTAAAACCTGAGAAAGTTTGAAAAGGAATTCTAGACACAAAAATACAGAGTTTAACACAGCTTCTTGCTATTTGCTGGCGGCATGCCACAGCTCTTTTAAGGAATATTTTCCTGATTCAGCCCCAGCAGGAAAAAAAAAAAGATGTTCAGTTTTAAAATGTGGCTTCCTGGGGGGTTGTATCTCCAGTGTGAACTCCAACTATGGAGCATTTCAATGGCATTTGTGGACTCAGGTGTTTGTGTGCCCACTCAGGATTGGGAGGAAAGTAACTGAGACCATGCCCGTGGCTCCCTGCCTAGGAAGGTAGTGGGATCAGGACTGCTAGGAGTGCACAGGTGGGAGAGCATGGTTGATTCCCACCACCATACACAGAGATGTTTCCAGGCTGCACAGTGCTCAGCATGGCAGATTTGGCTGGTACTCAGATATAAAGGGTTTATGTGCTTCACGCTCATTCTGGGGGTCAGAGTGCTGAGCATGGCTCCTGCCTGGCAGCCCCAGAGCTAACAATGGTGGTGCTTCCTCCATTTTAAAAGTGGAGAGAGGCGGAGCCAGGATCCAGAGCAGCAGCAACCAAGCTACTTGCCATTCTAAAAGCTCTTCAAGACAATAGAAAATTACAGATAACGCAATAAGGTCAGATTCAGACATAAAAGAACTCTAAATGGGTTGTTGGATAAATGTATGTAGGCTTGGGAGAGGGAAGAAAAAGAGTATAGAGAGTTGAAAAGAAGTAAATCATTATTTTAAAAAATCATTAAAGAAACAGAGTACAGTTGTAGCTTAAGCTAAGTAAAGAAAAATAAGCCACATAGAAATAAAAAATACACAGAGTCTGGATTATGTATATCATCCACATAGAAATAAAAAATACACAGAGTCTGGATTATGTATATCACTGTGTTTTCTTTGAATTTTTGACTGTGAAGGAGCTAAGTACAGAAAGATATTTCATTGTATAGGCTGCTAAGCTAAACAAGCATGTATATATATCTTGACTTCAGAATTTGGGTCTAAGGATATGGTGCTTTAGAAAAGAGATTCTTCTTTTGTTTTCGCAGATGTTAAGAACCTGTGGATTATTTCTAGACCAATACTGTTTGATAGACCACATCCTCCTGAAAGGTTGCTGTGAACACCCTCAAAAAATTACTTCACCCAACTGCTGACTGAGATGAACCTAGCACACAGGATATACCATGAAAGACCTGACTAACAGTGCCCCCAGTCAGCAGGAAGCAGTATGGGCCTGTAGGCTGAAGACAGATACCCCAATAGTACAGAAGAACTTTGGGTGACTGTCCAGGCAGCAAGATGTCTCTGTCATTTCTAGAGTTTCTAAACTACACCCATATTCCAAAATATTGTCTATAGATGTCTGTTTACATTTAAAGGGGAATATGATATAGATATGAATAATTTGCATTGGTATGGATCTTGGTTTATTGATACAAATTTAAGGTCAATTTTATTATATGTATATTTATTTCTGATTTTGATTAAGATATTGTGATTGTGTAGCTCATTTAACAATGTCATGTATAAATAAGAAAAATAGCTTAATAGATAATATCTATAATAGTCAAGCTTGTAGTCATGTTAGTTAGATTTTCTAGATGTTTAGAGATACATTTCAGTTAGATAGATATTCTTCAAATCTTTCAGAGACCTTCAGAATATGACATTTAAAATGTTTAAGAACTTAAGACAGTGAGACACATCTGCTCCTGGCAGGACCAATTTACTTCAAGAGAAAGATGGGCATACAAGAGGCTCCTTATGGAATTTGTTAGATGAACTGGACATGCAGGATCCTTAGAGAAATGACTGCTGAACTTGTCTAAAGGTGAGATGATCCTTTAGGGTTCTGCTTCATGAAATAGTCTGTGAGACATTCTGCAGGATATAGAAGAAAGTGACTAAACTATCTGAAATTTCCTGCTTCATGAAAATTTTGCTGGATACTATGGGCCTGTAGGCTGAAGACGAATACCCCAATAGTACAGAAGAACTTTGGGTGACTGTCCAGGCAGCGAGATGTCTCTGTCATTTCTAGAGTTTTGGAAGTTGTTTACAATGCATTTCCTGATTACTTAGGTAATATTATATCCTTCTGGAGTCTTTGATGGAGTTGAAGAATATAGAGAGTTATAGTTTTCCTTAGTTATGATAAAAGATAAAGTAAATAGAAATATTGTAACTGTAATTCTTACTTGATACCTGTTTTGTTATATGTAATTTTACTATGTTAAAATTAAAGCCTTCCTTTTCGTTTAAACAGAAAAGGGGAAATGGTGTGGAAGGTCCTTCTGTCCATGTGCAGCTTTCATTGGTTAATGAACAAAGAAACTGCCATGGCCTGTTGATAGGGCAGAACTTAGGTAGGTGGGAAAGATGGAACTGAATTCTGTGAGGAAGAAAGCAGAGTCAGGGAGACGCCATGGATCTGCCGACAGAGTAAGACATGGTGTTGAAACTTAGCTGGTAAGCCATTGCAACATGGTCATACACAGATTAATAGAAATGGGTTGAACTAAGGCATAAGAGATAGCCAATAAGAAGTTAGAACTAATGGGCCAAGCAGTGATTTAATTAATATAGTTTCTGTGTGGCTATTTCAGGGCTAAGATAGCCAGGCAACTGGGATGAATAAGCGGGCCCTCCTACAACAGTTAAGGATAATTTGGTAGTGTGGGTGGGCCCTGGGTACTATTCCTTTTAAGGTTTCTAGACAGTTCTTTAGAAAGAGGGAGTTCTCACACCCATATATTGGTCAACCAGCTGCTTAAGCTCTTCGACAGATGTTTCTACTTCCCTCTGCTTCTCCCTCCCTCCTAAACACTGTCCAGCAAACACAGCCTTTGTCTTTCCCAGCTAGCATCCATCTCCTTCACTCTCTGAGTTCACTGGGCTCAGATGAGCCCCGATCCACCCACACTGGAAACTCATTCAGTCCAGACATAAGTCAGAACCATTACACAGATCATCATGTTTGCCCCTCATCTCCTGTAGCTCTGGCCTTCCTTATGTGATCTCTGTGTAATTCCTTTTTGTGTAATTCATCTTTTTGACCTGATTTAGTTTTTTGGTGATTCAGCTGGAAACTTGAACTTGGTCCCAGTTCTTCTATTTATTCAATTTATTCTTTTCAAAAAGGGTTTAGCTTAATGGCTTAGCCCCGTCTAAGAAGAGAGATAAATAAAAAAAAATGTTGTTCTTACTGGAGAGTTTATGAGCTAGGTGAGATCCACCCAGGCTGCCCCAATGCAAAGCATGAGTTGGGAATGTCCCTCATCAATTTTTAGGCCTAGAAATGCAGTTTCCTGGCACAGGGTCATCTGACAGAAAAAGCAGTAAAAGGAAAGCAGTTCTTTGGAGATTCGAGACCATAGGGGTGTTGGCTCCATGGGAGACTGAGGCCATAGAGAGGGTTTGCACACACTGTCACTCAAACTCTCTTTTGGCTTCACCCTTGCTCTGGCTCATGCCTTCTCTCCTCCTGGAGCATTGTGAGTCAGCCAGCCTTGCTGACAAGCCTGTGCTTCTCTCTGCCTCATCTCAGCCCCTTCCCTTCCTTTCTCCCAACAGAAGCTCCAGTCTTTCACTCTATTTCTCTCAGTTAAGGAGGGACAGGAGTTAGCTCAGCAAAGCTGTGTTCCATCAAAGTCAGAGGACAGTGGCCTTAATGGATAAGAACAGGATGTGTGAATCCTTCCAGCTTAGAGGTCACTGTGACCACTGAGGACTTGCTGAATGCATTATTCATAGCATTGCTTTCCTATCAGAGTGGATGGGAACATAGTTTAAACCTAAATGTAGATGAAGGTAAGTTAGACCTACCCTGTCTAACTCAGATAGAGAAATCAGACTCCTAATAATTTTCAGCTAGCAGTGATTTTAGGGGCACTGCACCCTGACAGCACATCTTTGTATCACAGCTGTGTGAGAATTGCAGCAGGGAGCTAAAACAATGACAGGAAAAAGAGAAACGAGGTGCTTTTGAGTGATTAATGCAACAAACATTAGCTGTGACCCCCTCCATATGGGAAATATAAAAGAATGCCATCTTAGGTAAAAAAGGAGTTGTAACAAAAGGACAGGGTTATCTTCTAACACAACTAACACAAGTTTATTTCTGAATGGATCTACCCTTTAAATTTCAATTATACTGTTTTACATGTGTAAATAGAGTTGATGTGGGATAGTACAAAGAGAGGTCAATAATAGATGGGTAGATAGAGAATGATAGAGAGATAATAGTGAGTTAGATGAGCTAGGTAGATAGATGATAGATAGATAGATGATAGGTAATAGATAAATGATAGATAGACAGATGATAGATAAATGATTGATTGATTTATAGATGATAGATAGAGAGAGAGACAGATGATAGATAGATTGATTGATAGATGATAGATAGATAGACATCTACACATAGGTAGATGATAGATAGATATTTAGATAAATGGATACAGGGAGGCAGATAGATAGATGAGAAGAAGTTAAAAGAGCAATAAAGAGATCACTACAGAAAGTCATTCTTTCATATTATTTTCTTTGCCTTCAGTAGGACAAGCAGACTTCAGTAGCAGTAAATGAATGAACATAATGACCTAGAAATGTGTCTCTCAAAAATTGATCTACCCACAGCACAAGCCCATGGGACAGTCATTAAATCAGAGTCCCTGAGGGTGTGGTCTAAGATTCTACACCTTCATTCACGGCCTCTGGGCTCCCCTTTCTCACTAAAGTGTATGCCTGCCAGGTTTCAGGTGGGAACTGTGGAGGCAAATTGTCTGGGTTCACAACCCAACTCCACAAAATAGCTGTGGTCCCATTCCTCGATATCTGGTCCTTCATCTTAAGAGAGAACCAAGTAGACAGCTCAGTGGGTACAAGAACTTGCCTCCAAACCTGGGTTCCTGAGGTTTGAGCTCCAGAACCCTACAAGGTGGAAGGAGAGAGACAGTTCTCACGATTGTCCTCTGATCTCCACATGTGCCCCAAGCTGCACATATGCACCTAATCCCTTTCTGTATCAATATGAAAATCTGCTATGTAAAGCCCATCTTTCTGAATTTTATTTCAAACCATTGATGCCTATTGTCCCCCTCTTATGCCATTCTCCAAATGCACTGAGATGCTTATGGGTCACCAAATGGGTTTCATCTCTTTCCCTACAGACTGCCCCACAAGTTGGGCCTTCTTACTAGAACATTCTTCTCCCTACCATCACCCCAATCGTTCAACTAGTTGGTGCCTACATGCTCAAAGACTAAGACAAAATTTTCCCCCTCTTAAGCCAGGACATTCTTAAAGTACTATATTTGGTTCATTCTTCTCTTCCTGCTTCAGCAGAATGCTTGCTCTGCTCCAGCCCTTGATGTCCATTAGCAAGATGAGCGTGGCAGTCTCTGATCACGTAGCTAAGGTGACAGATCTGTGTGGTTCAGAGGAAGAACATGCTTGGAATCAGGTAGATCTGGGCTTTGGACACAGCTCTGTCACTTCTGGCCTAAGACGCACAGGTGACAAATTGCACAGTCTAATCCGAATGCAGGTCGTGCATCTGCAAGTGATGACAATTTACCTTGCAGAGGTGGTTTCAGAACTATACAATGCCTCCCGACAATTTTAACTGCTAGAGTTAAGATTTATCCCTACACAAATAAGATCAAAATCAATAGCAATCAAGTCAGTGTGCTGCCTGAAACAAATACTGAGCGAGAATAACTGAACACACCTATAAACAACATGAAGGGCTCCAGCTCCCTATGTGGGTGCTGCCAATGAAATATGCATGGGAGCATTTACCAGGAACAGTTCCTTACCCTTCTGTCTAGCTGCCCAGTCTACGCCCTAAGGGAAATTCTGAAATGTGCTGAAAGCAGTACAGTCAATACGACATGGGCTCAATTTTAATAATTGAAGTCCATATTGATCAGGCTGGTAAATGCTATTACCCACACAGTTCTTATGTAATTCTTAAAAGTCAACTGATACGGTACTCACTGAGTTGGAACTGGGAGAGGCGAGGCCACTTTCCAAGGTCCTGCACCAGGCAGGAGATGCTCTTTGATTGCAGAAGGTTTTAAGATGCAGAATCCCTATTGCTTCTTTTGGTGGTATGAGAACTCCTGTTGAGAACCTGTAAACACCTTGAGTTTCTCTGAAGTTTTTCATACAGAAGTTTCAAATGTGGGTACTTTTGTGATTCAAATAGCATGAAATGGGAGTCATAGTAGTGCATTTTAGACTGTCTACCGCAGCTGGTCTATCCCAACTCTGGGATCTGCTGCTGCTGATGGTTCAAGGCTGGAAGCCCCGTTAGCTGCTGTCATAAAACACATCTCCAACGTGGCACTTATGGAGCCATGACAAAAGACATGGGATGCAGAACCTGTCTACTCTCCTGACAGCACCGAAATACTGTTAATTGGGACTTATTTCTACTTTGGAATTAGCCTTGTTCTTTGAAAAAAAAAAAAAGCAGCTGGTGCTTGCACACCAGCCTACCTGACTTGGTTTTCTGATAGGGAAGAAAGGCTGGTTCTTCTCGTACTGTTCAATGAAGGGTTTATCTACTGTTGCTGCTGAGACCTATTTGTGCCAGTCCTGCCACTGTGGACAACCACAGGAGGAGTGCCAGTTGGTTTTCCATCACCTCACATGGTAGACTTCTTAATTCTGTCACTGGTAGATATGTACTGTTAAACAATCCTTACTGTGGGGCTGGAGAGATGGCTCAGTGGTTAAGAGCACTGGTTGGTCTTCCGAGCAACCACATGGTGGCTCACAATCATCTATAATGAGATCTGATGCCCTCTTCTGAAGTGCAGGCATACATGAAGACAGAATGTTGTATACATAATAAATAAATCTTTTTTTAAAAAAAGCCTTACTGTTTGTCAAGAAACCAAGGAGCCCTATGGTGGTGTGACCTCCTCCCCAGCTACCAGCACCTAAACTTGTAATACTTGGAATTTTCAATGTATTGTGTTTAAAAAAAACAAAAACAAAAAGTGTTCATTTATTGACAGGAAGCCAAAGACGGCCTTGAACTTATGATCTTCCTGTGTCTACCCCACCAAGTGCTGGGATTACAGGTGTGTGCCACCATCCCTGGTTTTATGTGGTAACGGGGATTGAACCCAGGGCTTGATGCTTGCTAAGCAGGAGCTCTACTAGTTGAGCTACATCTCCCTAACATAAGAATAGCTTATTCCTAATCCTTAGCTCTGCAATTTACTGGGTATTTCATTAATGCATTAACAATTTCATTTATTCATTTAAAAATTCATTCAGCAATTGCTAAGTAGCCGCAAACCGAGATCACACAGTATTGTGATAAAAATGTGAATTGTTGTCCAGGAAGGAAGCATGACTTTGCTGCCTGCTGTTGTAGCGTATTTGTTAGTCACACAACTGGCATATACAGATGCCAGGAACGCCAGAAGTCCTGCTCTGCCACCCATCCGTTCTGTGACGAGGACAAGTTTCTCTGAACTTTTGCTCCTCCATCAGTAAGACATTGAGACTAATACCGACCTTATAGAATTCCTATGGACAGTTAAAATTAGGTGTGCTGTAAGGCACACAACACAATAGCTGAGCAATAACAGCAACTCAATAGATTAATAGATCACATCTATAGCCAGGACCCAGGCACTGCTCAAATATATATATTTTGTATTTACAGCTGCATTCAAGGGAAGAATCAAAGTTTTAAAAATATTAAATTCAAAAATCTACTTTATAACCCATTTTAGGCATTTTTATGATGGCACTTAAATCTAATAAGTAATATTTACCTTCACCTATGCACTCATTCATTTATTCCATAAATAAAAGCACTTCTATGCACTTAGCACCTTCTGTGCATTAATGACTTGTTCAGGTACAGTAAAATCCAGCATCAAATAAGATGGACCAAACTCCCCTTTGAACAGACAGAGCCACATTCCCTGCTGTGCCTTGTCACACAAACATGGAGCCATGGGATGATTGGCCTGAACTTCAGAGGACTGTAAGGGGCAGAGTTCTGTGGTAGGCTCCGGTTGGTAGACCAGCATGGCCCAGATGCAGGAAAGGACATAATCGGGGTGGAAGCGATGAGTCTGGTTTGGTCATTGGGTGGGGCAGGCAAACAGGAGCAATGGGGAGTCTTATGGACATGTGTATGAAAGCTGGGTGGTGGAACTCGGATGTCCCAGAAATCCAGGCTGATGAATGTGGGCTTCACTGTAGCCCGTTGAGAACCATGTGAGCTGACTGAGGGGTGGGCAACCGGAAGAACTGCGGGTTTGTTTCAGAAAAATCAATTGGGTGACAATGTAGAGAATGGCTGAAAAGTAGAAACTAAGGACAGAGAAGACCAAGAAGCCTGCTGGTTAAGCTCAAGCCAGGCGGTGATGGCATACACCTTTAATCCCAGCACTCAGGAGGCAAAGACAGGCCTATCTCAGTGAGTTCTCAGGAGACAAAGACAAGCGGATCTCAGTGAGTTTGAGGCCAGCCTGATCTACAAAGTGAGTTCCCGGACAGCCAGGGCTGCACAGAGAACCCCTGTCTCAAAAATCAAATCAAAACAAACAAACAAAAAAATCCCTGCTTCACTTGGGATTCATTTTAGTCAAGGACAGACAGACTGTACTCTAACAGATTCAGGTGAGTTCTCTTCTCTTCCCTCAGAGTTTGCAATGTTAAAAATGTGCTTAAGGAGAAAAAAGAACACTCACCTCATCTGAGAAAGCTTAATATCTCATATAAAGAAAAATTCTTTCTCTGTTTAAGGAATCCTTGGTGTCATTAGCAGAATAAATTAAACAAGTGTGTGAAGACGTCCCTGAAGATGGGCCTGATAGCAGGATATTGATCATAAGTTTGACCCACAGGCTGGAGATTTAAGACGCTGCAAGCAAAATTTGGCTTTGTGTGATGAAGTCCTTTGTAGCACAGGGCTAGAGAGAGCGGCCAGATAAGAAAATATGCAAGGTGCAGGGTGCTGCTGGCCCACCTGCATCACTGCAAACAGGTCTGCACAGCTGACATTCCTCCCCTCACTGGAAGTGCTCCTGACTTAGGCCCTATTGCCTATTGGTGGAAAAGAGCTCTCTCTTGGGCCAGCGAGTGTCACACAGCAAGCAACCTTCAGTCATTACCTGTCACTCTCCACACTTAATCTTAGCCATTTGGTCCTCAAGTTATATGTGCCTGTTACCTTCTCTTGGAGTCTACGGAATCAGCACAAAGTACTGCAAGTTAAGGTCACAATTGTACCCCTGTCTATCTCCTTCCGACCCAGTTCTCTTTTCTGCCTTTCTATTTTTTTAAAATATCTATTTATTTATTTATTTATTTATTATGTATACAATATTCTGTCTACATGTGTGCCTGCAGGCCAGAAGAGGTCACCAGACCTCATTACAGATGGTTGTGAGCCACCATGTGGTTGCTGGGAATTGAACTCAGGACCTTTGGAAGAGCAGGCTATGCTCTTAACCACTGAGCCATCTCTCCAGCCCCTCTTTCCTGCCTTTCTATTTGTTCAGCAAATACTTTTTAAGCACTTGTACCCATTTCTGCAGAGATCACCAGGACCTCTACTCATGTCACCACTCACCCACAAAGCCTCTCTTTGGAACCCCTCATATCCTATAGCAACTAAGATCTGCTAATGGTTTGAACAAGAAATGTCTCCCAAACGTTCAAGTGCTTGAACACTTGGTCCCCAGAAAATGAAATTATCTAGAGACACCATGGGACCTTAATAAGACAGGATCTAGTCTGAAGGCATACATTACTGGGAACAAGTCCTGGAGGAGAAAAGGGAGGAGCTCTATTACTCCTGTCTTCTTCCTGTTACCCTTTCTGCTTCCTGGTCTCCAGCCGTGCCACAAACAAGCCTTCAACACAGGCTCTTGATGCCATTCCTTTCCTGTTATCATAGACAGAAATCCCTATGAGCCAAATATAAACCCTCCTTTCCTTAAAGTTCTCTTTTTATCAAATATTGCCACAGGGGTGAGAAAAAGTCATAAGAATACCCTCCTGAGCCCAGATCCCCAAGTCTTCCTGCATCTGACCTCATCAAACCTGCCACAGGCAGGCCTGCATCAGTCCGCTCCTGGGCTATCATCAAGTCTCCCAACTCAGCTATGCTCCAGCCCTCCACTTTCACCCAGTAACCTCTCAAACTCAGACTTCATGGATGAACCTAACCGTGTGACATTGGAAAATCTTGCTGCTCAAGATGTGATGTGCAGGTCTCCAGTGGCTGTATCACCTATCAGTTTGTTAGACATGCACAACGGGGTCTCCATTTTTGCTGAACCCCAGATCATTTGAGTATGCATTGAAGTTCATGATATATTGTCTAAAAATACCAGTCCAAAATATGGCTTCCAGTTAATATTCTACTGTAAGGGCTAATGAGCTACAGCCCACATGAATCATCTGGTTGGCTACCCATTTTTAATAGTCTCTAATAAGAATAATGATATCGATGGGATCAAAAGAATGGGTCATATTTCACAACACATGAAATTGCTTGAAGTCCAAATATTGGTATCTACAACACAGCTTTGTTGGGGGCACAGTCCATTCATAAATACGTTGCCTATGCCTGTTTTTACATACAATGGCAGAGTTGAGTGGTTATATCAAAGATTATATGACTGGGAAATACTAAAATGTTTTATATCTGGTCCATTACAGAGGTTTGTTGACTCTTGTTCTTGGAAGAAAACATGCATGACCAAAATGTAAAAGAGTGGACAAGAGAGATGGCTCAGCAGTTAAGAGTACTTGTTGCTCTTCCAGAGGAACAGGGTTCAATTCCCAGCACCCACATGGTAGTTCACACATGTCTGTAACTCCAGTTCCAGGAGATCTGACACCCTCTCATAGATATACATGCAGACAAACAACCAATGCATCTAAAAAAATAAAAATAAATAAATTTTTAAAATGTGAAAAAGGAGACAGATGATGGCTTAACTGTTAAGGGAACTTGCTGCCAGTCCTGATTACCTGAGTTCATTACCAGGAAACCACATACTAGGAAAGAGCCAACTCTTCAAATTGTCCTCTGCCCTTCATACATGTACTATGACATACATGTACACACACGTATGTATACACATATACATGCACGCATGAGCACACACTAAATAAACACACAAATAAATGTTAAAAAAAGTTAAGTCAAAGAACTACATGTTATGAGGTAGGAAGAGGGGAAGGCTAGTCCTGAACAAAGAGGGTTTCTGGGCATCTCCTTGCAGGTGTTAAACCTTCCGCTGACAGGAACCTGTCACACTCATTACTTCTGGACTGATGACTGCTCCACTTGGCCATACATCGGCAGGCTTTACACTAGCAGCTGGATTATCTCTGAGGTTCAGAGGTGAGAAAGGACTCCGAGAATCTGCGGTTCACTGGGTTCACAGGCACAGTCTTCGTTTAGGTTCCTGAAACAAACTAGGAGGAAGCCATCTGTGACACCGGAGACCTGGAGACCTGACTGCCTCCCCACTGGGACTCACTCCTTCACTGTGGCTACTAACTCTCCCGCTGAAGGGGTGTCTAGAACTTCTAGAGTTCAGCTTTAAACATCACAGCCTCTCTGTCTGCAGACCTCCTCTGGTTCACAGCCCTTTGTTTCATGGCCCCAGGAAAAATTCAAGAGACCGGTTCAACCTTTATTCGTGGTCTAAACACAAGCTGCTATACATTACCGAGAGCGGTAGCTATTGTTATTCACTGATAAAATGTTCTGTAGCTTACTCTGATTTCCATTTCCATTGTCTCGAACTTTATGGTCCTGTCTTTTTTGTACTACCAGCATGAGAACAGCAGTCAATAATTTTGAAAACACCTGCCTAATTGCAAAAAATCTTCTACCTAAAGAACTACTCAGGTGCCGGGCAGTGGTGGCGCACGCCTTTAATCCCAGCACTCAGGAGGCAGAGGCAGGCGGATCTCTGTGAGTTCAAGACCAACCTGGTCTACAAGAGCTAGTTCCAGGACAGGCTCCAAAGCCACAGAGAAACCCTGTCTCGAAAAACCAAAAAAAAAAAAAAAAGAAAAAGAACTACTCAGGTGTCGGGGAGCAGCTCAGTTGGCAGAGTGCTTGCCTAGTACGCATGAAGTTCATGGGTTCAATCCTTACTACTGTATAAACTCAGTTGGTAGCAGATTCTGTAATCCCAGCATTCTCCAGGTAGGGACAGGAGAATCAGAACTTCAGTCATCCTTGACACACAGTGACTTGGAACCCTGCCTGGATGACTTAAGACCCTGATTTTAAAAATAAATAAATGGGGCTAGCAAAAGTTTCATCAGACAGGTAAGGTCTTTCCTGGCCACATGAGTTCTCTCCCTGGAATTTATGGGAAGGAGTTAAGAGAGACCCAACTGTACAGAAGTTGTACTCTGCCCTCCACATGCCCTGTGCTGCAAAGGGCCACACATGCACACATACATTTTAAAGGATAAAGAAAAGCTTCCAAGTTGTGTGTGTTCAGCTCAAAACAGGAGGGAGAATTCTAAGAGCACATACAACATACAATTCCTTCGAGTGATAAAAGGATTTCAAATTATGAGCATTGGCAAGACCAAACTCAAATGGGAAGGTTTCCTGGAATTTATCAGGAAGTGAAGGAAGGTGAAGGAAGAAGGATGGATGCCCTCATCCTCCTGCAGCCCACACGTCTTTTCATGTGATGTCATGTGACTTTAACACAACTTTGTTTAGAGACATCTAATGTGTGTTTTGTGGGTGGCACCATGTCGGTGAGTTCTAGATACCCTGAAGACAAAACAAGCCCAATTTTTCCACTGGTAAAGTAGCTTCATTTTCACTTGGAAAATTTGGAAATCTATTTGGTGAGACTGTATTTACTAAAACATGTAGGAAGCAAGATCTCAGGCAAGAATTTTTTAGTTAATCTTCCACAGCCTGTACACACACACATACACACACACACACACACACACACACACACACACACACACACACACACAAAAGATATTACTGGAAACATTTCTAGATTTGTTTACCCTCAAATAATGCGCTCTATGTTCATTCTTAGAAAAAGGGAAGAATTCCACAGAGAGAAATGCTTCCATGACGGGCTGAGTCATTCTGTGGAGACTTTTCCAGTAAACTGCATTACGCTGGATGCCATTCAAAAGAGAAAATGTCGAGCCCACCGAGGCTCAGTGTGCCATGTGGGTGGGTTTACTCAAGTACAGAAATCAAATAAAGGCATTGGAACCAATATTTTGGGAAACAACAGAATAGCTTACAAATCAGAGACAGGATTTTAGAAGTTCTTTTTCAGCCAAATATTAAACATGAATGTAAATTAAAACTACACAAATGACATTCACTGTATTTTTTTCTTAGAATCCTGAAGTTGAAAATTGGATGTTATAAAATTCAAACTTTCTCCTTTATAAAACTTTGATGCATGTTTCTCATAGACTTTGATATTTTTATTTAAAATCTGCTGATGAGGATTCTGCCTGCAGCCTAGGCCCCTTCCTTCATCAGAAAGTTACCTATAGAAGGGTATGGTTATGAGATTTTTGTGGCTGTTCCTTTATTCACTTGTATTCTATAATCTTCCTGTGAATCGCTTATACTTACAAGGGAAAATACATTAAAGCGATAATTCAAATATGAAAATTGAGGGGTTTCACTCTAAAAATCAAGACTGCACAAGATCAATCAGCAGAAAATTGGACACTAAAATTTCCAATGTTCCAAAAGACATTGCTAAGAAACTCCAAATTCACTCACATCACTGTCATTTAAGACACTCTTGATGACACCATTGCAGCTGATTTGTTCTTGGCCAAAGAGCATGCTACTGATAAGGCTTGTTCCAAGCACCCTCTGCTTTGTTCTTAGCATGCTAAGAATATCAAATGGTCTGAAATTGTGTTTCTTTGGGGACCAATCAAACCAACACTGCTCCGAGCCACCAAATTTACCATGTCCTATAATTACCTAATAATTTTTAATGTAGAATTTAACATTTACCTCTGTCAAGTTTGAGTGCAATACCCCGGTTTCTTCTTCCTCAACAGGTGCTAAGGAGAGCTCTGGCAACACGGCTGTGGGGGTCATTCCCGGGTGTCAGAGCCTGTTCTGAAGAATGGTTCAAGTCTCCACAACATGATTTTGCTTCCTAGATCCTCAGCCCTCTCTCCCCATTGTCAGAGAACAATTAACACAAACCCATAATTCACTCTCTTGTCCATAGGCAATTTTGTTCATTATCTGAAACCACATCCTGATGTGGGATTTCCCCCTCTGCACACTGTGGATATGTTTTATTGCCATTAATTAATAAAGAAGCTGCTTTTGGCCAATGGCTTCACAGAATAGAGGTAGGCGGGAAAACTAAACTAAATGCTGGGAGAAAGTAGGTGGGTCAATGAGAAGCCATGGAGCTGCCAGCTGGGAACTTTGCCAAGTAGGTCAGGACCTTGTGGTGATGCACAGATTAATGGAGATGGGTTAGTTTACAATATAAGAGCTAGCTAAAAAAAATACATTTAAGCTATTGGCCAAACAGTATTACAATTAGTACAGATTTCTGTGTGATTATTTTGGGAGTTTGGGCAGCTGGGAAATGAACAAGCAGCCTCTGGCAACAACATCCTGCACCATTCTCCCTTCTCCATCATTATAGTGAGTTAATTACTAAACAGAAAACCCAGCTCACAGAGAACTGTACCCGTTCCTGGACCTGAAAAGTTCAAAGCTAGAAGTGGGTTTGAGTTATCGCTCAGCAACTTCAAGCTTACATCCCATGAAAACCTACCACATGTAAATTACTGTCACGGCTTTAGGAGTTATAGGAAGCCAACATATCAGTCAGAGAGCCCTTGGCCACACAAAAGCAGGATGATCTAATGCAGTGGTTCTCAACCTTCCTAATTCTGAGACTTTTTAATATAGTTCCTGTTGTAATAGGCGGGAGCAGCAGGCTGTGTCCCGCCCGGCTCCCGGCCACACATCCACATGGCTATACCCGGAATACACAAATTACACACAAACTGGATTCATTTAAATACTGCCTGGCCCATTATCACTAGGCTCTTCTTGGCCAGCTCTCACATCTTATTTCAACCCATTCTTTATATTCTGTAAGTCACCACGAAGTAGTGGGCTTACCGGGAAGATTCAGCATGTCTGACCCTGGCGGCTTCATGGCGGCTCTCCCCTGACCCAGTCTTCTTCCCAGCATACTGTTCCCACCTAACTAAGTCCTGCCATATCAAAAGGCCCAGGCATCTTTCTTTATTAACCAATGAAAGTAGCACAAAATATAGAAGAACCCTCCTACATCAAGTTTCTCACGTTGTGTTGACCCCAACCATATGGTTATTTCATTGCTACTTCATAACTATAACTTTGCCACTGTTATGACCGTAATGTAAATATCTGTGTTTTCCAATGGCCCTAGGCGATCCCTGTGAAAGGGTTGTTCAAGCCCTGAAGGGGGCACGACCCCCAGGTTGAAACTGCTGGTCTAATGGAAAACTCTGTGCTTTAGGACAAAATGGATCTGGACTTAATAAACTGTTTGTCCCCAAGCAAATGATTCAGTGTTGGTTTCCTTGATGGTTAAATGGGGATCATATATTAGTGTTGACTTGATGTCCTAAAACTTAAATACATAATGTAGATAACATGCTTAATACCAGTGCTTAACAAGGTGTTATCTCTGGTGTACATCATATCGGCAAATCATGGACCAAAGTGGCAGTGACACTAGCAGGGCCAGGCATGCTGTGATCTTAATATAAATTAGGATGCTAGAGTGTCAGAAGGCTCATAGCTGACAGGGGCATCAGAGCAGGAAAAACAAAGACTTTATGAGGAAGATGATGTTGGAGGTGAATCTTACAAGAAGAAAAGGTGATGGTAATAGTGTCCTCAGGGTATGAATGATGCACAGTTCACGTAGGAGAGAAAGATAGGTGAGTTTGTAGAAAGGCAGAATGGCTTGTAGGGGGTTGGGTGGGGCTAAGAATCTTGAAGTCGTTTCATTGGCCAAGACTCCCCGATGTTGGCAGGCAAGAGTAAGACAAAGAGAAGCGTGTCTTTCAAAGACTGACTTTGAAGTCCAAAGGAACAGACGAGCCACAAGACAGATGTCAAGGGGCTTGTTTGGGAATTTATTTACAAATCATAAGCAAGTGTAAAGGAAAGATTCCTGTCAAGTACTGCCATGGCAACAGAGTAAAAAACGTGAAATAAGATTTCAGAGGTAATGAGACTCCTCAGCTGATTGGACGCTGGGAATGAAAGGGAAGAATCAGCATGTATTCATGTTTAACCCCAGATGGCTTGAAGAAAAGAGATGCTATTTACATAAGAGAAAAATAAAAGCAACTTGGGGTGTCTAGAGGAAGAAGAGAATGGATTTATCTGTGGCACAGTGACTTTGGGATGCTGATGAAATACTCAGATACTCATGGACAGATTTAAAGCATGAATAGGAGAGCACCAGCCACTGTTTAATTTTTATTCTCTCTCTGTGTATGTGTTTACTTTTACAATATAATTGCCAGTTTTAGTCATAACCTAAAACTTCCAGAACTATACCATTTTTAGCTTAGATTCATGATTTAAAAAAAAAGTTTTCCTTGGTGTTTGCCAATATGCTAACCTCATAAAGTCTCTCTTTCCTTTATCTCTACTCCTATCAAGAAGATTATTCCTGAAATTCCTCCCCACAGGACATGGCTGTCAACTAGTAGCCCTGCCACTAGTATGTTGAATATGTCTTCATGTATCACGGTTTGGGTCCACACATAAACCAGAGAACAGACTTTTTCCTTTGCATTTCTCTGTGCAGAGGTACTCACGAATGGGTCTACTTGTATCCCCGTGTTTTGGGGGAAACTGCTTGTCCCATTTCTATAACAGTTCCTATGTGAGTCAAATATGGAATGATACCCTGGAACACATGTCTGTATTCTGAGCAGAATCCTCAACCTAAAGGCATGTCTGGCTGGTCCTGGTTCTTCACAAGACACATGGAATTCTAACTCAATAATTTTGCATGAAGGGTTGCATATCAATGTAGTATTTTTGAATTAAAATGTCCTCTATCAACTCATATATTGGGATACTTGGTCCCCAACTGTTCAGAAAGGATTAGGGGGTATGGCTTTGTGGAAGGAGGTGTGTTACTATAGTAAACTTTCAGGGTTTCAAAGCCCACACTGCTCCCACTTAGCTCTCTCTGACTCATGCTTGTGGGTCACACATAAGCTCTCAGCGACTGCTCCAGGGCCCTGGCTGCCAGCTGACTGCCATGCTCCTTGCGTGACTCTCATGGTGGGTGATCTCTGACTTCTGGAACTATGAGTCCCCAGACTATTTCTACTATAAGTTGCTTTGATCATAGGGTCTCTTCACAGCCATAGAGAAGTAACTAAGAAGATCAGTTATTGATTTAAATGACAACCCAATAAATGTTTAAATCATAACAATTCCATGAGGTTTACTAAAAGTTTGGCCCTTCAATTTGTTTCATCTTCAACATTTTTACATTTCCAATTTCAGAAATATTTGAAACACTTGAATAATTTCTTTTGTTTAGCCGGGATAGCCTACAATGAGATGCAAAGGTCTACTGAGGGCTCTTCAGTGAATGCCTGGTTGGGATTTCTATTGCTGTGATGAAGCACCGTGAGCAAAGCAAGTTGGGGAGGAGAGTATTTATTTGGTTTGTAAGTCCAAGTCACCGTTTATCACTGAAGCAAGTCAGGACAGGAACTTACACAGCACAGGAACCTGGAGGAAGGAGCTGATGCCGAAGCCTGCTCAGACTGCTTTCTTACAGAACCTAGGTCTCTAGCCCAGGAACGGCACCACCCTCCAGGGACTGACCTCTCCTCCATCAAACACTAATTAAGAAAATGCCTTACAGCTGGATCTTATGGAGGCACTTTCTACATTGAGGTTCCCTCCTTTCAGATGACCCTCGCTTGTGTCAAGTTGACATAAAGCTGTCCAGGACGGTGAATAAAAGAAAATATGGGACTGTGGTCCAATGATAGAAGGAAGCTAGGATGTGTAGAACAAATGCTTTTTCCCTTCTTATACACACCATCATCTCATCTCAGCAGAGTGGTACTTTCCCCCTTCAGATCTGAAGTCTAAACCAGGCCATGGGTGAAATGCAAACAGAATTTTTAGAAAATCAGAGGAGAGGGTCCGATTGGTGGCAGAGAGTGCAAAGGAACCAGATATCAAAAACTATAAAAAGAAATACATATATCATCAAGTAGTCTTGGACTCTCAAGCAAAAGCTTAAAGAGGAAAAAATAACATTTGATTTTTAAAACATTTACCCATTCACTGTCTCTTGCCCAAGTTGTGGGTTGATTTAACTAGCCAAGTAAATCAGTAATTATCCTGATGTGTGCACAGAACTTTGCCTTGAAATAAAATGAAATTTCCCATCTCCTCACTATCTCATCTCGTCTAACAAAAACCAGCAGAGACTAAGAGACCTGAGAGCGAAAGGGTTGGACATATAGGCAGTGTCTCTTGACAAAAAGTGTACGAGCTAAGGCAACATTACATATTCCCATCAGTTTGCACCAAAATGAAATTAGTGTGCTTGAGATACTGTGGATACCTGGTGTTTTGAAGATGCTAAACTTGGCAGATGTGTAATCAAGGAAATCATCTTCAGAGCGGGCTGTGTGAAAAAGCCTGCTGAAGCAATTTGCAGGCATTCTTCTGTGAGGGGGAAGGGCAGGAAGACCAGCCCATCAGTTCAGGAATGCTGGAGCCAGAGCTGTCTGTGTTTTCTTCCGTGATGGTCATCTTCATCCTGCTCTTGGCCCCATTTAGGGCTTGCAGCTTCTCTCCTTTGATTCAGAATCAGGAGTGAAGATCTAAACTCTGGAACGCTGCACCCGAGAGGGGTTTGCGTGTTTCGATGGGTGAAAGCCAATGTCAAAACATGTGCCATCTGACACCTGAAGCAGGCTGATGGCTTCTACAAGGCATAACCAAACACGGCCTTCTGTTTATACTTCCTCATATGAATGAAATACCAAAGTGAGTCAGAAATCCTTGATGGACTTGGGACTTTCCTACACACACACACACACACACACACACACACACACACACACACCATCCTTACTTTCCTGATTCCTCCACCTAGCCTGCACTCATTCCTTGCCAACGTGACCATTCAGTAACAGCCTACTGCAGTTCTTTTATGGGAACTGGATGCTAAGGGAAAACCAATGAAAAAAACAGTGAAGTGTACACTTGCCTTCTGCTCAACAGTTGATTGGTGTTCCTTCACCATCCTTGGGCATAATATGACTGGCAGGCTCCATAAAGTCCATTGTTTTAAAGGTAGCCTACAGCTGGCAATACCTCAGTGCAGCCATGGCCCCTTTGGAGGCCAAGTGACCCTTTTACAGGGTCACCCATCAACTATCCTATGTATCAGTTATTTATGTTACAATGCATGACAGTAGAAAAATTACAGCTATTAAGCAACAATGAAAATAATTTGATGGTTGGGGGGGTCAACATAACATGGGGAACTGTTGTCAAGGGTTGCAGCATTAGGAAGGTTAAGAACCACTACCTCCGTGGGAGGACACCTGCCTAGTTAGTGGCACTAGATCAAGCCTCAGCACCAAAAAGGAAGGAAGGGAAGGAGGAAAAGAGAATGGAATAAAAAGGACTAGGAGAGAGAGAGAGAGAGAGAGAGAGAGAAACGAGAGAGGCTAAAGTGAAGATAAATTATCAGACTAACACTGGTAGAAGACACAAATTTTTCCTCTTATAAATAAGGAAAGACTCATGTGAGGTATGAAGCAGATTGTCCAAGGTCAAGTGGCTTGTGAGCTGTAATTGCGGGCTTTGAGCCAGGCATTTCTGATGCCAAGATTGACACTCTAATATCACACCATTATGAAGCTTCATTATTTTTGCTGTTATCTATGGATAGGAACAATATTCACCCTGACGCTTTAACAAGAAAAGCCTGTCCAGGAGTCTGTATATGAAATAAATAATCCTGTCCAGAAGTAAGCAAAACAGAATTTCCAGTCCGGCAACTCAACGATCCACCTACATAGACCTGATTGTCCTCTCACCCACAGAGAAGAGATGAATGGACAGCCCATTCCCGAGCTCCAGGCCTTTTACTATTCAGTGTTTATGTCCTTAACCCACTTCTGAGTTGCAGTTCCTACTGAAAGGAGAACACAATTGCCTGTGGCTCCAAACAGTGAGATATTTATCTGCACACCCTTCTAAAACATCACTTGGAGTCCTACAGGAAGGCCTAATAAGCAAGCTGCCCATTCTTTCAAGTCTGCTTCTCGAAACCTTCCCTTTAGACCTCTAATAATATTATTATGTCCCGGCACTGTGTACATAACAAGAAGTCAGCCACTGGCCAGGGCATTATTTACTGACTCTGAATGGGTACAAGATAGAAATGAACGAGCCACGGGAGAACACAGACTCTTTCCTGCTTCTGTTTCTTTCATTTTGTAAACTTTTCATTGCACATATCCATTTTACACAAGGACACTTTCACACACACACATATATACTGTACGGAGAATTTATTTCCCTCCACACTCCCTACCCCCTGTTAATCTCTTTGTTCTCCCAGACAGTTTTGATTTTATCTTCATGTTTATATGTATACATGATTTCATGTATCTATACAAAGCTTAGGTACCACACACACAAAAAAAATAAAACATGCAATATCTGTCTTCCTGAGAAAATCTTGGTTTGCTTAATTTCGTTGTCTCCAGTTACATATCTCCTTCTGTAAACCTCACTTTGTTCTTTATAGCTAAGAAAACTTCTGGGTATGAACAGAGAAACAGATGAACTTTTCTTTCTTTTTTCGTTTATTTTATGTTATAATCATTGGTTTTTTGCCTGAACGTCTGTTGGTGTGAGGGTGTCAGATCACCTGGAACTGGAGTTACAGACAGCTGTAAGCTGCCTTGTGGGTGCTGGGAATTGAACCTAGGTCCTCTGGAAGAGCAGTCAGTGCTCTTAATAGCTGAGCTATCTCTCCAGTCCCTGAACATAGTTTCCTAACTATCATGCTCACTTGAATCACAACTAGAAGATGCCACTGTCCAGTGTACTGAGAACCTCCAAAAGTCGTCTGCCCACATTCTAGAGCCAGTCAACCTCCCTGTAATGACCTGTTCTGTCCCTTTAAGAGACAAGCCACGCCCACTCCCTACTCCAACTGCTGAGGCAGACAGATCTTCCTTCCTACTTGCAGCCTGACTCTTTTCCTCTTTCCGTCTCCCTCTCGAAGAGACAGCTTCTGCCTCTCCCCACTTCTCCCCTTCCCCCTTCTGTTTCTATCTCTGTGTGTGTGTGTCTGTCTGTCTCTGTCTGTCTCTCTCTCTCTCTGCCCCTCTCTCTGCTCTCCCCCTTCCCTTCCATAACCCACTAAATAAATATTCAACCTCACTCTGCATGGCGTGCCTATCCATGTCTCTGTTTCTCGCCAGCTGTGTGGTTCCCTGCCTGGGACCAGCCAGCTTCAGAGACCTGCAGTGTGGTCTCGCAGCGTGACCATCTGTCTGTCTCTCCTCTTGGCCTGCTGCAGCCAACTGGGGAACTGCACCATCCATGCCTGGGACTGGCTACTAGTTGCTCTTGGGACCCACTGCCCGCTGCTTGCCACCACATGGCCCGCTGCCTGCTGGAGACCTGCGTTTTTGCCGCTGCAGCCACCAGGGATCCAGGGATCCGCAGCTTTTTTATTTAATCCATCACACTCACGTCATCACTAAAAGCCAATGGGACCTGTTTCTACCACTTCCAACTGTGCTATATTTTCTCTACATGCATGTTCCAAATCCCATAAACCTTGCCATCACAACCTGGTTCACCACTGTCTGCATCCCCACTTTTAGTTAGCCTACATTTTAGTTAGCTCCTCCCACCTTCCCAATAAACATCTCTTGCATGAGGTCTGTTCCATGATGCGATTTTTGTCGCATTCCTTACCCCTCACTCCCTGCCAAGATAGTCTTTCACCACAAAGCCCTTTCAGCCACCTCTGTGGAAGAAATTTCTTTATTCATTAACCAATACAAGCAACACACAGAAGGGACTCCCACATCACTACGTTCTGCTACCTAAGAAGGGAAGATAGACACTGCCAGGCAAGCAGTGGGCATGCCCTCAGGAAACCATGAGGAGTGCCTTAGGAATAATGACAATCCTATATAGGACTTTCTCAAATGAAGGATAAACTTGTTTGATTGGGGGCATAGTATTTCTAGCTTCGAATTTTCCTAAGATAAACTTTAAATCTGTTTGACATAGTGCTTTGTAGGAGGCAGAAGGCATGGATTAGGGGATTTTGAAAGCCGCCAGGCAGCTTTCATAATCCTAAAATGACCGCTTTCTTTGAGCATTCCCCTCCTGCTTAGAAGAATAAGACGAAAGTCCACATAGTGATGTCTGAGGTCACTTCTGCATGGTTTGGTCCCATGCCACTCACTCACTCAAAACTTTTATCTCCAGAAGACTAAGCTCTTTCCCTACTCTTGTAATTATTTTGATACTCATATGGTTCTTCTGTTTTTCATAAAGTCACTCAGGGTGAACCATTAGGCATGAATCTCACACCTAGATGTGAACAGCTGGGATGGAGTGCTGAGTGATCCTCCGACTGGAAAGAAAAACACCAACAGCAAATATGTATCATTTGTATGTACTGAGTCCTCTGCTCTGGCATCATCTTCCTATCGCTCACAGCAACCCTATGAAATAGACTACCTATTCTCATTCTATAGACAAGCAGACTCACAAGTAAGGTTAAACAAAACAGAAAAGTTAAGTTGTAAGATACAATTTTTTAAAAAAGCAAATTAAAGGCCTGAAACTCTCTGAATCCAAGACTCAGGATTAGAACTACAGATGACCAACACCGTCAGTTTCCTCTGTCTAAAGTAATCACACTCTCTCTCCTATACTAGTCCTATGGCAGGTATTGTCGAAGGACAATCTTACAACAATTTGATTTAAAAAAAAAAAAAGGGTATTTTATTGGAGGGGATAAAACTTACAGATCAATGTCCCAAACCACATTCTTCTGGTCGCAAACGGGAAACCGAGTCTAGCAGTCAGCAAGGAAGCCAGAAGCAAGCTAGCTTCTGGAAGAAGAGAGCTGCTGCGGCCTCACAT
>JAQHUG010000178.1:463336-474395 GCA_028555095.1 Dicrostonyx torquatus
CAGGACAATCTTACACCAATTTGATTTTAAAAAAAGGATATTTTATTGGAGAGGATAAAACTTACAGATCAATGTCCCAAACCACATTTCTCTGGTCACAAACAGGACACCGAGTCTAGCAGTCAGCATGGAAGCCGGAAGCAAGCTAGCTCAGAGAGCTGGTGCGGCATTTTTTTTTTAAATGAAAACCACACCCCACATTGGGCGGGTGTCTTATAAGCCGTTGGCTGAAAGCAAGAGGGCTTAATCTCCCGCAGCACCAGCCAAGCCTTACCCCATCTCTAAATTGGACTCTCATGTAGCAGCGTATCCAGCAGAATCACAGACACACTATGGTTGGAAAACAAACACTGGTGTGGGTCCAAAGGATTTTGCTCCCCCTTCATATAGTGTAGGCATACCTGATGGCTGTTTGGTTTATTCTTCAATTTGTGTACTTGGTTGTAATTTCAATTGCATACACATTACATAACGGATGAACTACCGGGGCATAAATGGAGCTGTTCCATGAGACCAACATTGGGCATTTCAGAGGACAAGAGTAATTGTGTAATTCTGCCTGCCAGATGGGATTGAGACCCAGGAGGCCTCAAACTCACAGAGACCTGCCTGCCTCTGCTTCCCCAGCACTGTGCTTAAAGAGACACTCCTTGAAAGTCGTGACTCACAGGTTGAGAACCACAGCCCCGGACCCACAAAGGGAACTGTTGATAAGCAGCCCTAACAGCGATATTTATGATTTCAGAAAAGGAAAAGCAGTGAAATGTGAGGATAACAGCCTCAGAACTAAGAACGTTTCATATGGAATAAATTAATTTTGTAGAAAGTAACGTGAAAAAATATTACAAAAAGGAACGGAACTCATCATAGCCATGCTGACCACTGCTTGGAGACCATTCTTCTGTATCTGCTGGAAAGCAACACATTTCCTTCCCATGCTTCTACCTGGGGACCCTCTCCTGACGGCATAGTCTTTACTCTGTGGTAGCTCTAGGAGCATTTATCTCAATATGTTATAGTTACTGTTCATCTGTCATCATTCCCAATTATGAAGTGGGTCCCCCACATTATCTATCTTATCCCTTTGATGGCACTTGCTACAGAGTGGTCAGGCCATGTTTGTTTGTGGAATGAATGCATGTGTGGAGGTTTGCCTCACATACATTGATGGAAAAGGGAAAACAGAACTCTTTAAAGGAAGTATACTGTTCCACCCCTAGAGGATTCTGCCTTACTATTTATCCTGAATTGCCAATAAGGTGGCAACACATGTCAGTGATTAAGCCCTGGAGTGGTGGCCACAGGTGCTGACACGTTTTGATTACTTCTCCATCGTGAGTCCATTTGTTGCAGTATACTTAATTAACATTGATTTTGAGAAAGAATTTCTGGATAATAACAGGAGATTAACTGTTTTTGCTCTGGTGAATTTTGTTGAAGATTTTGGGTTTTTTTGCCTTGTTTTTTTTTTTTTTTAAATCAATTTGACCAAAGGAATTTTTTAAATCAGTCCAGGAAATAAAAATGTAACATTTCTTTCTTGTTGAACTAATAGAAAATAATAGCTTTAAAGAAAGAAAAGGGGATGGAAAGATGGCTCAGAGGTTAAGAGCACTGACTGCTTTTCCGGAGGTCCTGAGTTCAATTCCCAGCAACCACATGGTGTCTTACAACCCTCTGTAATGAGATCTGGTGCCCTCTTCTGGCCTGCAGGCATACATGGAGGCAGAACACTTATACATAATAAATAAATTTATAAAAAGGAAGAAAGAAAAGTGTTCTTTGCGTTAGAAAAGAAATCAAAGGAATCATGAACAGCTTCAGCTAGTTCTCCTGCATTTGAAATTATGTAATTATTATTTGTCTTTTCATTAAACATCACTAAGTGCCAGTGATGTGTGCCCATTATAATTAATCATAATGTGTTTTTTAATAATATTCCTTTATAAATTTGGATGTTAGAAACAATAATGCGGGTCTCTTTTCAGGAAGAGGATAACATACTCAGTATCAAGACCCCTCTATTGCTTGCTTTTACCCTGCTGTGGCTCCACAAGAATGAAGCTGGGAACACTTATTCACATATAACCTTGCAGACGACCCTGTCAATCTGTCAGCCAATGCGCTGGCCTTCACTCATGCACATGGCCATTCTGTTTCTTTGTGACTGGAAAGTGAGGCCTGGGATTCTTTCCACAGGCTGTCTCTCTACCTTCCCATAGTAGATTCCTTTCGGGACTGTTGCAGTATGGCTACTGCATGGCGCCACAGCTGGGGCTGGGAAGCAGAGCAAGCTGGCTGAGCCTTGTGGGCATGGCCCAAGCTCAGCCTCTTGGAACACCGTCTTCACCCTTGTAGCTACAGTCTCGGGTGCAGCTGCTTGGCCTGCTTTGTGAAGATCAGGCTTTCTCATGAAGGCACATGATGCTGTTAAGAAACATCTTGGCATCTAAATAGTCTTCCTTTGTTGTGTTGACTCAATGTGATTTTCAATTTAATTATCTTTCTTAAGATTAAGAAAATAATTCTGTCTAACAAGGAAAAGTCCAGGACTGGCCAATTCAATGCCAAACTCTACTGAACCTTTAAGAAGACTACACTCCAAAGATCCTCAAACCATTGCATAAAATATAAAGGGAGGAGCCATGACAAATCTGTTTCACAAAGGCAGCATTACCTTGTCACCCAAACTGGAAAAAGAAAGCTATAGGTCAACCTCCCAAATGGATTTAGATGCAGGAATTCTGAATAAAATTTCTAGCAAACCAAATCCAAGAACGCAATAAGAAAATCATACACTATGCGCAAGTTGGTTTCAGTGTAGTGATGAGGGGTTGGTTCAACATACACAAATCACTAAATGTACATAAACACAGGAGAGGAAAACTCACATGATCATTTCAATCGATGCAGAGAAGACTTTCAACAAAGTTCAATAGTCCTTTGTGACAGAGGCCTCAAAGACTCAAGAACACAGGAAATACACCCTGAAGTGGGCTATAGATGACAAACCTATACCCGACATTATACTAAGTGATGAAAGACTGAAAGCACAGTCTCTAAAATGTGGAATGGGAGAGGTGCCCACTGTACTGCTCTTCTTTAGTAGAGCACTTGAAATCTTCTATGGGCAACGAGACAAGTGAGAGAAATGAAAGGGACACAAGCAGGAAAGAAAGAAAGAAAATTACCTCTGCTTTTGGACATGACCTTATGCTTAAAAGATTCTGCAGATTCCATTAGAAAACTTCTAGACACAGTAAACCGTTTGAGCAGAGTAACATAGCACAAAATTAGCTTATAAGAAGCATAATACAAAATTAGCAGACAAGGAACACAATGCAAAATTAACATACAAAATTAGTATTTTTCTACATACCTCTACTGAACTTGCTGAGAAAGGAAAAAAGAAAAGGAATAAAAAGACATTCACAGTGGGCTAAAAAAAGGAATAAAGACCCACCCAGGAATCAGCTTAACTAAGAAAACAAAGGCCTGTACAGTAAAAACTTCTAAGACAACAAAAGAGAGAGTTTGGAGGAAGCAATAGAGGAAGAAATGACCATGACCTTCTGTGCTCTGACAGGCAGAATTAATACTGTGAAGATGGCTATATTACTGAAAACAGTTTACAGATTTTTGCACAGTTCCTATCCATCTCAATTACATTCTTCACAGAACTATAAAAAACAGAAAACCCTAAAAGTCATATGGACACACAAAAACCCCAAATAACCAAAGCAACACTTGGAGCAATGGCAGAGGTGCCACTGATACCTGATATCAATCTACATTACAGAGCCATAGTAACAACAAAAGCCCCAGCTTACAACTGGCACCAAAATAGACATATAGAAGAACAGAAAAGAGAAAAACTGAAGCCACAGAGCTACTGTTAGGTTATTCTTGACAAAGGAGTAAAACGCAAACTTTGGAGAAAAGACGGCTTCACTAACGTATGGGAAAACTGGATTTCCACATGAGAAAGAATGAAACTAGATCCATATTTCTCATTGTGCACAAAAGAAAACAATTCCAATTAAATTGGAGAGAGACCTTAATTAAGGACTGGAACTTTAGATCTGCTGGAAGAAAACACAAAAATTCTTCCGGACAGAGGCAGAGGCAAAAGACTTTCCAGAAAGGGCTCCAGTACTATGGGAAATAAGCGAGGTTATGTGAAATTAAAAAGCTTCTACACAACCAAGGCAAAATTTACAAGAGTGAAGATACAGTCTCCAGAGTGGTAGAAAGTATTTGCTGTCGGTACTTCAGATCAGGGATTAATATGTAGACTATATAAAGAACTGAAAACTCGCCCTCCACACCCCTAAATCAACCAGTCAATAAATGGGCTCACTGAGTAGGCTCATTAACTGAGTAGTGCAATACGAGTGGTCAGTACACACTACAGAGTGTTGAACATCCTCATATCAGGGGCATGCATCTGCTTTGAGAGTCCAGACCACCTCAGTCAGATCAGCGCCCACTGTTGAGAAAGCAAATGACAGAAGCATTGGTGAAGATGTGGGAAAGGGGACTCTTTCAATATTTCAGGTGGGGACCCAAGCCACTGTAAGAGCCAGTAGGGAGGTTTTTAGAAAACTTAAAATAGAACCACTTTATGATGCAGCTATGTTAATCTTGGATACATATATATATATATCCCAGTTTTATATACATGTGTATATATGTATGCCAGTAGCACTCTAAATCAACACACTATAGAAATACTTCTTAATCCGTGTTTATTGCTGCATTCACAATAGTCAGGAAATGGAACCAGTCGAAATGTGCTTCAACAGATGAATAGATAAAGAAGAAATGAAATCATGATATTTGCAGGAAAATGAATGCCTCTGGAAAGCATTATGTTAAATGAGATAAGCCAGGTGCAGAGATACAGTGACCACATTTTCTACCATTGCAGATCCTAGGTTCAAAGTTATGTATATGTAGGTGTGTGTGTCTGTGATTATATGTGTGTGTGTGTTCATGGGAGGGCAGGAAGAGATCCTCAGAGAGTGGGGAAGAGAGGGAGTTCATGTACCATGAAAGCAGAGCGAGGGACTGTCTGGGAAGGGGGAAGGGGCTAGGCACAGAGGAGGGCAGAAGACAAAGGGATAAACTTGAACAAAATATAATGACATATAAGTATGAAAATTCCATTATAAGGGGCTGTAGAGATGGCTAATCAATAAATTGCCTGCCATGCAAGGCTGAAAACCCGAACTGGGATCCACCACCAATAAAGCCCGGCATTGAGATACCAGTCTCCTAACTCTGGTGCTGGCAGAAGCAGAAATAGGCAGATACCTAAAGCTGACAAGGAATCTAGTCAATAGGTGAGCTTCAGGTTGAGTGAGAGATCTTGTCTCGAATATAGAGAGTGACTGAGAAAGACATCAGATGTCTGTCTCTGGCTTCCATATGCCTGGGCATACCTGCATGCACATATGCACACATGCGCACACACACAGATAAGTACATGCAAATATACTGTACATGCAAAAATAAAAATTAAAGATACTGTAATGACATATTTTAGTTTTATGCTAACCTATAAATTAAAAATAATTCTGAAGACATAAGATCAAATTTACTGCTTTTTTTTGAAGAGTTCAACAGATCATATCTTCCATGCAGGACACCCATATCTTTACCTGCACAAGAGAAAGCATTCAGTATGGAAATGACCTGATGTGTCTAGCAGTTGAGGTGTGGGGTGGGTCGGAGGCAAAACCATATTGGGAGCAACAGACTTGTGGTTTTAGCAAAGACATTGTCAATCATGCCACCAGGGCAGGGCTGGTAGAAGCATGGCAAGCATCCTAGTCCAAGCTTCATTTGGAGTCTCTGCTGCCTATGAAAAGGTCTGTGTATTGAAGACTGAAGGTGGGTAGCTCAGCCAGGCATGCTAGAGTGTGCCTGGTTTCTTAGCACTTGGTCCGCAGATGCGGGGGTGGAGGGATCTTAGGGCTGGGAGATGCTTCATCAATTCTGCCACCTTGGCCTGAAAAACAAAAAAAGTGTGTTACTTTTTTAAAAAAAAATGTTACTGTAGGTTTGCCTTTCTTAAAATAATACTATATATAGTTATTGTTTTCATTCCATGGTTTTGGCAATTGGAGCTCTATGGAACTCAAAACCCTACTGATGAGAAAAAAAATGATGTCATTTATTTTAATTCCTGTTGAGTCATCTAAGGCCTATTGTATGCTAAATATGGTGCTAAATACTCAGGATGTAAGATACAGAGTCAAAGACAGTCCCTAGTTCCACGAAGCTCATTCCTCTGGATTGATTGTGACAGTCTAAGAAAAAAAAGCAAAGAGCAATTAAAAAAAAATTGTAACCATGGTTTGTAAAGGTAATGAAACACAGCAGAGGGAACTGAGGTCTGTGCTGACCGTAGAGCAAGTCTCCCTGAGTAGCTCAGGGAGAGATTGGAAGCTGAGTACCTACCTAGGGCACCTCCAGGATGCGGGCAAGGCAGCATCAGCAGCTCTGTCTGGATGCTACCCTCTTAAGAGATGTGTAGGCCAACCTTTTGTGACGCTCTCCTCTGTCCTTTGCTTAAGGAGGCCAAGGTGAATTTTGTAAGTCATTCACTAAGCCAATAATTGTTTCCAATGGCCCAAGGGGAAAGTTCTGGACTGTGTTCTGACTACAATGGTGATGGTGATAGACTGTCACCTTTACAGCTTTGTGTGCTGTAAAGTTTAATGGAAAATATGCCACTTCGGTGAAACCAAAGAAGCCCATGAATGGAATAGAGAAAATCACACTGTTACTATGGTAATAGCTTCACATTGGCAGCTGAAGAAAATCATTTAGCAAAGTTATAAAACTGTAGTAAATATTGGACGGCTTTATGGAAATGTTATAAACTGAAGCCATATATCACAATGCACTCAAGTTCATTTTACATTTATGGCACACAGCAAAATTATAATGCAATCAAGGACTAAATGACCTATAAATGTTAAGCACAGTTAAGCATGGAATATGTCAACCAGGGTCTTTGTGGCCTTTCTGGGTAATACATTCAAGTTAGATGAGAGAAACACAGCCCATTTCTAAGCCCATGTATATTGTTCCCTTTCAGAGACAGATGTAGTGCAAAAATCAGAACCATTTTCTTGTAGGTAATCAGGTAAGGTATAATGGGAAACTTGCAAGTCCTTGGGATTGCATACAAATTTATCACAGTAAATGCCCGGATACTGTTACTTCTCAGCCTGATCCAAAATGTAACTGCATTTTGTGTTGCTTGCCACACAGTCTGCTCTGTGTGAAAACCACCGATTTACTCAGGAAACACAACTATAGCCTTGTCTTTTCTAGATACCATTGCAAGGAGCTGAGCTTGATTAGGTAACAGCACCCTGGGATGGAGAAGTGTTTCCGTTTGCAGGGAGCAGTGTCCTGCAAGGGAATATATTCCTCCCAGCTGGCTGGCTCAGCTCTCCTGCAGAGGGTTCTGGGAGGGACACAGGCTTCCAAAGGCGCCAAGAGGAGCCATTTCCAACAATGGAATGGAGGATGAGCATGCATTTTGTTTTGTCATGTAATTCAGACGTCTGCCGTGTGACCAGGAAGTTACACTGTATTAGTAAGATGGCCATATAATTATGCTAATTAATTAGCTATTATGTTCTGAAAATCCAGAACAGTTGAGTCAACCAATCAGGCAAAGCCAAGCCATCAATCTAAGTGTCAACCAAGCAGGAAACGCAAACCCATCCACCTGAGAACCTCAGGACTCTCATTTTTCACACTCGGTACTAGGCTTGCAGCAGTGACGAGCTACATGGAGGGTTTCCTTGGTGCCCGTGCGTGAGTTCTCAGGGGCTGGCACAAGCCTTGCCACCACCTCAGTCTGCACTGCTTCATCTTCCCATCCCTCCAAGGACATCCCACAGTGTGTACTCCAGCTTCATTTAAAAAAGGCCCATGGTCCATGGGATTTATTACACAGAAGGATTGAGAGTGGCATTTCTTCAGGAGCATTCTTACACAAAGTTGCTGATTGGGCAGATGACAAGCACAGACCAAAAAAAAAAAAAAAAAAACTTTAATAAAATTAATTACTTGTAAAATGTTCCGGTGTCTTCTATAAAATTTAAATATACACTTGGGTACGTGAAGCGATGGTAAGTGAGGTTGTTACTAGGCAGATGATAACAGAATGTCTTTTCAATGCGAGGTGCTAGCTAAGAGCTTTGCACGGGTCATTTCATCTCATATTCTCTACAAGGTTGAAGGTAGGCATTAATGTTAACTGTATTTTCCAGATGAGGACAGAGAAGAAAAGAATAACTTCCTGAAGGTCATGCGACAACTCAGTGACCACACGGGGACCCAAACATCAGCGTATAGCATCTGTGTGTCATGTTGTACTCTTGTCCACCAAGCTGAGATCTCTCTGGGTTAAGTATTGTCCTGGATACCGCCCCCCCCCAACAGAAACAAAGGTATATCATTCGCACCCAGCATGGAGTCAAAACGTGGGGTATAGTCACATCCCTAAGTCCCAGGATTGATATGTAGCTTGCGTGTGCCTGTCATCCAGATGTGCGGAAGGGTCATTGCGAGGCCGTAGTGAAAGAGGAAAGCAAATGATGTCAAGCCCACATTGGTGCTAATCTAGACGTGAGAGGAAGTGGTGAGCTGGGAGTTAAGATGGTGGTGTGGAGCTCGAGAGAAGTTGAAACTCCAAGACAGGGTGCCATGCATGATGAAAACTGAAGAATCGGAATTTAAGCTAATGTCTTGAGCCAGGACCCATAACCACAGGGAGAGAAATGGAATGGAAGAAAGAAAACATTATCAGTATCTCAGCTTCCACCTTCTTCAGGGAGGACCATGGTTAATCACGTGGTATCATTCCCCTTAGTCCTTTTTTTCCACTCTGGGGAAAAAGATTTGTGTACACAGCTGCCTCAAGTGCTATGTGCTGTTATCTCCCCCCACCAATATTCCACATGTTTAATACTTTTCCATCTTAAAACTCTTGTCATGGACAAATCTGTTTCTCTTCTCGGCTTCAGGTGGCACAGTGATAGTAAGCATATGTCTCCAACCTGCCCTCGTCCCCATTGCTACAGGTGGGAAATTCACTCTTAGAACCGACTTTAGCATCCTCGGCATGCAGTCTTCCTTTCCTTATTGAGATGTTTACGTTTGCAATGAAAAGAAGCACTCACAATTTTCCTTTAGATATAGGACTTGCCATAATCACTACACTTGGGCTTTGGGGTCATTATCAGCTACAATGACAATGAATGGGTTTATAAGGCCTATGTGAACAGGGCCTTTGGTGCCCTGACAGCTGATCTAGTAAAAGATACCAAGTTCCCAATGCATGGTTAGTGTACACAGCATGGGCCTGATGAGAAAGGGATAATTCCCTAGAGGGTAGGATGAAGAGGCATGCTGACATTCTTCACACGACTCAGATTAGTACACAATTTAAAATTTGCTATTTGATTTAAATTGTTATGTTTGTGGTTGGTTGAAACCCTGGCAAATGTAGGAAGCCAGGCCAAGGATGAGCGATGGCCACTGTGTATAAGAAAGATATACACATATAAATATGTGTATAAATATGTAAAATATGTGCTTGACATGAAAACTATGCATACAGAATCCTTCCTTGTAACTGTGGCTCATGCTGAGATACATCAGGTAAATACAGTCTCCTCCCCCTCCTTTTGATTTTTATTTTCCTATTTTCCCTTTTATTTGTATCGCATTTGTATGGTGTAGGAGGTTCTTCTGTTTCTGTGTTGCTTTCACTGAATAAAGAAATTGGCCTAGTTGATAGGGCAGAACTTAAATAGGCAGGGAAGACAGAACTGAATGCTGGGAAGAAGAAAGCAGAGTCAGAGAGACACCATGAATCCGCCAGAGATAGATGTGTTGAATTTTACCCAGTAAGCCACTGACACATGGCAATACACAGATTAATAAAAATGGGTTAAATCAAGATGTGAGAGTTAGCCACATATGTAGGCATCCATACATTTTAGTTATAACTCCTTTTGAAGCCTGAGTTACATTGCCCAACATTTTATTTGTAGGAGTCATCCATGTTGCTGTTTAAAAGTGCTTATTATCCCCAAATATTATTATATCCATTACTTTAAATGATTCACACACAGCAGAATATTCTTTTCTGTCACTGCTGAGATAAACATGTTCTCTAGTTTCTTGACATGCTCTCTAATTTTAGTGATATTTTGACAAAAGGAAAGAGATGTAAGTTTAGTAATTCCCACTGAGCTTTTCCTTTATGTTTTTTTTTTAATTTCTTAGAAACTTAAAAGGTTCTTTCCCTCCAGGGTAGTGAAAATATTTGCCCGTGTTTAAGCTCCATTGTGTTTTGAGTTCTTTTTTCTTTCATTCTCTTCTTATAAAGAAAGAAAGACAGAAAGAAAGACAGACAACCTTGAGTGCTTTAATCCACCTGTATTTATTTTGGTCTATGATCTGATTAGATTGATTTTTTTTCAAATAGTTAACTAGGTATTAAATCGTCCTTTCCCACGTTTATCTGTCCTGCTTTCTTTGTGTGGTGGGGATGAGACAGAGAATGGCATGTGTACATGTGTGCATGTGTTTGTGCTTGCATACACGCATGAATACATGTATGCATGTGTGTGTGGTGTGTGTGCATATATGTGTATGTGTGTAAGGCAAAAACACTTAAATCAAAGCAAAATGCTGGCCAGAAGAAAAGTCAGTGTCCACGAGAGTTAAGGTCCAAGGAGGACTTTTTCTGGAGTGGATAATTGAAATCAGTTTTGTATTGTAATTTGGGTGGGCACCTGCCTGCTGTGGGAGATTAAGCTCTCTTGCTTTCAGCCAATGGCTTATAAGATACCCGCCCAATGTGTGGCGTGGTTTTCATTTTAAAAAAACGCCACACCAGCACTCTGAGCTAGCTTGCTTCCGGCTTCCATGCTGATTGCTAGACTTGGTATCCTGTTTGTGACCAGAGAAATGTGGTTTGGGACATTGATCTGTAAGTTTTATCCCCTCCAATAAAATACCC